>JAWNOE010000201.1:0-442074 GCA_035046095.1 Drosophila pseudotakahashii
GTATCGACTACTTCGGCCCATTCGAGGTGAACGTTGGAAGGCGAAGAGAGAAACGGTGGGGCGTACTGTTCACGTGCCTCACTGTAAGAGCGGTACACATCGAATTAGCTAACTCGCTGTCGACGGATACATTTATGCTGAACCTTGAAATGTTTGTGGCACGAAGGGGAGTGCCGAAAAGAATAATGTCGGACAACGGGACCAATTTTCGAGGAGCGAGCCGACTATTACAAGAAGAAATCGAGAGGATCTCATCGAAGGAGCTGGAAAATAAGTACCCAGAGATCGAGTGGTCTTTCATACCGCCAGGAGCGCCCCACATGGGTGGCGCATGGGAGCGGATGATAAGATCTGTAAAATCTATTCTGTTTGAAATACTAGAAGAGAAGCACGTTCAAGAACCGGTGCTTAGAGCAGCTCTAGCCAGGATAGAAAACACGCTCAATTCCCGACCATTGACGTACGTGCCGCTGGAGACTCCAGAAGCTGATGCACTTACGCCAAACCATTTTCTACGAGGAGCAAGCAACGCGATGGTAGCAAAGGACGGCAGCAACACGAACGGCATTTTGCTAGGTAAGAGTTTTCGTATTGCAGGTCAGATTGCAGACAGTTTCAAGAAGCGATGGCTGAGGGAATACCTACCGTGCCTCACACAAAGAGGTAAATGGCATGGCCAGCCTAACAATCCGATCTGCATAGGAGATGTCGTCGTCATGGTTGATGAAGCGAACCCCAAGGTGCAGTGGAAAAAGGGTGTCATCATGGATCTTCGAGTGGCCAAAGACGGGATAGCACGCAGCGCGGTTATACGCAACGCAACTGGATTGTTGACCCGACCGATCGTCAAGTTGGCCAAGCTTGATGTCAACAAACCAGCAGCTGCTGGTGAAGATGGCGGCCAAGACGTAACCATAGGTTTTGCAAACAAATCGGCGAGGATTGTTTGCGAAGGGGGGAATGTTACGGCATGAACCTAATTGGCAGCACAGATCAGTTGGCAACGCGACGTACGAACAGCTGATGGCTGGCCATCGCCGGCGAATGGTTACGCTGGGCGAATAGCTGATAGGAAGAAGGGAAGAAAAAGGCGTGGAGGCTGCAAGTTAACCGGAGAGCCGTACAAGTTTTTTAGTCTCTCTCTCTCTCTCTCATTCTTTTAGTCTTTCAACACCAATTTCCAATTTCCACACTAGTTAAAACTTGTGTCAATGTATGAAGCAAATAAAGTTACACGGAGTAAAACGAAAGGAACGGCTTTTGGTTTGGGACTCTAACAGACAGACTTAAAAAAGGTACAACCCCCCGCGACCACGGAGGCATTGCCCGGCGAGGCAATAGCAGGTAGTACATATGTCGGAGCGAGACGGATCGGACCACTATATCTTAAGGCTCCCATAGGAATAGCCAAACAAATATAAAAAAATTCATTGTAACTTTGTAGGAAGTAGGCGTTTTGATTTTTGACAACCTAAAAACAAAATGTTAATTAGGCACGCAGAATCTGAAATCCCTGGAATTGCACTGATAGACTGAGCATTAAACTACAGGTATTTACTTTATCTGCAAAGGTATATAAGCTTCGGCTGGCCGAAGCTAGCTTCCTTTCTTTATTTTATTTTATTATTTTAGTTAATTACGCTTTAAAGCTAAAAAATAATTCATTAAGATAAAAAAGTTTAGTTTCTAAAAGAATAAGAGACAGTGACGGGACTAAAAAATCAAAACATTTTTAGTTCGCGCAAATAATTTATCTAAAATATATATATATATATTATATATATCATAAGTTTAAACTTCTAGATTTTCTTTCACTTGTGCTCATTAGAAAGCACTGATTTGCGGCCTTAAAAAATGCAGCAAAAGCAAAAGAAATCAAAAATATTTTTATAATTAAATAATAATTTTATTTGTAACACCAAACTAAAGGACATTCCAATATTAAACTAATAAACACTCACAAAAAACCAAAAAAAAATTTAAAATACAAAAAAAAAATAGAAGAAAAAAATGCTATAATCGGGTGCCCCGACTATCAGATACCCGTTACTCAGCTAAAGGGAGTGCGAGGAAGATGGATATATAAAACTTGGATCGGGCCTAATTTTTTAACGAATGGTCAGATTTGAAAAATTTCTTCTACATTTCGATATGTATTGATAAACACAATAAAACTGCATTTTTACTTTTCCAAAATCTTTAAAGGTGTGCGCGCCAAGCACAGACATAAACACACATGAAATCGTTTAGGGCGATTGTGGGCGTTAGAGGGACCGTGGCGCTTGGCGGAAATAAACTTGCGCTGCGTAGGAAGCCCTAGAACTTTTGTTGTTTATCCCAAATTTCTAGCTTTTGTAGTTTCCGAGATCTCAGCGTTCATCCAGACAGACAGACGGACATGGCTAGATCGACTCAGCTAGTGATCCTGATCAATAATATATATACTTTATAGGGTCGGAAATGCTTCCTTCTAGCTGTTACATACTTTTGCACGAATACAATATACCCTTTTACTCGACGAGTAACGGGTATAATTAAGAATACTCTGTAAAAGCGAAAAAAAACAAATTACCCCTCGCAAAAAAAACGAAATTCTACAGCGGGATTCGATCCCCATACCGCTTAGATTGGTAGTCAGATGTCTTATCCACTAGGCCACGTGGCAAGCAGTGCCGCGAATGACTAGATTCCAACTAGAATCGAGCAGTTCGGGTTCTACTGTTAAACTGCGGGATCCACCGCTGGAACCCGCCATACGACAGACTTCTTTGTATGAGATGTCCCCTCTATAGAGGGGATATATGTATACTCTTTGCTACCACGTAAGGCTGCCTTTTCAAAGGCTGATTCTACTGCAAATGAATGCAGGCGGTGACATAGATGACCATATAGATAAGTTTTCCGATTTAGTTGACAAAATAAACGAAGTGGATCTCCTGGATATCGAAACTCAGGAAAACTTAGTATCAACGGAGGCACTTAAAATTTTTTTGGACGAATACGAGGCAAGAAACAGAAATCAAAGCGAATCGTCATCTGATGCATTATTGGTTAATAAAAAGTAGGATCCCAGCAAACCGAAAAAAATTTCCCAGTATTAAAGGTTTAAGTTAAAATGCTACTGATGCGGCAAAATCGGCCATCGTGCAGACGAGTTCAGAACAAAACAAGAGAGAACGCTCTAGTCGGGTTCGTGTCCCGACTATCTAATACCCGTCACTCAGCTAAAGGGAGTGCAAATGCTGTACTCGGGTTGGTGTCCCGACTAATAATCGTAACTCAGCTAAAGGGAGTGCGAGGGAGATAGATATAGAAATTTTGATTGCGTATAACTTTTTAATGAATGGTCCGATTTGAAAAATATCGTCTACATTTCGATAGGTATAAATATGCACAACAAAATTGCATTTATACTTCTCGGAAATCTTTAAAGGTGTGGGCGCCAGACACATTTTAAAATCGTTAGTGGGCGATTGTGGGCGTTAGAGGGGGCGTGGCACTCGGCTGAAATAAACTTGCGCTGCGTAGGAAGCCCAAGAATATGCGTTGAAAATCTCAACCTTCTAGCTTTTGTAGTTTCCGAGATCTCAGCGTTCATACGGACAGACAGACAGACAGACAGACGGACAGACAGACGGACAGACGGACATGGCTAGATCGACTCGGCTGGTGATCCTGATCAAGAATATATATACTTTATGGGGTCGGAAACGCTTACTTCTACCTGTTACATACTTTTGCACGAATACAATATACCCTTTAACTCTACGAGTAACGGGTATAACATAGAACCAAAATGAAAGCATGCAATCGCATAAATCGCATCGATACTGACCGGTTGTGTTGTGTGGATTTTCTTTATGAGACTTTTTAAAATAGTTTCTGTTGAATTGGGAGCGACTCAGTGGTACGCACCCAAGCTTTTTATTTTCAATTCTGAATTCTTAATTCTATTACATGTTTGCTTAAAGTTAAGATCGGCCGGCTATGTCGGCAGAGACGCCGGCAGAGCTGCGGTCGACGCTTATATATAATTGTGCTTATATATAAGAGAGAGAGAGAGATACTATGTTTACTTGGCCGTCGGAGCGGTCGCACATATCAAATATGCTGACACTGAAGTTGCCACGCATTCGGGGGCGGTTTTTTTAACCGGGCACTCGGGAACTGCTAGGTTTATAAATGTATTTGTGTTTTGTTATTGTGGCCAAAGGCAAAATGCCAAATAAGGTGTCTGTACTTAAATCGATGCGTACACTGAATACAGTGTGCATTCGATATGTGAACATATCCCTCCTTTTGAAAAATAACGTAATTATATGGAGTTATTTTCTAGGTGTATATTTAATATAAATGAAAATATTTTTATTAAATTGTTTTTTTTTTTTTTATATGTAGTTTAATTTATTAAAAATTGGTTTGATTCAGAAAGTATTGTTTATATATAATTTATTTATTATATAATTATATATCAATATTTTTTTTGTGTATGGTTCTTATTGCGTATGATCATACGTGATATATATATATATATATATTTTTTTTTTTTTACGTATGCAATAAGTATATAAAATCTTAAATTAAAAAACTATCTAACAGTCATGATGACTGACGCGAGATTAAAGGGCTCTAATAACTATTGCTGAGCTGGAAGGTCATTTCGTTGCAATCGGGTCCGGTATGAGACCCTGGCTAGCCCCCTGGCGAGTTGGTTTGGATGAGAAGTTAGCTTGGTGAGGTAGGACGCTTTTTGTTTTGATATTTCGTCTTTTACGGGCAGAATGCCAAGATCTCTGTGGATGTTGTCGTTCCGAACATACCAAGGTGCCCCAGTGATAGTTCTCAAGATTTTTGATTGTGCTCGCTGGATAATGTCGATGTTGCTGCTGCTCGCGTTTCCCCACAACTGGGAGCCGTATGTCCAGACTGGCTTAAGCGTTGAATTGTAGAGCAGGACCTTGAAGTCCAGGCAGAGGGGGGAGCGAGCATTTAAGAGCCAGTGGAGGCCAATGGATTTTAGTTTTAGATGAATTTTCTTAGCTTCGATATGTTTCCTCCATGTAAGTCTCCTGTCTAGGTGAACGCCACGGTACGTTACATCGTCAGCTTGTGGAAGTGGCGTGTTATTCAGAGTTAGCGGGGGACACGTTTGTCTGTTAAGAGTAAACGTTATGTGTTTACACTTTTGCGCATTTATTTTTATACGCCAGTCTGATAACCACCTCTCCACTACCACGAGGTGATCAGCTAGTAGTGCTGTTGCCTGAACTGGGCATTTGGACCGACTTATGATCGCGGTATCGTCTGCGAATGTGGAAGTAGTTAGCCGGACGTTCGTGGGAATATCTGCGGTGTAAAGGAGAAATAGAGTTGGACCAAGGGCGCTACCTTGGGGAACTCCAGCCTCTATAGTGTAATCGTCGGATGTTGTAGTGTTGCATCTCACGGCGAATTCTCTGTTGTAAAGGTACGATTCAAGTATCATATGAGTGTTTTCCGGCAGAATAGTTCTGATTTTGTGCATAAGGCCATCAAGCCAGACTCGATCGAAAGCCTGTGCAACATCAAGGAATACCGCACTGCAGTATTCTCGATATTCGAACGCAGACCGTATTTCCGTTGTTAATCTGTTGACTTGCTCTATTGTTCCATGGCTTTCTCGAAAGCCAAATTGATGTGCCGGAATAACGTTGTGCTCTTTCAGATATGGGATTATGCGCGTCAAAAGGCATTTTTCGAGCAGTTTTGACAGACACGAGAGTAAACTTATTGGTCTGTATGAAGCTGGTATTGTGTGATCTTTTCCTGGCTTTGGGATCATTATGATTACCGATTTTTTCCATTTTTTTGGAAAGTAGCCAAGTCGTGTAATCCCGTTAAAGAGTTTACAAATGACCTCAACTGCACAGTTTGGTAGTTCAATTAGCATTTTCGCAGTTATTAGATCACCGCCTGGGGCCTTTTTTGGTTTCAATTGCTCGCTGATGACTTTTGAAACTTCGTTTGGTTGAAACTGAATTGGGTCCGTCTCAGTTTCGATTCGAAGTGGCGGCGACGGTAGTGCGAATGAATTTGTTGCAGGGTTTGGCTGAAAGACATTTCGAAGGTGTAAAGCAAATGTACAACCTCTGTCTTTGTCGCTTCTGGCCCAGCTGCCTGAAGAGTCTCTTATGGGGATTACTGTTTCGGACGGCGCACTTAGATTTGGGTGGGCCTTCCACAAGGGATGCTTGGTGCTGGTGGGTGAAAGTTTCTCAATGTACTGGCGTTGTGCTTCTACTTCTTCGTGCCTTAGGGCCCTGGTAAGTCTGCGACCAGCTTCCTTAAGACTTTGTTTCGAGGATGGCGATCTGCAGGTTTGCCAAGCACGCCTCAAACGTCTTTTCTCCAAAACAAGCTGTTCGATTTCCAAGTTAGTTTTGTGTTGGTGTGTGCTCCCATCCCTCCCTTGCGGTGTAGAGACTTTGGCTGCTGCGACGAGTACAGACTCCAGTGCATCGGCATAGCAGTCGATGTCCTCCTTGATGTTGAGCTGTGGAGTCAGTTCAATGTGGGAACTTACGTACTTTTTGAACTTCAGCCAGTTGGTTCGATGCGACGTCAGCCTCCAAGGGTGCTCGATTAATTCCGGGCTTTCAAGAAGAGTTATTAGCACTGGTGAGTGGTCCGATGATAGATCCAAAAGCGATTTTGCAGATATTAGATTGCGAGAAATATTTTTTGTCACAGCAAAATCAGTAAACAGCGGCAATGGCAAGGTTGCAGTTGCCCAACTGTAATTTTATCGATGTAGCTTGCAAATAGCTTTTTGCAAACCTTTGGTGAAAGTGGTGTTTGATGCGGTCTCTTATTAAGATGCCGGTTCCGCCATGTGCTTTACCATCTGGATGATCTGTGCTGTAGAACGTGTATCCCCGTATTTAAAAATTATATTTGCTGGTGAGATGCGTTTCTGCCAGCAACATAACGTCGATGTGGTTTTCGTTCAGAAACTGACCTATTTCAGGTTTATGCCGTGAAACACCGTTGGCGTTCCACAAAGTTATTCGAAGACTAGGCATAGTTTATTTGGACTGCTGAGCTGCGAGTATTTTTAACAAAATGTTTTGGGTTTGCACAAGGGTTTGCATGGTGGTTTTCATGAAGGACATAAATTCCATCATATTATGTTGCAAAGTGATCATCATAGTTTCCATGTCACTTTGGGTATGTCCCATGGCCTGCGGGATGTTATCCATTTTCGGTTCTATGTGAGCTGTGCCTGATTTTAGAGCACTGGCGTAAGAAATGCCGTTGGTGGTAATTGAAGGGCCAAATGAAGACCTGGCTGCTTTTGCGAAGAAAACTTCCGGTGACGTTTGTGATCTCATGTAATTGTTCTGTGTGTTCTGGTAGCGTGCCGTTGTCGTTCGTTGCATCCGACTTTTCATCTCCTTGTAGACTGGACAGCCTCTGTAGTTTGCTGTGTGGTTTCCTTGGCAGTTTACACACTTTTTAGTGAGAGAGTCTTCCTTGTTGGCAGGGCAGGGCTCGGAGTCGTGGATGTTTCCACAAGCTACACATACTGACCTGAGGGTGCAGTAACCCCTGGTGTGTCCGTATTCCTGGCAGTTCGTGCATTGCACTGGCCCGTTCCGCTTGTGCGGCTCTTCTACTGTGATCCTACGATGCAGCAGGTACTGCAACTTGTAGATCGGGTGCACTGTGTTTTTTTTCAAAGTTCTGCTGTCTGGCTCCAGCTCGACCTTGAATAGTGGTTGCGGCTTCTTGTTTTTGTTCATAATGTTTATAACATTTTTTGCACAGAAGCCGTTTTCTTTTAAAGCCTCTGTAATTTCGTAGGGGGTCACATCGGGTTCTATTCCCTTAAGCACAACTTGCAAGCCTTTGCAGCTTTTTAGCTGGTACGTGTAGTAATTCTTTTTGGCATCGTTTAAGTACTTTGACACTGCTCGGAAATCGTCTTCAGTTTTGGTTTGCAGTTTGGTTTCACTTATATTCCCTTTCATAAGCGGAATAACATGAAAGCTATCTTTTCCGACTAGCTCAACTATTTTGTTGACTAGGGCATTCGAGGTCTTCTCCCGAATAAAGATAGGTGGCGGCTTCAGTTTCCTTGGGGCTAATTGTTCAGACTCTGTTTCGTGCTCCGCCAGAATGGAAAATCTATTTTCATTTAGTGGCCCGAGATTTTCAGGGCCTTTGCTGGTACGGTTTACTTTGGGCTTATTGCCGTCAGCATTTTTTGAGGGCGTTAGCTTGCGCTTGGAAATATTTATGTAGCGATCCATGCCTGTCTGCATGGCCGAACCCGCTTGCGGATTTGTCATTTCTTCAACCGTAGCTTTGTTTTTGCTGATTGACCCGATTTTTGCACTTAATAGTGTTGTTGCTTTACCCGCTGCAGAAGAAGAGAGTGGAGTCGTTATTGCAATGTTGGCGGCAGAGGCCGTTGTTGCTGTTGTTGTTGCACCAGGTGGCTGAAGCTCGGTTGGAGTTTTGCATTGCTCACTCCATGGCGTTTGAGCGTTGAGAAGCAGGGCGGGAGAGCAGGACTAGCTCTCTGGTTTACGGCGGTCAGTAAACTTGCATTTTCTTGCACTTTCGGTTCTAGAGTATTATTCGTAAAAGAGAAATAAGCATTGTTGCGGGCCAAAGAAAGACGACGTTTGTCTTGCTCTCTCTAAATTTTTTCACGGGCTTCGTCTTGTTGTTTTGGCGTTGAGTGCGCTGTTCCACGTTCTTAATCATTTGCTTATTGTTAGTGCGTAAAGATTAATTAATTAATTAATTAAAACTTTAGTTTACAATATGCGATTAGCATCGCGAAACGCAATACCACGCTGTTCTAAATTTTCGAAAGTTTTCAACTGGGTGAAAGATTGTTTTTCTTTTGCTTTTCCGGAGCATTAAGAAAACACGTCTACACACGACTGATTCAATTTTTGTTGTGATATATATATAAGAGAATTAAAGTGATTATGAAATAAAAATTTTTAACCTATCCTTATGAACGGTTTGCTTCTTATTTTTGTTATTTTAAATTACCATGTTTTCTCTTTCTTCTATACTTTCTACCTTATATGGTCCAGTGTATTTAAAGTCTAGCTTGTGCCCTGTTTCATTTTTTAGCAAAACTTGGTCTCCGATTTTTAAATCAAAATTCAAAATATTTCTGTCATAGTTAAGTTTTTGTTTGTGTTTATGGCATTCTAGCATTAATCTAGGTCTCTTAAATGCTTGTTCTAGTCTAAACTTAGATTCTTTAACGTAATCAGCTGTGTTATATAATGGTTTTATATTATCAATACTATTGAAGTGCTTGGCTAAATTAGATGTTTTACCAAAAACTAACTCGTATGGACAATAGTCATGTGCCATAGAGGGTGTTGTGTTGAAACAGTATACGAAGTATTGCAACCATACATCCCAATCTGTTTTATCAACTGAGATGTATGAGCGGATGAACTCATTAAATGTTCTGTGGCTTCGCTCCACGGTTCCTACAGTCTGGTGATGATGTGAAGTTATGTTTTTGATATTTAAGCTCTAACATAGATCTTCAATTATCGAATTTTTGTATTCTGTTCCCAGTCTGTAATGAACGTCTTCTTTGGACCGTACTTCAGAATGATATCTTCGAATATAGCTTTTGCTACTGTTTTTGCACTTTTGTTCTGGATTGGTATTGCTACAAGGTACTTAGTTAAATCGCAAATTAGCGTTACTATGTATTCATTTCCTTGTTCAGATTTAGGTAGTGGACCGATCGTATCCACAATTACCCTGTCAAAAGCCGTTTGTGGTGTTTCGGTGATAGTTAATGGGATCTTTGTATGTTTTGTTGTCTTTGCTTTTTGGCATTTATGACATTTTCTTATATATATTTTGTTATATCTTTGGTCATGTTTTTCCAATAATGTTTTTGCTAATGTTCTAGCTATGCCTGTATGACTTCTTTGTATTGGATCATCATGGAATGTAAACAGTAATGCTTCTTTCTCTTTATCATTATTTGATAATTGGGTCACCGGCTTGAGTAGCTCTACTCTTAATGATTGTAATTTTTTATTGCCCATAATTTTAAAAGATTCCATTGAAATGGTTTCAAAAATCTTTTCGCTCGGTGCCACTTTGAGTTGGATGATATTAAGTATACCGGCTTATTTTTCAAGCCTTTGAAAGAACTGACCTAAGCCGAGAATTTCATTGGTGTACAAATCGCTAACATCAATTCTTGCTATAACCTTTTTTCCATGCTTTAGTAAGGAGAGTGAATCAGTTATTCGCAAAGTCACTACTTTTCGTACCTCGTCATTAACAATGACTTCGTATACGTTGGGCTGAGAAGCTTTATTTAGAATATGCCTAGGCAAATCTATTTTTTCCTTTTCTGTTCCTGCGCAGGAATTTTTCTGTTTACTTTGATTTCTGGTAGTGACTTTCAGAATTTTATTATTTGTCTGGATATTTTTAAAACCGTTATTGTTGTTCTTGATAGCGCGTCGGCTATATGGTTGTCTTTTCCCTTAAGATATTCCACAGTAAAATCATATTCTTCCAAGTCTAATCTCATTCGTGTTAATTTCGAACTTGGATTTGTCATTGAAAATAGATAGGTTAAAGGCCTATGGTTTGTTTTGACTGTGAAATTTATCTGTCCAGTCAAATTTAACATTCTTTTTACATAATCTAGTTATGTGACGTGAATAATCGATAAAATTTTTAATAAAACGTCTTTAGTAATTGCAAAATGCAACGAATCTTCTAGCGCTGTCTGCGTCCGTTGGGACTAGGTATTTTTTTCTTTTACTTCGTATTTTTTACTATCTGGTAAAATACACTTCGTGTCTGAAAAATGTGCATTTCTCTGGGTGCAGTTTAAGGTTTTTTTTTACATAGTTCAAAAACGTTTGTAAGATTTTAATTCATGTGTTTTTCTGAACAACCGATGACAATTAGGTCATCCATATACAAGAATGCCTGGGAAAGTTCGATACTTGAAAATGCAATTGTCATCATTCTTTGGAAAGAATTTGGAGCTATTTTTAAACCATAAGGTAATCGTGTAAAACGATAGGAGCCATTTCTCATGGAAAAGGACGTTATATTTCTAGACGTATCTTCGAGTTCTATTTGATGAAATCTTGACATTAGATCTAGACATGAAAAGTATTTAGCTCTACCGGGAAATTTTTGTTAAGTTTTTCTAAAATTTCTTCTTTATTTGTATTTTTATTAGATTTAATTATATCGTAATTATCTAATGGTTCGACTTTAAGTGTATTTAATTGAAGAATTGCTGTTTTATTTGTTGTATTTAGAATTCGGACAAAGGTGTTTTTAGAATCTGAAATGGAATTTCCAATGAATATTCCATTTTGGATTTCTTGGTTTGGTATTAGTATATACCTGGTTTCTGAATTTATAGTTATTTATCGGACGACTTCAGATCTTGCTGGTAAAATGGTCGAATAATTTTCTAGTGTAAATTTATCGGAATATTAATCGGATTACGGAGATTATTTGGTCTTAGTATAAGCCAATCATTTTCTGGTTTTAAATCTATTTGACAATTGTATTTTTTCATAAAATCTATTCCTATAATTCCATCACATGGAATAGGAAAGTTGGACGTTACTAAATGGAAATTAGCATAGTTGCCTGATAGAAGTTCTATTGCTGCTAAACCTTTTGAATTTGTTGTTCCTTCGCCAACGCCTGATATTTGCGTAATATTTTTATAGTCAACATTGTTAAATGAGTCTGAAGATTTTTTGATTAAAGAGATGTCTGCACCTGTATCAACTAGTAATGTATATAATTTATTTGTGTTTTTATCTTTAAGTGAAATAAAAAGATTGAAGCTAAGATTGATAGTGTGAACCGTATTCTTTACTGGGTTTTTTATCTTAAGGGTCCTTATTGGTTTTTCGAAGTTGTTTGTACTTGTCGGACATTATTGTTTCCACCACGGTTGTTTCCTCTATTATTACCACGACCTCTGTAGTTATTGTTGGTCTGGTTATTATAGTTTCGGTTATAACCGTTATTTTGGTTATAACCATTGTTTTGGTAATATCCATTATTTTGATAATTACCTCTGTTGTTACCCCTACCGCGATAATTATTTCTGAAGTTATTACCACGATAGTTGTTTCCTTTTTGTGTGTATAGGATCGAGTTAGCGTTGCCTGTCATCTCAGTACTACACTGTATATACTTCGTGACGGCTTCGTTCATTGTTGAAAAGTTGCCAGCTTCTAGGATAGTCTTAAGTCGGCCTTGCTCACAATTTTTGATCATTGTGGTTATAGCTTCCTTTGTGCTGATCTTGTCGGCATGTTCAGCCGGTAGTCCTTCGTCAATGTATGAAGCTTCAAGGAGCTTTCGTAGGTTATCTATTTCATTTGTAAATTTTTCAGCAGTTTTGCCTTTTTGGCTTGTTTTAGCCATTTTTGCTTTGACAACGTCAGATGTTTCTCCGAAAATAGTGTCTTGCAGTTTTTGGATTATTGCGTTTATCGTTAGTTCATTTTGAACCTTATATAGTGTAGATCCTAAAATTTTTGATTTGACGACTTCTACAGCCAAATCTTTAAACGTTCCCTTTGTCAGGTCAACCAGCTTCAAAGCTGTTACAAATCTTTGCAAGTGTAGTTTTTGTCCGTTAAATTCCGGAATGGCACTTGATATATCTTTAATATATGCCCGTTGGGCAGCTGGATCTGCCATTATGTTTTCTTTTGTTTCTACTATATTTGTATCTGAATCTAAATTTTCCTCTTCTTCTGTTTCTGATTCCACTGCTTTAATAAATGCAGGGATTGAGAGATCGTGTAGATCTTTTTCATTTATTTCGATATCTTTGCTTATATCTCAATCTTCTTCTTCTGCTATGGATTTTTGTTGGTCTAATGTTAAAGGCGTATTTAAAATTGTCGGGATATATATTTTTAAATCATACTTATCCTTGACAGCTATTAGGTTTGCCCGCAACCTTATCAATATTTTGGATAATTTTGATAAGTTTGTTTTGTTAATTATTTCCCTATTTTCATGCACTAGGGTTCTTGCATGATTGTAAGAGTCTACAAGAATTTGTGCATATTTATCTACTGTTTCTTTTTGTGTTTGCCCTTTTTGGCTTACACATTTGAAAGATCTGTTGTATTCATTTTAATAATTTTCTTTTTTGTTTTAATGATTTTTATTTATTTTTAAACGGTTATTTTAATTCTCGTACATATACAATTGTTGTTTAAAATGTAATTTTTTGTTTTAATTTAATTTCTTTTTTTTGTATTTTATTATTAGTAATTGTTTGGCGCTTGTTAAATTAGATTTCATCCAGTTCATTAGCCTGGCTTCTGTTAATGGCTCTTTTTGATACACATTTGTTGTGGAACATATAGGCCTTATATTAAATATATGCTCTCATAAAGAAAACAATTACTGATAGTAAAATATTCGTTAATTTGAAATCAATATTTTGTGATTCAATTTTATTTATTACGTTAGCAGTGGAATCCACTGACTTAACTTCTACTAATCCCATATTGGGTATTTTTTCTGTCTTGTTTGTTTGATTAAGATCTGTTTTGGATATTGAATTGCTTTTAAATAAGACTTTCATATATATTAAATTTTTAATATTAGTATATCATTTTTTTAAACATTATATTCATAATTAGGGTTTTCGAAAGGTCCTTTACAATCAGGAGGGCACTTAGGCTTCCTCGCTTCTTTCATGTCCTGCTTATTTTTACAAGCTTTTTTTTTTTTTTTTCTTTTTTATTATGAAAGCATAGATATTAATTTTTATGTTCTCTTCCCATGGTACTGGTGTAGATTTTGTATCATAAAGTTGCCTATTTAATTCCATAATCTTGAGATTTAGGAAATTTTTCTGTCCTCCTCTTTTTTTATTATTTTTATACCCGTTACTCGTAGAGTAAAAGGGTATATTGTATTCGTGCAAAAGTATGTAACAGGGAGAAGGAAGCTTTTCCGATCCTATAAAGTATATATATTCTTGATCAGGATCACTAGCCGAGTCGAACTAGCCATGTCCGTCTGTCCGTCTGTCCGTCTGTCCGTCTGTCCGTCTGTCCGTCCGTATGAACGCTGAGATCTCGGAAACTATAAAAGCTAGAGGATTGGCATTTTGCATGCATATTCTTGGAGTTCCTACGCAGCGCAAGTTTATTTCAAAATGGTGCCACGCCCCCTCTAACGCCCTCAATCGCCCTACACCATTTTTTGAAAGGTGTCTGGCGCCCACACCATTAAAGATATTGGAAAACTAAAAATTCAGTTTTATTGTGACTATCAATACCTATCGAAATGTAGAAGAAATTTTTCAAATCGGACCATTCGTTAAAAAGTTATGCCTGATCAAAGATTTTATATATCTATCTCCCTCGCACTCCCTTAGCTGAGTAACGGGTATCTGATAGTCTGGGCACCCGACTATAGCGTTCTCTCTTGTTTTTTCTTGATTTAGACATTTATGTATATATTTTTTTTGGTATTATGGAGGTATTTATATATTTTACAGGTATCCCTGCCTAGGTAAAAAAATGAAGACCCGCAGCTAGAAACTGCCTGGTCTGTACAATTTTATTAATATTATTTTTGCATCGCAGATGCTTAAATTTATATAAAAAAAAGTAATGTTGGGCGCTTCCAAGAGCGCTGGCGGTTCACTTTTCCGTGGTCCGGCTTGGCGCGCCGAACGGGACCGGTGCTGGCTGCACAGGCTATTTCATCTATCGTTGGGATACACTTCCAGTCTCTGTGCATCCCTTTGCTCAATAGGAGCAGGTGTCGCCCACGAAGGTGAAGAAGGCGGATTGCCTTCCGCACTTATATATTTCCAGCGTTGGTGTAGAAGGATTTGCCATTCCTTCCACACTTGTTAAATTTTCGTTGTCCGGGGCCTCTGGGCTCAGGCGGTACCGGTGCCGGTCATCGCACAGGTGTCGTTGGTTGTTATAGTTGTTGGTTGCTGGGTTTCTCCGTTATTTGTTGTAGTTCAAAAGCTTATGTTGCTCGGACATTTGGTTGTTGCTTGTTATAATTGTTGGTTGCTGGGTTTCTCCTTTAGTTGCTGTAGCTCAAAGGTTTATGTTGCTCTAACATTTGGTTTTTAGTTGTTATAGTTGTGTGTGCTGTGTGTGTTTGGTTAGGTTAGGTTAGGTTAGGACGGCTGCCAGACTACAGCCTGGCTCACTTAGACCTCTATGGGTCCATTGTGGTACCGTATGATCTCTCTTTCTGGGTCCCCTATCCATTATGAGTCAGCCTTTAGGTTGGTTAATCAGCAAGTCCCCCATCCGGAGGATTTAATAAAAGAGCTTAAATTCTTAAGTTTTATCCCCGATATTTCGGTCAGGTCATTTATGAAGGGATATCCGAAATGTTTCTAGCTGAAACTGACTAGCCATCTCGTGGAGAGATTTGCGACAGTCTGCTATTGTTCGGGAGTTAGTGTTAGTCGAGTAGATTGATTTAATAGCCGCTTGGCTATCACTATATATGTTTATATGTCTGTTTTGTGTGTTTATGTCCCTTAAACAGACGAGTGCTTCCATAATAGCATGCACTTCCGCTTGGAAGACACTGCAGTGATCAGGAAGTCTGAAAGAATGCCTTATTTCTAATTGTTCGGAGTATATACCTCCACCTACGTGTCCGTCTAGTTTGGAGCCGTCTGTATATAAGCAGATTGCGTCTGTTGAGCCCGGTCGGCCCCGATCCCATTCGTCCCTACCTGGGATCAGAGCTTCGAAGGGAGTGCGACTGTACTTACGGGTTTTACATAGATCCGTTTTTGGCGGGATCAGATTGTCATGCTGAAGAATCTTAGCGTGACCATAGAGCTGGGATTTCCATTGCCCCGTATCCCTCAGTCGAATGGCTGCCGATTTGGCCCTTTCCATGCCTGCTAAGTCCAGGCTCGGGAGGTTCAAGATCGCGTTCAGCGCTTCGTTCGGGGTAGTTCTAAGGGCTCCACTTATGCACAAAGCCGCCATGCGCTGCACTTTGTTAAGGGGAGTCAAGATACACTATTTGTGCAAAGCTGTCCACCACAAAGCCACTCCGTATAGTAGGATTGGCTTGACTACCGCTGTGTAGCCCGATTGCTTTTTTACAAGAGTAAAGTGCAATGGTCGCTTTCTTGGTTCTCTCTTGGTTGTTTAAACCCCATTTAAGACGCTTATCTAATACTAACCCCAAGTATCTTGCGTACTCGCTAAAAGAGAGATTACAGTTATTTAGAGTTGGTGGGTTAAGTTTTGGAATTTTGTATCTATTTGTAAAAAGGACTAGTTCCGTCTTTGAGGGATTTTTAGTATTTTTAGTTTTGCGGTCATGAGATCGCATAGAGTTTGTGGATACTTACCATTAAAGATGATAGCAACATCGTCTGCGTATGCCACTACTTAACAGCCCCCTCCTTCGAGAAACCGCAGTAGTTTATTTACCGCGATGTTCCACAGGAGGGGTGATAGTACACCTCCTTGCGGAGTGCCTCTGTTCACTAGTCTAGTCTGGATTGAGGTCCCCAGTGTGGCCGTGACCAGTCTGCTTATCAGCAATTTGTGTATTCCTGGATACTGAGTGATTTCTCTATGCTGCTTACTACCAAGTGTAGGGCCGATTCGGTCGACTTACCTTTAGTGTATGCGTGTTGCGCCTCCGATATCTGCTTGGGGCAATAGTGTCTCTTATGTGTAGACCTATCAGTCTTTCTAGAGTCTTCAGCAGGAATGATGTCAGACTTATCGGTCTGAAATCCTTCGCTGCAGTGTGGGTGGCCTTCTCTGCCTTGGGGATGAAAACAACATTTGTTTCCCTCCACGCCGTTGGTAGTTCTCCTACTGCAAGAATGGTCTGGAAAATTTTTCTCAGCCAGTTTATATTTCGGTCTGATAGTAGGAAATTTAAGTTTATTCCTTCTCCAGTGTTTCTTCCTGGGGAATGTCCTGGGGAATGTCCTGGTTCTAGGCTCCCTGGGAAGTGAGCGTCTAGGAGTAGGTTTAGGGACTCTTCACTGGAGTCTGACCATGATCCATCAGCTTTTTGAAGATAGCCCAAGGATGCGGCTGTCTTAGAAAGTATTTTTCTGAGCCTTGCGGCATCATTTGTTTTTTTCAATATCTGAGCAGAATGTTTGCCATGCAGTTCTCTTCTCCTTCCTGATGGCCTTTTTGTATGTGGCTAGCTCTTTTTTGTAGCTTTGCCAGTTTATGTCCTCATTTGTAGCTCTCGCTCTATTGAATAGGCTTCTGCATTTGGTCCTGAGGATTGATAATTGCTGGGTCCACCAAGGAGGCTTTTTCTTCCCTCTTGGTTTCCCTATAGGGCATGCAGTTTTGAATGCCGCGTTGCATGCTTCTGTGAATTTATTTACTATGCTATCTAGCTCCTGTGGGCAGAAGGTACTTTCTGGCGGCTCCATGGGGAGGAGACCCGACAGAATTTTTTTGTACTTGTTTCAGTTTGCCCGCCTGGGGTTGGCGAAGCTGACCGGCGCGGCTGACTCTAGGGACAATGTTGTCTCTATGAACCTGTGATCTGAGAAAGAGTGCTCGTCGGAGACAGCCCACTTTGTAACTGTGCTCATGAGTGAATCTGATACCAAGGTTAGATCTATGATCGTTTGGCACGTTTCAGTTATAAAAGTAGGGGTATTGCCCCTATTACAAAGAAATAAGTTCGAATTTAGAATAAAATCAAATAAAAACTCATCTCTGTCGTTGTTGATAGGGCACTCCCACTGAGTATGGTAGGCGTTGGCATCGCATCCTATCACCAAACCTTTCTTGAGCTCTTCACATTCTTTTACCAGTCCCCTGACTAGCGCGTCCGGAGGGTCTACCTTTTCAAAGGCCAAGTAGGCCGATAACAACCTTATTGAGCCATTTCGCAGCTCCAGGCTTATTGCCGTGTTGTCTCTGTTGCTGTAATTGCGAAGCAGAAATGTACTAAGATGCCGTTTGGCTGAAATGCAGGCTCGAATTTTACCTTCTTTGGGGTCAAGCATAAGCTTGTATTCCTTCGTTCCTAGTCCAGCAACCTTACCTCCTGCTATTCAAGGCTCCTGGACTAAGACAACGTCGGCTTCGCCTTTGGCCAGGCGAAGCAAAAGGGCAGCGGACGCTGCTTTACTGTGGTGTAAGTTGATCTGTAGGAGTCTTAGCGACATCCCCAGCTGCAACCTCCACCACCGTAACGTCGGCCTCCGAATCGCTCAGGTCCGCTTCATCTAATGCCGGTCCCATCGCACGCAACTCTCTGCTCAGCGACGAGTCGGTTGAGTAGCCGTCCTCCGGCACACCAGGGGCCTCCACTTCCTCCGCAAGCACCTGCTCAGCTGGATTGCTGGCAGGGCCTCCCGTGGAACTAGAGTCCCCCTTATAGATTTTAATGTGTACTGCGCTGAAGCCGTAGTTTAGCACTCCCCGAGCAGCCTCTATGGGAGCGACCGACTCCTTATTCAGCACAACAATCGCCTGGTTTACATCACCAGCATGCTCCTCCACCCTAACGACTTTCCAGTCTTTTGTGGGGAGATGTGGGTTGCATTCCTGCAGCATGAAGAGGATGTCCTCCGGTGCTGTGATCGCCGCTGGGAGCCAAATTCTGGCTCGGGGTCTACTGGGGACGTCACACCAGTCTAGTGCGACTATGTTCGCCCCTTCGTACACCGCTCCGAGCTTTGCCGTCGCCTGTTTGTAAAGGTCGGCAGATCGCTGGTTTTCGCAGGCCACCACTTTTACGCTGCCCTGGTACCACCCCGCGTCCATACAGCAAGGTGATGAACCGGGGTTTTCGCGTACCATACGCAGGCATATTAGGGATAGCTGGGACTCGACCGCCTTCCATTTATTTTTAGGGATCCTGTTCTCCGGATTTCCCCTGTCAATAAGTCCCGGTAGGACCCGATCTCTTGTGATCTCGGCAAAGGAGACTAACGGCTGGATCTTCGATCTCTTCGCCGACGGACCGGGCAGCTCTATGGAGCGTTGCCTCTTTGCCTGAGCACCTTCCTGTTGGGGCTTCTCCTGCCCATAGTTGGGGAACACCGTCCTCGCCCACTCTACCTTCTTTAGCCATTCGGGCGAAGGCGTGGCGACGTTGCTCCTAGCGTGTGAGCGCAGGGTTTGGGCGGCAGTCTGCCTTTCTGCGTATATACATTTATTTGCCCCAGCGGGTGACCCGATCGGCTTTGCTGTACCTACTGCTGGTTTTGGCGCAGATGCGCACGTGGCAGAGGTGGTTGCGACAGCCTTTCTGTCCCCCGACATCCCTAATTTGGGATGAGGCCCTTTCTGAGCCCTACTGGTGCCTGCAATGGAACCACTGTTCGTCTTTGCATCGTTGGGTTTTTGGGGAGTTCCCGTCTCAGTGTTTTTGTATGTGTATATGTAGTTGTTTCCATAATTGGTCCCACGAGCTGCGGAGAAGGGGAAAGGTCCGCCCGGGCAGAGATCCGCGGTACCCGGGTAAGGCGGTAGATCGAACAGGGGGTCGCCATCTCCCTGAGCCCACCGTTTGAGACTGGGCTAGTTTTTGATCCGGGCCCCCAGCCAGGCTGACTCTTGGCACGGTCCGGGTTACACCGTAGTCCGGCCCGGAGCGAGATGTTGTTTTGGGTGGGGAAGTGGGTAGGTATTGTGTAGGGTATTTTGGGTTTGTGTAAAGCAACTATTTAGATGCGGCTAGACAACTCGCATCGTCCGTACTGCTACGTTGCAAGATACCCGCTGGTTGTCCGGGACTGCTTATTTGCCAGGGTTTCCGTCCACGATTCCGTGCTTGACTTCCACCACTAGCTTATTCGCAGTTGGCCTCGAGTGAGGTCGTCCGCTATCCGCAAACCTGCGACCCGCTCGGTCGCCCCAGCTGGGCGGCTTCAGAACCATCTCACAAGTTCCTCAGACCAAGGCTGTGTGTGTTATATTTGCACTGTTTCGCTGAGGCCTTGCCCCCGTCTGATCTTTTCATTCGCTTTTGTGCATTTATTTACGTCACTCGCACTCACACGCACATTTTTCACACTAAATTATTTGTTTTTTTTTTTTCAACTACAACCTTAGTCGCGGTCGCCATGTGTGGATTTTCTTTATGAGACTTTTTAAAATAGTTTCTGTTGAATTGGGAGCGACTCAGTGGTACGCTCCCAAGCTTTTTATTTTCAATTCTTAATTCTATTACATGTTTGCATAAAGCTAAGATCGGCCGGCTATGTCGGCAGAGACGCCGACAGAGCTGCGGTCTACGCTTATGTTTAATTTTGCTTATATATGAGAGAGAGAGAGATACTATGTTCACTTGGCCGTCGGAGCGGTCGCACATATCAAATATGCTGACACTGCAGTTCCCACGCATTCGAGGGCGGTCATATAACCGGGCACTCGGGAACTGCTAGGTTTATAATATAGGTTTATAGGTTTGTTATTGTGGCCGAACGCAAAATGCCAAATAAGGTGTCTGTACTTAAATCGATGCGTAACACTGAGTACAGTGTGAATTCGATATGTGAACATTAGGGTGGACTTATTTTGTATGAAATTTCTAAGGTCATACTCTCAGCCTCTTATAAATTGCCTTTTAGCTCCCCTAATACATAACAGAAAGAAAAAGTTAAAAAAAATGGGTTTTAGGCGGTGCGCAATGGCTTTAAAGTTTATTACGCATATTTTATGTTTATCTAGAAGCCGTAGACCTGATTTTATACTTTGACAGTACGCCAAAAATTACCTATGTTTTGAAATTTGGTGAACTTCTCTCACAGCTCTGGGGTAGTTCACAAAATCCCCAAAAGCTGAATATTCGTAAAAAAAAGTGCATATCGTGAATTATTTTTTAAAGATATTAATTCAAAATCTTTTAAAATTATTGGGGCTAAAATCTTTTATTTACCATTGAAACTGTGAGCGCCACAAACCTCGCCGATTTGTCGGCTAAAAAGTCGACAACATTTTTTGTATCAGGAAAAAAAGAAACATGCTATTTATTTAATAAAATAAATAAACTTTATTGGTTCAAAATAACGAGTACGAATACAATTTGTAACGAACTGTTTTAACTGTTCGATGGCTACGTAAACGCCGCGACTAGCTCAGAGATATTGTGTGTTCGTCCCACCAAATATTATTGCGTGACTGCCCGTGACAAAAGAAAAATGCCAGATATCAAATCGGAAAACTTTATTCAGTTTAGCGTTTCGCCAGCGTCAGCTGGCTCTTGCGACTCGCCCGGTCGTCGTTGTGCCTTCCTCGGCTCAAGATCACTGCGTGAATTTCCTTGCGGCGCTCCTCTCGTCCTTCAATTCAATCTCTGCGTCCTACAGATCTCACCGTCGCAGTCTCAGCCTTGTCCTAGCGTCCTTTGTCCTCTCAAATTTTTAATAAAATTTGTTTGAAAGTGTTTGTCTCAAGCAATTTGGATACACTTTGGTGTGGTGTTCGACGCATTGAAGGATGCATTCCGATTGCTCTTGATTATATGAAAGTTTACCATTAAACTTTTCCATCATTTGTACTGCTCTTTCTGCCACATCGTTTACAACGCTCGTTCTGCACGCAGCTTACTTCTACACTTCATTAAGCTGGTTCTATTAATAATAAGATTTTTTACGTCAAAGCCAAGTTCCTCTGCAGTTGCTTCTAAAATGAAGATAGCGTTCCGAGAGCTTATCTTGCACCGATCTAGGACCTCAACAAGCTTCGGAGTAATAAACTCCTTTTGTTTTGATTCCTTTGGCTTTTCATACTTTCGTTTCCTTGGCTTTTTACATTCCGGCTCATAATCGGTAGAATCGCTATCGCTAAAATTACCTAGCTCTTCAGATACCTGTGCAAATTACACCGCATGTTTGATATCAAACACCTCATCCAAGGATTTTTCGAAAGACGATTCACGTTTCCGGTAAAGCTCTCCTCGTCGGCATCTATTCTTCTTTAGAACAAAGAATTCTTCACGAAGGCGCAATATTTGGGATCTTACGTGCTGAATTGGTCTAGCTCGAATGTGCTTCCCTGACCAAGTAGCAACCAAATTTTGCGAGATGCCGTGAACGCTATCCTTCAGGTTTCGGCCCATCACCCTCGTCTCATAAAACAATGCAGACAGCACGGACCTCTTGCTGGGGAAGGTCGTTACATTGCCAGACTGTGGGCTAAGTTTGCCGATTAGAAAAATGCTTCTGTTAGCCATAATTTATTTCAAAATCGTTTGAAATCTGACAACAAATGGAATGGAGAAAATTCCTAAATTTACACGTTGTTTTTAGCGAAACTTTAGGGCCATTGCGCACCGCCTAAACGATGAAATAAAATTTTTCGGTTTTCGCAGACATTTTTTGGACACAAAAACCTACCATTTAAGATGCTGAGCTCAGTTGACCTTAAAGAAGTCCACCCTAGTGAACATACTACAGTGTTTTATCTGAGCTCTTGAAATTACCTTTCAATCGCGATAACACTGAATATAAACCTTAAATTGGAGAATATCTTTCTAAAAACCTTCTTAACACTTTACTCACCGAATATAAACATTACAACTCGTCAATATTTAAATGAATTTTAATTCATCTGCTGTAGCCACAAAGGGATTCGCTGCTGCTTTGTTCTTGTTCTCTATCGCCGTTTTCGCGTCTGCTCGTCACACCCGCTCGCCAACTGCTCTCTCAAGTGTTCTAACGGTCTTCTCTCCGTTCATACGTTTATACGTAGGAGTCACCCTATGAAAGGTCATTACGTTACATTTCAAGAAGTTAAAATACTCACACCATACTTGAAAATGATCAATGTCTGCTTGTAAGTGTTACGAGCGCCGGTTATGGCTAGAGGAGAGGAAAGAAGGGGACAGCTTAAGCAACAGTTCGTAAGATTGGGAGTAATGCCAAGTTTGCACAATGCAATACTATGCCAAAAATTAGCAATTTCATGAAAGAATATAGCGGTCTGTACAAGAAATCAGTACAACGCCGTCGGGATCATAGACTCGAACTAGAGAGGACCGTAACCGCCGCCTCCAACTGGCCTGAAAGAAGCCGGGATTAAGTGCTAAACAATAAAATAAATTAAACCAAATAATTATCAGCAACAGCAATCAAAACCCAAAACAAAAGCAGCAACGCTAACAATAACCAGAAGAGTTAAATGACAACCGCAAAGCAAACGTGCTTGTGTAATCGGAGGCCCATTGAGAAGTCACCACTGTGGAGTGCCGCGGTCTTCATTCCATTGTTGTTTGTTTGGTGCTTTAGAAAAAAAAATGCATAGCTACGCGAAAAATTTTATGTTCAATATATACTACATCTCGGACTGAAGAACTGGTGAGATGGTTCTGAAGCCGCCTAGCTGGGGCCACCGAGCGAGTCGCAGGTTGCGGATAGCGAACGACCTCTAGTTCTGGAGGTTAACTGTGAATAAGCTGTCAGTCCCGGACAACAAGCGCGTATTCTGCATCGGAGCGGTACCGACGATGCGAGTTGTTCAGCCGCATCTAAATAGTTGCTCTACACAAACCCAATACCGTACACACTACCTACCCCCTCCCTTTCCCAAACAACATCTCACTCCGGGCCAGGCTACGGAGTAACTCGGACCGAGCCAAGAGTCAGCCTGGCTGAGGGCCCGGATCAAAAACTAGCCCAGTCTTGAACGGTGAGCTCAGGGATATGGCGACCCCCTGTTCTAACTATCGCCTTACCCGGGCATCGCGGATCTCTGTCCGGGCTGACCTTTTCCCTCCTCCGCAACTAGTGGGATCTAATTATGGAGAACAAAACAGTAAACTAAAATTAAACAGAGACGGGAACTCTCAAAAAACCCATAGAAATGAAGAACATTGGTTCCAACACAAACACTAGCACGGTCCAGAAAGGGCCACATCCCAAATTGGGGATGACGGGTGGCAGAAAGCCGGCTGCAGATACGTTCGCCTCAGGAGCAATAGGTCGATTAGGTTAAAAGGTAACTGCCCTCTTTCGCCCGCTGGCCTTGAGACTCAGTCGGGGTATAAGCTTTAGACAATAACGGCGAGCGCCGGAGTTTCAGTTTAAGAGCTTTGGCTCTTTATTCAATGGAATACAAAAGTGAACTAACTTTAAGTTGAAAAAAGGTAAAACGTATGGCCAGATGCTCGTGGCATCTTCACTGACCAAGAACAAATTTGCTAAAGTCATACGATTGCTGGACACCCATAGCATAAAGGCACGGCCCATAGCGGTGCACTTTGCTGGGTCAGCACTTGGACACCATAAGGGTGGTACAATATTAGGGTGGTCAAACGTAGGAAACATAGGTATAATATATAAAGATTAATAAATTTATATACAAATATGAAAATGAGATAATAAAATATAAAATTACCCTGCCTAGCTTATGCTGGGAGCTGGTTGTTAACTACCCCCCTTAAGTTTTTCGCCGGCGTCCTTCTGAAACTTGAAAGATGTTCGCTTCCGACTCCAGCGTTGCTGCAATAGAATCAAGCCGCCCAATGTAAGGCTAACCGCGACTCCTACTGCGAACCAAATCTTCGGAGATCCCACGGTCGACACGTCGTCTCTAAGCTCCTGCATAAGGCGCAGGTTCCGTTCGTTCATTCGCTGCAGTAGCGGAAGGCTTAGGACATGGTCGTGCACCGTAATATTGAGTAGGCGTGAGGCCACAATCCCCGGACTCTTATTGACCGAGTTGTTGAGGTTTAGGTAGACAGAGTCGTTTATGATCGCCCTCTTCTCGAAGGTGATGAGATGGGTCCCTTTTATGGTAGTGGTGGGCCCTTCGTCAATGGTAACCCTCGACCGTTCTTCGTTGACCATTAGTACGCCGACATCTACGATTGTAAGGGGTTCCAGGTTGCTAGGACGAGTACGGCAGGCGTTGCGGCTGCGTGAAATTGACGGGCGCAGGTGTCGTGGCTGGCCCTCTTGCAGAAAGTGGCCAAGTTGGTGGAGGAGCAATCGGAGACAGCTAAGATCCCGTCATCACATTCCGCTACTGTGTTGTCCTCCAGTTGCTGTATTGTGTGGTAGTGTGCGACTTGGAAGAGCAGGATCTTCTTACAAATAAGCGTAACCTTAGGATGCTGTACTACAATATGAATAATAAAGTTAGATTGAAAAATTTTAATTTCAGAAACATCCATGAGACTAACTATGGGGACCTCAGTAAGCTGCTCGTCAAAGATGGCCTTTAGGTCGTTATAGTTGAATATAGTAGGATTTATAATATTTTTTTTAGCGAGGGTAATAGTGAGCAGTAAGGATCCTATTGACTGTGTATGTGAGTAAGTTAATGTGTTTTTGTGTTTCTGTGTTAATAACGACCTGACTATTGTTAGCTTTGATAAGCGATGCCTGATTGGTATTATTTCTACTAAGATCATCCGCGTCGGGCGTACCCGCCACGACCTTAAGGACTGAGCCCAAAAAATGAAGACCAAAATATTTTGGGCATGTTCGATGTCAACCTCCAGCAACTTCTTTATGTGGGCTTGTGGGAACAGTTCTAGCATACTGACCCCACGGTCAGTCAATTATGCTCAAAAACTCGGACAAATTTGTCGAGTGCCAAACCAGGCCATACTGTTCCCATACGAAAACATTCCCGTCTTTCTTTGCGGGTTAGCCGGTGGTCAATCATGACACCCAAGTATTTTAGGCTTGGGCGCGATTTAATTGTGGCTTCTCCAATTTTAATAGTAGCAGTCTCTACTATCTGCCTGCTACTTATCAGGACTGCTTCTGTTTTGTGCGCTGCCAAGGTGAGCCCCTTGGCGTCGAGCCATGCACTTGCTCGTTCCCCAGCTTCGTTGCAGATTCTCTTTCCATCTGGTAGTTTCTTTGCCGTAACTACTATGGCTACGTCATCGGCAAAGCCAATGAGTCATGCCACTTCCGGCATCGTGATCCTAAAGATCCCATCGTACATGGCATTCCACAACAAGGGGCCTAGGAGCCAGTGTTCACGATCTGTGAGGTTCGCGCCATACTCTCCTCGAACAACATCTGTACCATCTCCACGTCTAGCGTTTCTATTTTGTACCCTGACACGGTCTTAGGAACCAGTGATGGGCCGTTTCTCGAATTTATCGTGCAGATTATTGCTGAGTGGTCGCTACCCATGTAGGTATCACTAACCTCCCAGCTGGAGCCCGAGGCCAATCCAGCGCTCACGAATGTGAGGTCAATGATGGAACTGGAGCCGGATCTCCAAAAAGTCGGTTTCGTTCCTGAGTTTAGCAGCACGAAGCGGCGAAGCTCTCAGGTTGCGCCTTAACCCTCGCATTTGTTCGGGGAGAGCCCATATCGGTAGCCCAGGCGTTAAAGTCCCCGGCTATTACGGCTGGGCGATTTTCCCGAGCGTTTTCTGCAATCTCTTCAAGCACAGATATTGCCTGGGAAAGGCTATGGCTTGGCGGCAGGTAACAGCTATAGAAAGCTATACCATTCACGTGGGCCCTAGCGAAGCAATTTCCGCTTTTTTTCCTGCTAATCTGAAGCTTCGGATTTCCGCAGCTCCATATTGCCGATTTTTTGCTATTATTTGCTAGCCATTCTCCGGAATTTTTATACCCTTGCAGAGGGTATTATGATTTCAGTCAGAAGTTTGCAACGCAGTGAAGGAGACGTTTCCGACCCCATAAAGTATATATATTCTTGACACTAGACGAGTCGATCTAGCCATGTCCGTCTGTCCGTCTGTCCGTCCGTCTGTCCGTTTCTACGCAAACTAGGCTCAAACTTTCCCAAAAGTCTTCTTTCTATTGCAGGTAATATATATGTCGGAACCGACCGGATCGGATAACTATATGTTATAGCTCCCATTGGTAGAATAAAAAAAATCGTGAAAAATTCTAGATTTGGGGTTTTTTTGAAGTAAAACTTTCTACTCTTGGGCATACTATTTTTTAAATAATTTATAATTTCGAATACAATTTTAAAAAAATCGGATCACTATATCATATTAAATGGAAATTAGTAGGAAAAAAATAAATCTTTGTTGATTTTTATTACCTTCTCTTCTTTTCTGGTGTATAGCTTATATTTAACATTTAAAATTTTCGAATTCGATTTATCCAAATTTGGACGTCTATATTATATAGTTGACATAGGAAGAATCAAAAAATTTATTGTTTTTGTAAATGAATAGAAATGATCTGCAAAGGTATATAAGCTTCGGCTGGCCGAAGCTAGCTTCCTTTCTTGTTATTCCTGTATTGCTCACTATGAGTGCAATGTCTACTTTTTCTCGATGACATTTTGCTATGGCAACAATTGGGCAACCTCACAATGGTTTAGGTTTATCTGAAGGAACTTTATTTACCCCTAAGCCCTTGCATAGCCCTCCTGAAGTACGGGCATTTCCCACTTATTGTTGGGTGGTCGCAATCTTTCTCCTTCATCCGTTTGCAGAGCATGCAGCAGGCCGTTGCCTTGCAGCCTCTGGCTTGGTGCTCCTTTGCGCCGCAATTGTAGCAGCATTTTGAGCAGTCCTCCTGAGTCTTGCAATTCCCTGCTATATGGTCAAACTCCATACACTTAAAACACCTTTTAGCTTTTAGATCTCGTCTATGTCCTTTACCTTGACCAGTGTCTCAGTCAGTGCTTTGACGTCCACAGTGCTGCCCAGGACCGCTTTCATTGTGGTCTGAAACTCCACGGTTTTAGGATCAGATACCTTGTTTAGGAGGATTAGGAGATCCCCCTTAGCTGTACGCCTGACAGCCTGTCCGGCTTGTCCAAGCTCCTTCAGCTGCGGTTCAGCCCTAACCTTTTTGATGATATCCGCATAGGACCCTCCAGTGGACGATGCGATTACTATCGCATCATTTCGAGGCGGTCGCATCCTGGGCTTCCTTACCTTCTGTTTTACCTGTTGCCATTCCTCTGGCTTCTTCCCAGGTTTTTGGGGCTTGCTGGTGCACTCTGTCCCAGCATGTTTCCCCTTTTTACCACTTAGGCTGGCATCGCTTGCCGGTGCCTTATGCATCGCCTTTTTTGCTGGTACAGCTAGCGTTTTCCCAGTTTCTTTGTTGCTTGTTCGCTTATTGTTTCCGCTCGCGAGCACTTCTGCGCAGGTTTTCCTGGCTGTCTCCTTAGCCTTTTTTTTGTTCATCGATTATGCACTGCACAGCCGACAAGACTTCCCTCTGAAGATAATGAAGCGCTTTCCATCCATGAGTTTCTTCAGCTTCCTGGCATTCTATCCCAGGCCAGTCAGCTGTTTTAGCACATCCCCGTGCTCTTCGTCAGCTGCTTTTTTCTCCTGCTGGGGGAGTGCCAGGCTGTTTGCCACGGCACTCCACCCTTTTTTCTGGCGATCTCAACATCGTATTGCTTTTTTTAAAAGGGTCTGCTCCCATGTTGGCCCAGTCCGGTAGACTGGACAACGGCGTATGAAAGCCGTCGGCATTAGGCGGCGGCGCCAGGCCTTTATTTGGATGTTGTGCCCCCGGTCCCCTGACCGACATGCCCCACCTGGGGGATTCAGTGCGTGTGCACTGGTATTTTGGGCAGGTTGGACATTTTCCCGCAGTATCCTGCTGGTCTTGGATCGGAATTTGCTGTTTTAAGAAAATTTGAAAAATAAAAAAACGTAATATAAAGAATAAATCTTAATAATAAAATTTAAATATTCTAATTTTTTAAAAGAACCGGAGCCACTGTGTAGCGGTTGCCCATTGACAACATCGATGCTGTATTGGTTTTTCAGCAATGATGTGATCGTTTCAGAGTTGAAAGAGGCCTCCTTGTCGCAGTATATGCTTTTAATATTTGGGTAGAAATTTACCAATTGGAGAATAGGAGCTCGTACACCTAATATAGCCCTAGAAACTAAGGGTTGTACGATCGCGAGATTCAACAACTTTTCAACACAGAAAATGTCGATATGAAACATTTCTCCTACGTCTGAAGGAATAGGTGTATTTCCTAATTCATGCTTCTTAGGATGAGGTCGTACTTGGCTTTATTGCAGACTTTGCAATTTACGACAACCTCGCTAGCTAGTTTTGACATGTTCGGGAAGTAGTAATCCCGGAGGATTTGTTTTGCGTTCTCCTGCGCGGCCCGATGGGCGCGATTATGCTCGGTGTTAGTGATCTCCAGCTGTTCATTGGTATTGGTAATGTCGCTGACGAAAGTTTTACTATGCCAAAACTTTGTTGCAGGGAACTCCTGCCTCAAAGCATGTTGAATGCGAGCCAGGGTAGGGAAATCACAATGAATCCCGTTTACAACGTAGGCGTTGATAATCTCTTTAACGGATTCTATAAGCAAGTCTTTGTTATTAAAGTCGAACCTGACAGCTACCTTTTTTGACATGTTCTTGCTGACCGTTCCGTATTCCCCTTTGAGGATGGCGGTGAAAGGTCTAGCAACAGCGGCATAGTTTTTTACAAAACTTCTGTGATAGCTTGCCAGGCCAAGGAAGGACCTGAGGCTAAACAAATTTTTTGGTTCGGGGAACTCTTTTACTGCCCTAACTTTTTCTGGATCTGTCTTTGTTCCTCCTCTAGTGACGATAAATCCTAAAAATATTACGCTCTCTTTAAAGAACTTCGTCTTTTCCCGTGCCACCCTCATGTTGGCATCGAGCAGGTGCTTAAGCACTATGTCATTGTGCTTAACATGTTCGGTTTCATTTTCGGAAAAAAATTATAACGTCGTCAACGTAGACGTAACATATTTTGCCAATTTCTTCCCGAAGCACATCATCGATGGCTCTTTGGAAAATGCCACCCGCGTTTTTTAGGCCGAAAGGTAGTCTGCAAAATTCGTAATTTCCTCCATTAACTGAGACCGAGGTTTTTTCTCGGTCTTTTTCAGCCAGGTATATTTGGTGATACCCTGATTTCAAGTCTAGGGTAGTAAAAAATTAGGCTTTCCCCAAGTTCGCTAGAATCATGGGTGTACTCGGCATGGAATAGCGATCGGCGACTGTTCGCTCGTTCAGCTTTCTGAAGTCGATCACTAATCGCTTCTTCCTGATGCCAATATCGTCAGTCCCTTTTTTGGACGGCCTAATTATACCATTACTTAGCAGTTCCTTGATTTCTTTGTTAACAAAGTCTCAGCGATGATCGAGGTGTTAAAGGTAAGTGCCTCGTTAGAGGTGTAAATAACCTTAATTCTTTTCACAATATTTTTTTTTGAATTCGGCTTTCGCAGAACTTGGTCATCGATTTTGGTGACTTTAACATTTTCACAGTCAAAGAATATGAGCTTTTCAGTGACGTTTGCTTATTTTATTACGCTGTCGCCCAAGTCCAATGCCACTCCTGCTCGCGTTAGCGAGTCGAAGCCTATTATATCATCAAACGTGCTCAGTGTGTCCAACAGAAAAAAGAGGGTGTCTAACCCAAAAATGCGCATTATGCACTTGTTCTTGACGTCATTGGAGCCGTGAATAGAGCTCACAGTGAAGGGGGTCTCGACCGGCATTACATTTCTTAGCTCCTTTACGAGCTTAACGTAATTCTTTGCCGCCCCGTGTCGATGAGTATTTTTAGTGTTCTGCCAGCCAACTGTCACTCGACGAACGGCAGTCGGGAGCGCTTCCTAAAAAATGAAGAAGGTCATTAAGTTCGGCAGTGTCACTGTCTTCCTCAATGCTGGCAACTTCAGCTGTGGCGGAGTAACCTTCCTCCTCCTGTTGGGGTTGGGCTATATTATTAACGTGTTGGCGTCTTTGGCCCGATTGACGCTGGGACGAATTCTGCCTTTTGTAAATATTATTACTCTGCGGCTTCCCCCAGCTTGTTTCCTGCCTGAATTTGACCGTCGAGGGGTCTACCTCCATGGGTTGAACTTTATTCTGGTCTATGGTTTTAGGATCCTTGCGCTTCGGCCGTAGGTTGTCTTCATGAGGCTTGCCTTGGCCCTGCTTAGGAATGAAGTGCGGGTTTTTATTCTCGCCTTTCAATTGCTTTCCCTGACCCTTGTTGTTGCGTCTATTGCCCTCCTAAAAAGGGGCCTTGTCTTCTTTGGCTTTTGCGTATGATGCCGCGAACGCACTTCTTTCAATGCTATTCTCAGCCTTCCGCGCTAAAGCTAGTGCGGACGGAAGGTCCTTGGGTTTAAGTGGTCTTTTTAGCCCTGCAATGAATGCATGAAGGGCGTCGTCCCTAACCTCCTTATTCAGGACTGTTGCGTGTCCATGTTATGTGACATGACTATCTTGCTGGTGATGAGCGTGAGTTTCCTCTCGACTTCGTCATAGTACTCCATAAGGTCGGCATCTCCTTGCCGAACCATTTCTAAATTCTGACGTAACACCCTTAGGGACGTTTTGTCCGCGTATGTGCAATCTAGCCTGGCTAGAATTGCATCGAAATTTAGTACAGTATTGCTCCTCAAGCGCTCTTCCTGCGCGGCAAGATCGGTGCCGACGCATTCCGCGTTCATTTCTGGTTGATATATGCTACTGGACAGAATCCTACTTCTTCACTGCCGTCGCTATCAATTTCTTGCTTCACTTCCCTATACTCCCAACTCATTGGCAGCTAAAGGGAGCTGAATAAGTTAACGGCATGATAGTGGACAAATGCGAGGTATGGAACGATTGAGACACGAGATAATTTGTTGTGTAGGGCCACTTTTCAGCAATATTAAGACAAGCACCATGGCCAAAAACGCAAAAATTTTAGAGCAAATTCGAGGTGATTTCTTCACGCCAATATTGCAGCGTCACCTAAACACAAAAACGTCGAAATAATTTATCCTACGAACAAACGATCGGGGAGCGAGTCAACAGATATTGGTCAATTCGACTACTAACACAGATACACTGGATTAATTTGGTAAAAAATTCAATATATAAACAGGTCAGTGGATCAACTTGTGAAAAGGAACAAGGAAAAAACGAGTGACAACCTTAGCATTTGTATAGAAACCCACACTAAGTACATAAAATACATTTATTTTATTTTTATTAATTTGTTGTTATATAACAATTTATAGCTTATGCGCCAGGGTGCGTTATTTGGGTAGCTTGATTTTTTTTTCATGCACTTGAAAAAATCAAAATCAGAAATCGAAAATCAAGTCACATTAGAATAAATAAATTTAATTTAATTTAATAAAATTCCTATTGCTTGTCGTAGGAAATTTTATGCACTCGAGGCACTGGTAAGTGTATGTTTTTTTTATGTGTAGACCTTTAGCTATCGTTGGCGTTCAGCTAGTTACATATTATATTTCTTCAGGGGTGGCGTTCGAATAATAATGCATTTAATATTATTCCTTTGGTTGGGCACCAATTATGTATTTGACAAGCCGGCTGGCTGTGCTCCGTGGCGGCGGTGATGGCTGCTAGCTACACGTCCGTAGCGGGGGGTCGGTATACCGTGGTTGTAGATAGGTGGCTGGTTGGCCGGTGGCATCAACTTGGAAATAGGTCGATTAGGTTGAGAGGGTAACTGCCCTCTTTCGCCCACTGGCCTTGAGACTCAGTCGGGGTATGGAATTAATAAGACAATAACGGCGATCGCCGGAGTTTCAGTTTAAGAGCTTTGGCTCTTTATTCAATCGAATACAAAAGTGAACTAACTTTAATTTGACAAAAAGTGAAACGTATGGCCAGATGCTCGTGGCATCTTCGCTGACCAAGCACAAAATTGCTAAAGTCATACGATTTCTGGCCACCAATAGCATACAGGCACGGCCCATAGCGGTGCACTTTGCTGGCTCATATAAATAATATATAAAAATATGAAAATGAGAAAAAAAATGTAAAAATGCTCTGCCTAGCTTATGCTGGGAGCTGGTTGTTAACTAACATACGCAGAAAGGAGGACTGCCGCCCAGACTTTGCGCTCTCTGTAAACGTCGGAACGAAAAAAGTTTCCTTGAACCCACAAGTTTTCTAGAAAACGTACTCAAAATCGAGATAGGAATCGAGGGTGGGATCCTTTAGTACCGTAGCTCTTTCGGTGTGGGGTGGGTGTAAAGTTGATTCTTCATCGACTCTCATTACACAATTAAATTAAGGATCCCTTCTAATCAATCAAAAGAACGAATGTTCCGAAAAGAGAACGATCAGGAAATAGCGGACGATTAACTACAATGTGTTACGTGGGCATATTAGTGCCCTAGTCCTGAAAGGACTTGGGCCGAAGGAAAGACATCCGATGTTCAGGCACCAATTTTGCCGGCATAAGCTCGCCGGATGGGGTGGGTTCTTGGTAAGCCTTTCTCCTCTCCAACATAACGAGAATAAATATTAAAGATGCCTGAAAACAGTAAAAGTTGTAAAGTCCGTCGGTCATCAGTCTACATTGCCCCACAAGCTAAGCTTTTGCTTGATCGTAATATGATCGGGCAATGTTTCGGCCACATTCCCTCCCCTTCACACTATGGTGTGCCAAATGGATCGTCGCGGGCCGCGCAATACGATCCCCTATTGTCAAGGTTGTTCGTCAAAAGTTATGTCATTATTCTTCACCTACTCCACTTATCGCGTCAGCAACCCCCGTTTGAAAACTTAGCACTTCATGTTTTAAGTTCGTTTTCACATTACAATTTTATTGGATAAGATATTGGCTAGTGCCATTTATGAGTAATATTATGTTTAGGAATACATATGAATTTAATTTTTAATTGACCAACAAAATTTGTTAGCGGAGAGTATCGAATTTATCACCCGTACAGGGTGTACACGTCAGCAAATTGCTGACTATTCACGACTACAAACGTCGCTCTGAGGGCACTTGTGATTGTTCATACAAACACAAGGCTGATACTCGCCGCTGAAAAGTCAATGTTTATTATATTATAAAAAGTTTAACTTAGGTAAAGATATAGTTAACAATAGCTAGTACGGCATTAGTATGTTGTTTTAATTATTGTATTATTTATCTAATTAGTTCATCAGATGGATGACAAAGGTGCTGACCTCCCCAAGAAGTTCATTAGAGAAGTTTTTAGAATAAACAGTAGTCTTGGGTACTGTGGCACAAACTATGGCTTTTTCTACTTTAGTACAATGTAAAAGTGGGGAAAAATCCAGACTTAAGGTCTCAATGTATAGAAGGTCCAAATCATTTATAGTAATGGGCGAATTTACTTTAGACAATAGATACCGGACTTTAATATAAAAATGTGGTTCCTTTCTAAGAGTGACCGCTAGGGCCTGACGGTTAATCATGGTGCACGGATATATATATATATTTGGTATAGGAAGAGGAACCGTGTTCCGACAAACTTACCCCCTTTTTGTCCTGGGCGATGAGATCTCGACGCACTGGATCCTGGGCTTTTGGAAGAAATTAGAAACAAATATATATATATACGTGCAAAACACTATCGTTAGAACACACTTCAAAAAAAAATAGGTTTCTTGCACTTTATCTTCTTTTCTAGACCTGGCGGCATATCGCCTGTTCTAGGGCGTGCTTTTGGTCCTGACGTCCTTGCACGGATCGCTTGTACATCTTGACCACTTGCAGGATGATCACGAAAGCAAACATAACGATGACGATCTTCAGATTATGGTTCACGTCCTGAATGTCGTCCTTGTGATCGATTATTTTGACGGTGTTGATCACATTGGCCGTACTATGGTCCACTTTGGAATCAGTTCCTCCCATGATGAAGTCCTTGATAATACAAATAATTCTTCTTTAGGACGAGGGTGTGGACTGCTCTTCCAGGATATGTTTGCTGTTCATCGACTGCAAACAGGACTATCTTCAGGATTCCGGTCTTGGCTGTAGTCGTTGGCGGCGTCGGGAATATAGTGCTCACACTATAGTGCCGTGAGATCAGAGTGAACTCTGTCTCCTGGTGGCCTTGGACTCCGTGGGCAGATGCCCGAAGCCCATGGGGGAAATCGTCCTTCCTCGGAGCTAGTGGTTTCCGTCAGTATGAGACCAGACTAGATTCTGTCTACCTTCTCTATCCGGCTACGGTCTTTTATACCAGTATAGAGCTTTTTCCTCGGCCCCCGTGATAGGTTTGCATATTTAGGTGTTCCCACCTATGATTTCCCCTATCGGTAGTGTCAATGCCCGACTGGTGCACTTTGCCAGCCACTGGTGTAGGGTTACGGTCGTTGTTCTGACCGTGTGCCACTCAAAGATCGTCAAGTTGCACATTCCTTTGCTTGTTTTCGGTGAGTCAATGTGTCGATTGCCCCCCTCCCTTTGCCTCGAGATTCGATGTTGTTTTTCTACGTGCATCTTTCTCCATCAAATAAATTGAAGGAGAGGGCGTACGTAACAGGCTCGAAGTGATCGATACGGACACGCATGGAATGACTTCGCAAAAAGGAATTTTCGTACGACCAACGAATTAGTGCTGGTTTTGTTTTTCTTTTCTATTATTTAGGCGCCCTTAAACGTGTGGCTTCGACCCACTCCTGCACCAAGAGTCTCTTGCGCATCCGACTGCTCTAACCGGGCTTTCCGAAACCTTTATCCCGACATGATGGGTATGTCTCAATTACTTGCCTCAGCTTACTGTGTTGTTCGGGGGATAGCTGATGAGGCGTGTACGCGGTTTCGGGTTTAGGAGGGTCGTTCATATCCAAGTCTCCGGTCATTAAGTCGTACTCCGGTGGTGCTTCGATGGCTGCAAACTCGTTTCCGCCCTTACCAAGGAATGTTAGGCCAAACGTATCCCAGAAATTGATTCCGAAATAAAAACGTTGTGTCAGACCTGGTACTATCAAAAATTCCAGGTCCTTGGTCTCTCCTTCCCATTCCACGGGTAGGGTTATGGCTCCGACTACTCGGGTTTCGCCGCCACTAGCGGTGCGCACACATTCTTCGTTGAGCTTCCTTATGGGCCGTGTCCGGTTCCTTAGGAAGCCTTCCGCTCCTCTTCCAATACAATTCGCACTAGCGCCGGTATCCAGTAACGCTAGTATTTCTTCTCCGTCAACTTTGGTTTTGGCAAAGAAACGGTTATCGTTTTGTATGCTCACTACCGTGTCTACTACTTTCTGCTTGAGCTTGCGATATTCTGCTCGGGCATCATATAGCTTCTGCATCTTCCGTGTGTCCCGTGTCGTGTTGTCCGTATCTTCCGAGCCTTGGAAGATACGCTGTCTTGCCAGTTCATACTCCCTCTCTCGTTGTTCTAGGCTCTTATGGGGAGAGATCTGTCTGGGAATGGTGGTCTTTACGGGAATGTGACTGACTTGATCCGCCCGGCTGTCCCGGTCTGGCCTGACGGACTCCGCGGAAAAGCCGCTGGGTTAGCGTTTGCATCGCCTTCGATCCTTTCACACAATCGGCAGGTGGCGTCATGGAATCTCGTAAGGCAGGGATCTTCTTTTGGATGTTTTCTATAGAAGTCCGCTGCTTTGCCGCATTTATAGCAGACTAATTCGTGGAGTGGTCCTCGGCATCCCTGTCCGGTTTCTAGCCCCGATCGGTTGTCTCTTCGCTTCCGGTTAAATTCTTCTACAGTCACAGCGTCCGGAAAATCTTGTGGTGTTTGATAATCCTCGAGTTCACTGACTGGTCTGCTTCGCGCGGCCCTGCCGTTACTCCTTAACCAGCGGTCCACTCTAAGTCCTTCCTTTTTCAGATCCGCTAGTGACCTAATCGGGGATGTCAGCAACAAGCTTCCCATCTGAGCGTTTAGGTTGTCCTTGATGAGCTCAACGAATTTGTCCTCTTCTAGCTTGTTCTGCAACCGGAAATGCAAGTTATGCATATCGGATACATAGTCGCTAAAAGATTCATTTTGTCCTTGTCGCCGTTCCATCAGCTCCTTGATCTTCATGAGGTCACTCCCGGATGAGGAAAAAGCGCGTTTCATTTCCGTCGTTAGTGAGTAGTAATCGAAGTTGTAGTCGTCCGCTCGATCCTCCATCAACTGCCAATACCACTTGCTGGCGGCTTCTACCAGTAGACTATGGAATTCGCGAAAAACTTGGCTCGGCTCTATCCGATAAAGTACTTGTAGCCGTTCAACGCGGAACAAGAAACTCTCAACGGTCATACCGCGGCTGTTTCCGTCAAACTTTAAATTCCATTTGTCCAGCCGAACTCCTTTTGGTGCCTGATAGCCGGGGCTCTGGTCATATTCGGGGTGTCGTGGATAACTCGTGTCCGGGCCGTTATCTCGGGATTGGTGGTGTTGGGATGTGTCGGGTCGCCGGTGATCTCGTAGCCGATGCCTCTGGCTGTTGAGAGTCTCCTGCGATAGCGGTTCGAGAGGCGGCGTCTCTTGGTAACACAAGAAACTGTCAGATGGCTGTGCCGGGTACCGCTGCGGTGGTGGTAATACGGCCTGCTCCATCCTTATGGATTGTGAGGCTCGTAGCTCCACTACTTGCGCCTTTAATGCTTCTATTTGCGCTTGCAGGGCTATCTGAGTCTCATTATTTTGTTTAATCACTGATCGCATTATTTGCTCCCTTCTCTCAGCAGCTTCTAAGCCGCTTGTCGGCCTGGACTCATATTGCGGAAGCATACTTGAGCGTCCCCTTGGCTGACCCAGGGGTAAATTTACTCCCCCTACAGCTCCTTCGGTATCGTCTACTTGATCCATGTTGTCTTCAATGGATCTATTTTCGTCTCGCTCTTCCGATTCGCGGAAGATACTGAAGTTGTCTCTATCTAGAAAGTTGGCTCTCTGTGGCGTGGTATCGGCACTGGCACTCCTTGGTGCTGGATTGCCTCGTGTCGCTGATCGTGTGATTCTTCCCGCTGAGGGTTGGAAAATCACTTTCTTCTTTGCCCCCTTCATTGAGGTCAAATATTCTTTTAGTCGCTTAAATATCTTTTTTACTTGTGTTTCACTTGTGCTCTTGAGCAATGACACACACTTTATACTTGTCTTATTTTTTTTTTTTCCGTTCACTCGCGCGATCAGCCAGGTACTGCTGACTAAGGTTTGCGAATATAAATCAAAGATAATGGGGGGTGCTGTTTTGCTATTACTAAGTATCTCTTTGGTGAAGAATCCGTCCGATATTTAAGCCCCACAAACAAGAAAAACAAATATCCCTAACTAGAGGTATTAGCAGCTTCTACACAACTGGGTTCCACTGAACTAACAGCTCTTCTTCCCTTCTAGTCAGCTTTAACGTTCACAACGGGAACTAGCTGCGCCTAGAAGAAAAGTCTGTCCGAAATCCCCCTCCCGCCAGTCGTCGGAAATCAGGTTATTTGACCGATCATTCTCGGGCTCCACAACCTGCTGCTATCTGACCGATCATTCTCGGGATCCACAGCAGTTTTCCTATTTCTCTGGACTCGAGCCTATCAAACGACCGGACCATCTAGCCCAGTACGTCGTGTAGCGTCGGCCAGAGAAACTAAAATACGTCCCCCGCCCAAATATGTCAAAGGATGCCGTAAAGACTCGAGCCTATCAAACGACCAGACTCTTGGCCCAGTACGTCGTGTAGCGTCGGCTTTACGTTTCCTGTCAGTTCCCCCACCCACCTTTTCTGTCCTGGATCGACAATCGCACAATAGATCCGCACCGCAATGGCTAAATGCGTTACCGTAACATCTGCGCTCCTGCTCCTTCTGGACTCGAGCCTATCAAACGACCGGGCTTCCCTAGTACGTCGTGTAGCGTCGGCCAAAAAGCACATCTAAATTGTTTTTACGTTAATTTCCAAAAATAGAAAGGTCAGTCGGCATACAATTATATAGTATTATAAAAGAAAACCTCATATCTCCCGATGGAAATTTTTAGCAATTTTTCTTATGAAAGAAACAAAGGATATCTATGATTTTAAAAATACAATGGCAACTCCTAAAGTCATACCTCTATTCTGAGACAAAGTCTTGCTTGAGAGGCCTTCTCAATTCTGACTGTCGCAGAAGTTGGGGACTTCTGAATTTAATCGTTTAAAAACAAAAACAAATTAATACACGCGTGCTAATCTACTTAAAACCTTTGTCCTTAAGAAGTATGAAATATCCTTGCGTTGGGCGCCAATTCTGTTACGTGGGCATATTAGTGCCCTAGTCCTGAAAGGACTTGGGCCGAAGGAAAGACATCCGATGTTCAGGCACCAATTTTGCCGGCATAAGCTCGCCGGATGGGGTGGGTTCTTGGTAAGCCTTTCTCCTCTCCAACATAACGAGAATAAATATTAAAGATGCCTGAAAACAGTAAAAGTTGTAAAGTCCGTCGGTCATCAGTCTACATTGCCCCACAAGCTAAGCTTTTGCTTGATCGTAATATGATCGGGCAATGTTTCGGCCACATTCCCTCCCCTTCACACTATGGTGTGCCAAATGGATCGTCGCGGGCCGCGCAATACGATCCCCTATTGTCAAGGTTGTTCGTCAAAAGTTATGTCATTATTCTTCACCTACTCCACTTATCGCGTCAGCAACCCCCGTTTGAAAACTTAGCACTTCATGTTTTAAGTTCGTTTTCACATTACAATTTTATTGGATAAGATATTGGCTAGTGCCATTTATGAGTAATATTATGTTTAGGAATACATATGAATTTAATTTTTAATTGACCAACAAAATTTGTTAGCGGAGAGTATCGAATTTATCACCCGTACAGGGTGTACACGTCAGCAAATTGCTGACTATTCACGACTACAAACGTCGCTCTGAGGGCACTTGTGATTGTTCATACAAACACAAGGCTGATACTCGCCGCTGAAAAGTCAATGTTTATTATATTATAAAAAGTTTAACTTAGGTAAAGATATAGTTAACAATAGCTAGTACGGCATTAGTATGTTGTTTTAATTATTGTATTATTTATCTAATTAGTTCATCAGATGGATGACAAAGGTGCTGACCTCCCCAAGAAGTTCATTAGAGAAGTTTTTAGAATAAACAGTAGTCTTGGGTACTGTGGCACAAACTATGGCTTTTTCTACTTTAGTACAATGTAAAAGTGGGGAAAAATCCAGACTTAAGGTCTCAATGTATAGAAGGTCCAAATCATTTATAGTAATGGGCGAATTTACTTTAGACAATAGATACCGGACTTTAATATAAAAATGTGGTTCCTTTCTAAGAGTGACCGCTAGGGCCTGACGGTTAATCATGGTGCACGGATATATATATATATTTGGTATAGGAAGAGGAACCGTGTTCCGACAAACTTACCCCCTTTTTGTCCTGGGCGATGAGATCTCGACGCACTGGATCCTGGGCTTTTGGAAGAAATTAGAAACAAATATATATATATACGTGCAAAACACTATCGTTAGAACACACTTCAAAAAAAAATAGGTTTCTTGCACTTTATCTTCTTTTCTAGACCTGGCGGCATATCGCCTGTTCTAGGGCGTGCTTTTGGTCCTGACGTCCTTGCACGGATCGCTTGTACATCTTGACCACTTGCAGGATGATCACGAAAGCAAACATAACGATGACGATCTTCAGATTATGGTTCACGTCCTGAATGTCGTCCTTGTGATCGATTATTTTGACGGTGTTGATCACATTGGCCGTACTATGGTCCACTTTGGAATCAGTTCCTCCCATGATGAAGTCCTTGATAATACAAATAATTCTTCTTTAGGACGAGGGTGTGGACTGCTCTTCCAGGATATGTTTGCTGTTCATCTACTGCAAACAGGACTATCTTCAGGATTCCGGTCTTGGCTGTAGTCGTTGGCGGCGTCGGGAATATAGTGCTCACACTATAGTGCCGTGAGATCAGAGTGAACTCTGTCTCCTGGTGGCCTTGGACTCCGTGGGCAGATGCCCGAAGCCCATGGGGGAAATCGTCCTTCCTCGGAGCTAGTGGTTTCCGTCAGTATGAGACCAGACTAGATTCTGTCTACCTTCTCTATCCGGCTACGGTCTTTTATACCAGTATAGAGCTTTTTCCTCGGCCCCCGTGATAGGTTTGCATATTTAGGTGTTCCCACCTATGATTTTCCCTATCGGTAGTGTCAATGCCCGACTGGTGCACTTTGCCAGCCACTGGTGTAGGGTTACGGTCGTTGTTCTGACCGTGTGCCACTCAAAGATCGTCAAGTTGCACATTCCTTTGCTTGTTTTCGGTGAGTCAATGTGTCGATTGCCCCCCTCCCTTTGCCTCGAGATTCGATGTTGTTTTTCTACGTGCATCTTTCTCCATCAAATAAATTGAAGGAGAGGGCGTACGTAACAGGCTCGAAGTGATCGATACGGACACGCATGGAATGACTTCGCAAAAAGGAATTTTCGTACGACCAACGAATTAGTGCTGGTTTTGTTTTTCTTTTCTATTATTTAGGCGCCCTTAAACGTGTGGCTTCGACCCACTCCTGCACCAAGAGTCTCTTGCGCATCCGACTGCTCTAACCGGGCTTTCCGAAACCTTTATCCCGACATGATGGGTATGTCTCAATTACTTGCCTCAGCTTACTGTGTTGTTCGGGGGATAGCTGATGAGGCGTGTACGCGGTTTCGGGTTTAGGAGGGTCGTTCATATCCAAGTCTCCGGTCATTAAGTCGTACTCCGGTGGTGCTTCGATGGCTGCAAACTCGTTTCCGCCCTTACCAAGGAATGTTAGGCCAAACGTATCCCAGAAATTGATTCCGAAATAAAAACGTTGTGTCAGACCTGGTACTATCAAAAATTCCAGGTCCTTGGTCTCTCCTTCCCATTCCACGGGTAGGGTTATGGCTCCGACTACTCGGGTTTCGCCGCCACTAGCGGTGCGCACACATTCTTCGTTGAGCTTCCTTATGGGCCGTGTCCGGTTCCTTAGGAAGCCTTCCGCTCCTCTTCCAATACAATTCGCACTAGCGCCGGTATCCAGTAACGCTAGTATTTCTTCTCCGTCAACTTTGGTTTTGGCAAAGAAACGGTTATCGTTTTGTATGCTCACTACCGTGTCTACTACTTTCTGCTTGAGCTTGCGATATTCTGCTCGGGCATCATATAGCTTCTGCATCTTCCGTGTGTCCCGTGTCGTGTTGTCCGTATCTTCCGAGCCTTGGAAGATACGCTGTCTTGCCAGTTCATACTCCCTCTCTCGTTGTTCTAGGCTCTTATGGGGAGAGATCTGTCTGGGAATGGTGGTCTTTACGGGAATGTGACTGACTTGATCCGCCCGGCTGTCCCGGTCTGGCCTGACGGACTCCGCGGAAAAGCCGCTGGGTTAGCGTTTGCATCGCCTTCGATCCTTTCACACAATCGGCAGGTGGCGTCATGGAATCTCGTAAGGCAGGGATCTTCTTTTGGATGTTTTCTATAGAAGTCCGCTGCTTTGCCGCATTTATAGCAGACTAATTCGTGGAGTGGTCCTCGGCATCCCTGTCCGGTTTCTAGCCCCGATCGGTTGTCTCTTCGCTTCCGGTTAAATTCTTCTACAGTCACAGCGTCCGGAAAATCTTGTGGTGTTTGATAATCCTCGAGTTCACTGACTGGTCTGCTTCGCGCGGCCCTGCCGTTACTCCTTAACCAGCGGTCCACTCTAAGTCCTTCCTTTTTCAGATCCGCTAGTGACCTAATCGGGGATGTCAGCAACAAGCTTCCCATCTGAGCGTTTAGGTTGTCCTTGATGAGCTCAACGAATTTGTCCTCTTCTAGCTTGTTCTGCAACCGGAAATGCAAGTTATGCATATCGGATACATAGTCGCTAAAAGATTCATTTTGTCCTTGTCGCCGTTCCATCAGCTCCTTGATCTTCATGAGGTCACTCCCGGATGAGGAAAAAGCGCGTTTCATTTCCGTCGTTAGTGAGTAGTAATCGAAGTTGTAGTCGTCCGCTCGATCCTCCATCAACTGCCAATACCACTTGCTGGCGGCTTCTACCAGTAGACTATGGAATTCGCGAAAAACTTGGCTCGGCTCTATCCGATAAAGTACTTGTAGCCGTTCAACGCGGAACAAGAAACTCTCAACGGTCATACCGCGGCTGTTTCCGTCAAACTTTAAATTCCATTTGTCCAGCCGAACTCCTTTTGGTGCCTGATAGCCGGGGCTCTGGTCATATTCGGGGTGTCGTGGATAACTCGTGTCCGGGCCGTTATCTCGGGATTGGTGGTGTTGGGATGTGTCGGGTCGCCGGTGATCTCGTAGCCGATGCCTCTGGCTGTTGAGAGTCTCCTGCGATAGCGGTTCGAGAGGCGGCGTCTCTTGGTAACACAAGAAACTGTCAGATGGCTGTGCCGGGTACCGCTGCGGTGGTGGTAATACGGCCTGCTCCATCCTTATGGATTGTGAGGCTCGTAGCTCCACTACTTGCGCCTTTAATGCTTCTATTTGCGCTTGCAGGGCTATCTGAGTCTCATTATTTTGTTTAATCACTGATCGCATTATTTGCTCCCTTCTCTCAGCAGCTTCTAAGCCGCTTGTCGGCCTGGACTCATATTGCGGAAGCATACTTGAGCGTCCCCTTGGCTGACCCAGGGGTAAATTTACTCCCCCTACAGCTCCTTCGGTATCGTCTACTTGATCCATGTTGTCTTCAATGGATCTATTTTCGTCTCGCTCTTCCGATTCGCGGAAGATACTGAAGTTGTCTCTATCTAGAGAGTTGGCTCTCTGTGGCGTGGTATCGGCACTGGCACTCCTTGGTGCTGGATTGCCTCGTGTCGCTGATCGTGTGATTCTTCCCGCTGAGGGTTGGAAAATCACTTTCTTCTTTGCCCCCTTCATTGAGGTCAAATATTCTTTTAGTCGCTTAAATATCTTTTTTACTTGTGTTTCACTTGTGCTCTTGAGCAATGACACACACTTTATACTTGTCTTATTTTTTTTTTTTCCGTTCACTCGCGCGATCAGCCAGGTACTGCTGACTAAGGTTTGCGAATATAAATCAAAGATAATGGGGGGTGCTGTTTTGCTATTACTAAGTATCTCTTTGGTGAAGAATCCGTCCGATATTTAAGCCCCACAAACAAGAAAAACAAATATCCCTAACTAGAGGTATTAGCAGCTTCTACACAACTGGGTTCCACTGAACTAACAGCTCTTCTTCCCTTCTAGTCAGCTTTAACGTTCACAACGGGAACTAGCTGCGCCTAGAAGAAAAGTCTGTCCGAAATCCCCCTCCCGCCAGTCGTCGGAAATCAGGTTATTTGACCGATCATTCTCGGGCTCCACAACCTGCTGCTATCTGACCGATCATTCTCGGGATCCACAGCAGTTTTCCTATTTCTCTGGACTCGAGCCTATCAAACGACCGGACCATCTAGCCCAGTACGTCGTGTAGCGTCGGCCAGAGAAACTAAAATACGTCCCCCGCCCAAATATGTCAAAGGATGCCGTAAAGACTCGAGCCTATCAAACGACCAGACTCTTGGCCCAGTACGTCGTGTAGCGTCGGCTTTACGTTTCCTGTCAGTTCCCCCACCCACCTTTTCTGTCCTGGATCGACAATCGCACAATAGATCCGCACCGCAATGGCTAAATGCGTTACCGTAACATCTGCGCTCCTGCTCCTTCTGGACTCGAGCCTATCAAACGACCGGGCTTCCCTAGTACGTCGTGTAGCGTCGGCCAAAAAGCACATCTAAATTGTTTTTACGTTAATTTCCAAAAATAGAAAGGTCAGTCGGCATACAATTATATAGTATTATAAAAGAAAACCTCATATCTCCCGATGGAAATTTTTAGCAATTTTTCTTATGAAAGAAACAAAGGATATCTATGATTTTAAAAATACAATGGCAACTCCTAAAGTCATACCTCTATTCTGAGACAAAGTCTTGCTTGAGAGGCCTTCTCAATTCTGACTGTCGCAGAAGTTGGGGACTTCTGAATTTAATCGTTTAAAAACAAAAACAAATTAATACACGCGTGCTAATCTACTTAAAACCTTTGTCCTTAAGAAGTATGAAATATCCTTGCGTTGGGCGCCAATTCTGTTACGTGGGCATATTAGTGCCCTAGTCCTGAAAGGACTTGGGCCGAAGGAAAGACATCCGATGTTCAGGCACCAATTTTGCCGGCATAAGCTCGCCGGATGGGGTGGGTTCTTGGTAAGCCTTTCTCCTCTCCAACATAACGAGAATAAATATTAAAGATGCCTGAAAACAGTAAAAGTTGTAAAGTCCGTCGGTCATCAGTCTACATTGCCCCACAAGCTAAGCTTTTGCTTGATCGTAATATGATCGGGCAATGTTTCGGCCACATTCCCTCCCCTTCACACTATGGTGTGCCAAATGGATCGTCGCGGGCCGCGCAATACGATCCCCTATTGTCAAGGTTGTTCGTCAAAAGTTATGTCATTATTCTTCACCTACTCCACTTATCGCGTCAGCAACCCCCGTTTGAAAACTTAGCACTTCATGTTTTAAGTTCGTTTTCACATTACAATTTTATTGGATAAGATATTGGCTAGTGCCATTTATGAGTAATATTATGTTTAGGAATACATATGAATTTAATTTTTAACTGACCAACAAAATTTGTTAGCGGAGAGTATCGAATTTATCACCCGTACAGGGTGTACACGTCAGCAAATTGCTGACTATTCACGACTACAAACGTCGCTCTGAGGGCACTTGTGATTGTTCATACAAACACAAGGCTGATACTCGCCGCTGAAAAGTCAATGTTTATTATATTATAAAAAGTTTAACTTAGGTAAAGATATAGTTAACAATAGCTAGTACGGCATTAGTATGTTGTTTTAATTATTGTATTATTTATCTAATTAGTTCATCAGATGGATGACAAAGGTGCTGACCTCCCCAAGAAGTTCATTAGAGAAGTTTTTAGAATAAACAGTAGTCTTGGGTACTGTGGCACAAACTATGGCTTTTTCTACTTTAGTACAATGTAAAAGTGGGGAAAAATCCAGACTTAAGGTCTCAATGTATAGAAGGTCCAAATCATTTATAGTAATGGGCGAATTTACTTTAGACAATAGATACCGGACTTTAATATAAAAATGTGGTTCCTTTCTAAGAGTGACCGCTAGGGCCTGACGGTTAATCATTGTGCACGGATATATATATATATTTGGTATAGGAAGAGGAACCGTGTTCCGACAAACTTACCCCCTTTTTGTCCTGGGCGATGAGATCTCGACGCACTGGATCCTGGGCTTTTGGAAGAAATTAGAAACAAATATATATATATACGTGCAAAACACTATCGTTAGAACACACTTCAAAAAAAAATAGGTTTCTTGCACTTTATCTTCTTTTCTAGACCTGGCGGCATATCGCCTGTTCTAGGGCGTGCTTTTGGTCCTGACGTCCTTGCACGGATCGCTTGTACATCTTGACCACTTGCAGGATGATCACGAAAGCAAACATAACGATGACGATCTTCAGATTATGGTTCACGTCCTGAATGTCGTCCTTGTGATCGATTATTTTGACGGTGTTGATCACATTGGCCGTACTATGGTCCACTTTGGAATCAGTTCCTCCCATGATGAAGTCCTTGATAATACAAATAATTCTTCTTTAGGACGAGGGTGTGGACTGCTCTTCCAGGATATGTTTGCTGTTCATCGACTGCAAACAGGACTATCTTCAGGATTCCGGTCTTGGCTGTAGTCGTTGGCGGCGTCGGGAATATAGTGCTCACACTATAGTGCCGTGAGATCAGAGTGAACTCTGTCTCCTGGTGGCCTTGGACTCCGTGGGCAGATGCCCGAAGCCCATGGGGGAAATCGTCCTTCCTCGGAGCTAGTGGTTTCCGTCAGTATGAGACCAGACTAGATTCTGTCTACCATCTCTATCCGGCTACGGTCTTTTATACCAGTATAGAGCTTTTTCCTCGGCCCCCGTGATAGGTTTGCATATTTAGGTGTTCCCACCTATGATTTCCCCTATCGGTAGTGTCAATGCCCGACTGGTGCACTTTGCCAGCCACTGGTGTAGGGTTACGGTCGTTGTTCTGACCGTGTGCCACTCAAAGATCGTCAAGTTGCACATTCCTTTGCTTGTTTTCGGTGAGTCAATGTGTCGATTGCCCCCCTCCCTTTGCCTCGAGATTCGATGTTGTTTTTCTACGTGCATCTTTCTCCATCAAATAAATTGAAGGAGAGGGCGTACGTAACAAATGTAGAAGAAATAATATTTTTAATGCGCAACAATCACTAAAATGCGTGATCTATGGTGATATTCGATCCACGCTGTCATTACCCATCCCTACCTATGGTCTCTCAATTTAATGTCGCTTGGAGGCCCCCTAAAAACAGCTGTTGCTATATTTTAAGTCCCTATGTCAACCGGAATTTCTTAAAACCTTAGAAGTTAATTTTGTTTGTATATTCAAATTTTATTCAAAAGGCAGCATCTATGTAGTTCTTCATTATTTGTGCAATTTAATTCAGTTAAGCGAGGGACAATTATTTAAAATTATTTATAAGCAAAACCAAAACTGACTTTTAGAAATCGTATGTTTCTGTTGTCTTAATTAGTTAATGAGTGTGGAAGTATTTAGGGCTCATTGTAATTTAAATATAGCATATAATATTTTTTTTTAATTTTATACCTGTTGACTTCATTTTTGGGAGATTTCAATTCATTGGCGAGCGCAAATCAACTAGATTGTGATACAACTTCTTCTACTGATGCGGGATTTGGGTGCGTGGCACGCGGTTCCCCTAAAATGCTCCTGGCGGATGAATGGTAGACTCCCCGGAAGTTGGCCTCACGTCTTGGGGGGTGGTCACTTCCTTTTGCCCCAGTTGACCATAAGATTGTCATAATAAAGTGAGGCTTAGTGAGCGCCAAAACAACACGCTAGAACAAATTTCGTTTGAGGTTGGGTTTGGTTTTGTGAAAGCCAAGTAGGAACTAAGGTGTGTTTTTGTTTACCTTTTGCTATTCTTTTAAGATATGTCAGGTTTATCTAAGAAGACTAATATTCACGGCTGTCGATGCCGCCCGGTTATGAATTTTTCTTGGACCACGTGCTCGGCTCTTTTTCCAACTTTGGCGCTTGCGAGCTGGGAAGAGGTTCCACGCGCGCCGTAAATATTGATAGAAAATTCTTTTGCGATCGGAAATAAATCAACTTATTAAATGTGGTGTTACTCGTGATTGGGGTTTTCGTTTTTTCTCGAACCGCCTTACACTTTGGGTTTTTGTCGTTCAGCAAAAAAGAACGAATGTCCACTGGAAGGGCTTTATATAGGGGCATAGAGCTTTTTCTTGGAAAGTAAATGAAGTTGGCTGCAATTTTGAATTCGTCTAGAAAGTTCGACTCACGAACTCGTAAAGCCTACGCTTACGGCGCAGGGGACAAAAATGTCACAAACGTAGCGTACAAAAATTACCATCACATCTCAGGCAAGAAGCAACATAGCCACACCTTCGCCAAAATAGCAGAAGAAGGTTGAGTGGGAAGCCCACACTAGTAAGTGCTCAGACGAAGCGGCAACGGTCCCTCGAGCTACCTGGGCCTTTGGCGAAGAGATCTAAGGTCCAGCCTTCGGTCTCCTTCCCTGAGATCACCAAGGATTGAGTCCTACTCGGTCTCATTGACTAGAGCAACCCGGAAGGAAGGATCCCCAGGAATAAGTGGAAGGCGGTGTAGTCCCACCTGTCCATCATATGCCTGCGCATGAGTCGCGAAAATCAAGGCTCACCGCCCTGCTGGATGGACGCGGGCTGGTATCAAGGCAGCGTCAAAGTGGTAGCATGCGATAGTCAGCGGTCTGCTGGCCTAAGCAAGCAGGCGGCAAGTAAGCTCGGCGCGGTCTACAAAGGGGCGAACATTGTCGTACTTGACTGGTGCGAAGTCCCTAGTAGGCCCTGTGCTCGGATCTGGCTCCCAGCAGCGATAAAGGCACCTTCGCACAAACATACAGCTTCGGTCAAAATAGTAGTAGTGTTGCCGTCCTGTGTTGTTAAAGGTTTGTTGTTGTAATTAATCTTCTCCTGGTAGTATTGTATTGATTATAATTTGAACACTACTACTATTTTGACCGCAGCTGTACCATGGAAACCAAGAATCCGTTTGCCTGTGATACCCTCGGAAAGTTCGCCAATTTCAGCATTTTTCGAACTTTAAGGTAATTCTGCTAAATATCCTTGCGTTTGTTTTACTTTTACATTACTGATCTCGGCTCGGGTAAAAAAAACTGCCTTCCTAATTCTAAAATCTTATCCAACGAACCTCGGCCAGAAGCTTTTATTTTTGAACTTTAGAACTTCATTTTATGTTTAGATTAAAAGCTTAAGATGAAACGGTCGCATCTCATTGTAAAATGCAATTAAGCTGACTGCCATTCTGGCAGTACCTACCAACCGCATGGCAGGAAACGAAAGTGGTTTTTATTCCCAAGGCAGGGAAGGCCACCCACACCACAGCAAAGGACTTCAGGCCATAAGCCTGACATCATATCTGCTAAAGAGCTTTGAAAGACTGATAAGCTTACACCTGAGAGCCACTATCGACCCGACACAAATGTCAGAGGCACAGCATGCTTACACCAAGGGTAAGTCAACCGAATCGGCGCTACACGTCGTGGTAAGCAGCATTGAGAAATCACTCAACAACAAGGAATACACACTGATCGCATTCCTAGATATAGAGGGAGCCTTCAACAACGTGCTTCGCACAGCAATAACTGATTTCCTCACAGAGCTAGGGGTGGAGGCTCAAGTGGTGTGGCTGATCTATAATTTGCTGGTAAGCAGAATGGTTACGGCCACACTAAGAGTCTCAACCCAGACTAGACTAGTGAACAGAGGCACCCCGCATGGAGGTGTACTATCACCCCTCCTGTGGAATATCGCAGTAAATAAACTACTGCGAATTCTGCTGCTGCAAAGTAGTGGCATACGCTGATAATGTCGCTATCATCTGTCGCTATCCACAAACACTCCGCGATCTTATGACCGCAAAGCTAAAAATATTATCGGACTGGACGATAAAAAACGGACTCGGGGTAAATCCCCCAAAAACGGAACTTGTTCTATTTACGAATAAATACCCACTCAACCCACCCATACTAAACAATTGTAATCTCTCTTTTAGCGAACACGCCAAATACCTTTGGTTGGTATTAGAAAAGCGTCTCAAATGGGGCCTTAACAACCAAGAAAGAATCAAAAAAAGCAACCATTGCACTTTACTCTTGTAAAAAGGCAATTGGGCTAAGATGGGGCATGTCCCCTAGAATCGTCAATTGGATACAGTGCTGCCAGAATCTCCGAAGCATAAATGGCTAGATTTTCAACAAACCCAATAACAACACACAAAACCACACGCTTAAAAATATGTTTAGATATCTTTGAGAACTTTTATTTAACACTTTATTTATTTACCTTAATGGAAGTCATAAAATATTAAATTTTTCTCCCTTTAAAAAAATCGTAAAATTATTTTGACAATGGAATTGGAAAGATAATGGATAGCGCTTTGACTGTATAGCAAACAACGAATCCATTTGCCTGAAATACCTCCAAGGTTGAGGTCCTATTTCGCCGGGGACTTCTCGGCGAGCACAGATTAAACTGGGGATTTAAAAACGAATTCGATTTTGTGACATTCATCAGACTATATTTTATGCTACATAGTGTTATTAATCGTTATTTTTTAAATCATTTTCAAAAAGATTATAAAAAAGGAATAATACCAAAAAAAATTCGAAATTGCTTGTCTTGGAGTTAAATGGCACATTTTTTTAAAAGTGGCTAGGAATAGCCACTAAATGGCTGACCTGGCGGCACTGACTGGATCTACACAGTGGTATTCAAGCCAATCCTCCTATACGGGGTGGCTCTATGGTGGACCGCTCTACAAAAACAATGCATCCTAACTCCCTTAAACAAAGTACAGCGAATGGCGGCTTTCTGTATTAGTGGAGCCCTTCGAACTACCCCAAACGAAGCGCGATCTTTAACCTCTTAAGCCTGGACTTAATAGGCATGGAAAGGGCCAAATCGGCAGCCATTTGACTGAAAGACACCGGACAATGGAAAGCAGAACTATATGGCCATGCAAAGATACTACAGCGTGATAAATCGATTCCGAAGAAAACGGATCTATGCAAACCACTGGAATACCAACACACACCCTTTGAGGCCCTGATCCCGGATAGGGAGGAATAGCAACAGGGCCGACCGGGCCCGACAGACGCAATCTGTTTCTATACAGATGGCTCAAAATTAGAAGGACACGTTGGCGGAGGAGTATACTTCGAATAATTAAACATCAGAAAATCATTCAGACTCTCAGATCACTTTAGCGTCTTCCAAGCAGAGGTATACGCTATAAAGGAAGCACTTAACAGCTTAGGGAACATAAATTTCCTAGGTAGACATCTAAATATATCTAAATAATAAATCTATCTATTCGACAAGCACCAACTCCCGAACAATGGCAGACTGTCGCATATCTCTCCACGAGATAGCTAATCAGTCTACTATCAGCCTAATATGGGTTCCGGGTCACCGGGACATTGTAGGCAACTGCATAGCGGACGAGTTAGCCAGGCACGGCACCATCATGCCTCTCCTTCCAGGAAAGGAGAGTGTCGGTATGCCCATGGCGACTTGCAAGCTAAATATCAAAAACCACTTCATCAAACAAGCCAACACTAGGTGGCAAAATGCACCACAGTATCGTATCACTCACCAGACATGGCCTGTAATAAACAGTAAATAAACTTTGGAATTACTTTAATGTAGTCGCACAGAGTGCGGTATTCGAGTTCGAGTCCTTACAGGCCACTGGCTAGTCGGCACACATGCCGGCAGGCTAAAAGCCCCATACAATGTCTTCTGTAGAAGCTGCAGTGATAAAGAAGAAGAAGAAACCTTCTCTGGTTCTGCCCAGCCCTATGCAGACTTAGACTGAAACACTTAGGTAACCCCTTCATTAACGATCTGATCGAAATATCATATAATCATTATCTACAATCCAAAAGATCCAGAGCGACGAGATCTCATCGCCAGGATATAAAAGAGTAAGTTTCCATTTCTCCATAAATATATATATATGTATACATGCACCATGATCACAACCCAAGCGATGTTAACTACTCTTACAAGAGAACTTCATTTCGTTATTAAAGTAAAATATTTGCTACCCAAAGTTAACTTGTCAATATCTGTAACAGAACTAGAGAATTTATACATTGAGACCTGTCTAGATTTCTCTCCATTGATTCATTGCACCAAACAAGAGAAAACAATTATGGTAGCCACAGTACCCAATGTACAAGTATATCTCGAAATCAATTCAAACAATTTGTTAGGTGATGTTACCATTTACATGATCAATCAAATTAATTAATCTGTTTTAAGTACACTAAAAAAAACCAATCACCATAATTAGATAGGAACACCAAATTTATAATTTATATCTATTAACTCCAAAAAATACAAATACAAAAAATACAAATACAAATACGACCACGATTAGGGAATCGTATTGCGCAGCCCGCGCCGATCCATTTGGCACACGAATGTGTGAAGAGGAGCGAACACAGAACCCACCCCAAATATGGCGAGCTTAGCCGGCAGCCAGCGTGCCTGCTCAGGAAGTAACATCCTCGGCCCAAGTCCTTCTCAAGACTGGGGCACTAATATGCCGACGTAATAGAATTGGCGCCCAACGAAGGACTTTTTATAAAATTTAAAGTCCACAACTTCTGCGACAGTCAGATTTTATCAATCAGGACTTTGTCTCATAATAGGGGAATGACTTTATCCTTTCTTTCTTTTCTTATTTAAATCATAGATATCCTTTGTTTAAACATGGTAAAATGTACTACAAATTTCGAAGAGAAATATGAGTTTTTCTTTTTATAATATTACTACGTGCAAGACCGCCTTTTTTATTTGAAGGGATTTACATTCTAGGGCTTCCTTTGGCCGACGCTATCCGCTTGACTAGGCTATGCCAGGTCGTTCGAGAGGTTCGAGTCCAGATCAAGCTGAGGTGCTGCAAAGGCGGCGGCGTAACAACTGGCGGTGTCAGGATGTTGCGATTACGTTGCTGATCAGCGATCTCAGGGGGAGGGGGCATACTGACCGGATCCATACACCCGAGGCTATGCCAGGTCGCTCGAGAGGTTGGAGTCTGTGTGGATACCACAACTACAAGAGCGGGGGACGAAATGTATCTCTCTGGCCGACGCTATCCCTTTGTACTAGGCATAGAACCAGGTCGCTCGAGAGGTTCGAGACCAGAGAGAGAGAAAGCAGCGAGGAAATTCCTTTTGTCTGTCTGGAATAAAGCTCTTTTCGTCTGTCTATGAGCGAGCTTAGCTGTTTTCCGACGACTGGGGGAAGGGGGTTCGGACAGTACCTTCTACAGGGAATCAGCACTCCGGTGGAGGCTGTAGTCCTGGGGAGAGATCAGAAGGACATGGGCGGAATCACTGCCAAAAATTGAGCACTAAGCGCTCAATCACTAGTGAATTTGTATGAAAAATAGCGATGATTTTAACATGGGCATGTCCTAGGGGCTCATCACTGCCAGAAACTGGCGCTGATTTAGCATCTGTTCATCACCATTTTTCAGCGCTTTTTCAGCGCCTAATTATCACTTAAATTCATCTCCCATTTTTATTGAAAATATGTTAAATTTTATTGCTTTTATCAATGTGTTTATTATTACATTAAATTAATACATTTTTACAAACTACGGTGACTTGTAGGGGTCTTCGGCAGGTTCTCAGCTTCCGGAGTCTTGGTGAGCTAGAGATTATTCACGCATTTTCGCACTCTCTTCGGACTCTCTGTAGGCTCCACCTGACCAATTGGATCTGAATTTGGAAAATATTTGTTTTTATATTATATAACGAGGCAAGAACGATAAAAACTTACTAAGCAGTACAAGAATAACATTATTCTGGGCTGTAGGACAAAATGATTTCATCTGAAAAGATATTTTATAAGAACTGTGTACCATCAGCTTGACCTAAAAATATTAAAAATAAAGGATAATATAAAAATTATAAGCTACTGTAATTAAGATAAGACAATACACATGACAATTACTTACCTAAAAATGTATTCTTAATTAAAGCACTTTTGTTTAAACTCTAAAATAACTAATCACAGCAATGCTACTTTTTTAAAAGTTAAAACGCAGTTGAAAACCGCGGATAAACAGCGCCTGCCCTCGAAAAATAGAAAAAGAATACTGAGCGAGAAAAACAACATCAATCGCAATCTCTCTTGTTGTTGTCTTTGCCACGATCCCGCTTGCCCAGCTTGCAGAGCGAGAAAGGCGAAGTTCGACATTTTGTCTCGTTTTCTAAGAGAGAGAAATTTGGGAGAGCGTGATTGAGAGAGAGGGGGTTGGTGAGAGAGTCGATTCTGCAGACGCTCTGCCGGCGTCGCAGTCGACTCAGTGCATTTCAGCGCTTGGGCTAAATTCGGGAACTGCAGGGCAGCATAAATACACCCATACGTCCACATACACATATGTACATAGTCGTCATTGTCTTTTGCCGTCACTTTGGTAATTTGAAGATTTACCTCAATTATTTTTATTCGTGCATATTTATGTTTTTTGCTCGTCTAAAGTGCGCGTGCCAGTCAGTTTCTTATTACCACGGCACGAGCTAAACGTTTGAAAATATAAAGTAAGGTAGGTCAGGTACGAGTAAAGCTAGCGAGTGGATTATATAGTAAGAATTAAAGGCAGGGAAAAGAAAGAAAGTCGCGCTAGGATTACCTCTGTCTAGATCGGCACAGGCACCCACATTAGCTGCAAGACAGGCTGCCTAAACAAGAAGAAGTAGTAGACGAGAGAGCAGGATCAAGCGAGCACAAGTCTCTCAACCGATCCAGCACACAATCAATCGATGAGCTTCAGCAGTAAGCTCGATAATTTGGGAATACAATAGCCCGGAGATGGTCGACTCATTAGGATCTGTAGGGGGAGTTACCCACCGTCTAGGCCAGCCGCAAGGAAGGTTCAGCATGCTACCAAACACAGGAGCAAGGCCACATCATTCCACCTTCGAAAGTAGGATGGAGACGATGATGTCAGTTATTATTATACAAGGCAACGAGCTAAAGGCAGCATTCGCAACACAGATCCCAGAGTTGAACACACAAAAGATAAATCTCCAGTTGCGCGTCGCTGAAGTAAGCGAAGCACAGGGATCCGGAAACTTACCGGGAGGTAATAGCTCCACTCCCCAACTAGCAAGAGGACAGGAACCAACATCAAATGGTCGAGATACCGGGCATAGAGACCACGACGAGATGGGTTCAGAATTGGAACCACCAACACATCCTGGACAGGCTTCAGGGGATCCTCCTACTCCGAATGAGCGAGAGAGGGGAAATACTACCAGTATGCGGGAGACTTAGCAGCTAGCGAATCGATCAGCTGGAAACCAAAACGTCAGGCTAGACAAGTGGAATCTCAAGTTTGATGGCACAGCCAGGGGTATGTCCGTAGAAAGTTTTCTGTTTCGTGTTGAACGGATGAAGGCATTATACGGGTGTACTGAGGCACAGGTTTTCAGAGAGTTTCATGTGTTACTCACCGGCCCCGCCTTGAAGTGGTATTGGCAAGTGTTGGAAGACAGAGATGATGAATACGACATCGGTTACTTTTCACTGACACGAGAAATGACGAGGGCGTTCTCCGCCGCTAAAAACGAGGTCGTTCGAGGTCGTTCCATACGGAATCCGCATCGACGACATCGAGCCTGTTACGAGCGCCGGTTATAGTGGGAGGAACGGTAAGAAGGGGACAGCAGAAGCCACAGTCCGTAAGATTACGAGAAAGATCAAGTTTGAACAATGCAATATAATGCAAAAATTTAGAAATTCCATGGAAGAATATAGCGGTCAGTAATACGATGAGAGTCAGATGTGAACTCGAGAGCTGACGCTAGTTAAATCTAGAAGTACTGTAGCGAGTGAAGTACTTGTTATATTATTTACTTATTTATTTCATTAATATATGTGTTCATACACATATTTACAAACGCAAATATACACACTTAATTATCTCAACATTTTGTTGACAACTATTATTCAACAACTATTTATTCCCACAATGCCGTCTCAGGGCATACCCTGCAAGCAAAGTGGTAGTAACTTCTGGAAGATAAAAATACGACAGAACACATTTAACAAAAACAAAATATACATCTGTCGCAAAGAAGTCACTTCTCAGGCACTTCTGGACGATAGAAATACGATAGAACACATTTTACAAAAAGAAAAAGGGTCGCGATCGTGGAGAAATAACTTCTAAGGCACTTCCAGGCGATAGAAATACGATAGAACACATTTGACTACCTAAAAAGGGTTGCGATCGCGAAGAAGTAACTTCTTAAGCACTTCTGGGCGATAGAAAGACGATAGAACACATTTTACAAAAACAATATTGTGGATAAAAAAACTGTCCTCCAAATTACTTCTGGAAGTTGAGAGGAAGATAGAAAGGAATTTTCAAACTGTAAGGACTTTTCGTAGGCTGGGATAGGCTTCAGTCCGGCCAGAGTCCTCTACAGTTAAATTTGTAGAAACACAGGAGACGAAATGGGACTGGGAGTTGCCGCCCGGACTTTTGATATTGAGATCACGCGGCCTGGGTCTCTGCATCTACGTAGGGTAGATCGCTTGGACACTTAACCCCAGACCGTGCAGACACAACTTAGCACTGGGGTTGTTTTTAGCTGGGATTGATCGTGGGCGAGTGGGTGCACATGGGCGTGTGTGAGCGACCGGGGATAGCTTTTCCCGTCCGACGAGCGTCCGTATTGCGTAGAGAAAACCTCGGAAACGCAATACAAAACTTGGCCGACGAAGATGAGCGCGTGTACAGTCTCGTCGTCCGCGTTGCGCAGAGTAAGCCTCGGAAACGCAGCACGAAAACGGGGCCGATGCAAATTAACGCGCGGGAAATTTTCGGCTGGGCCGAAGTGTGGGAGGGCAAGGAAACGCGTGGGCGTGCGTGACCGCAGGAAAAGCGGGTGAGCGATCGCAAAGAGCTTTTCCCGTCCGCCAAGCGTCCGTATTGCGTAGAGAAAACCTCGGAAACGCAATACAAAACTTGGCCGACGAAAATAAGCGCGTGTACAGCCTCGTCCTCCGCGTTGCGAAGAGAAAGCCTCGGAAACGCAACACGAGAAAACGGGGCCGACGCAAGTTAACGCGCGGGAAATTTTCGGCTGGGCCGAAGTGTGGGTGGGCAAGAAAACGCGTGGGCGTGCGTGACCGCAGGAAAAGCGGGTGAGCGATCGCAAAGAGCTTTTCCCGTCCGCTAAGCGTCCGTATTGCGTAGAGAAAACCTCGGAAACGCAATACAAAACTTGGCCGACGAAAATAAGCGCGTGTACAGCCTCGTCGTCCGCGTTGCGAAGAGAAAGCCTCGGAAACGCAACACGAGAAAACGGGGCCGACGCAAGTTAACGCGCGGGAAATTTTCGGCTGGGCCGAAGTGTGGGTGGACAAGAAAACGCGTGGGCGTGCGTGACCGCAGGAAAAGCGGGTGAGCGATCGCAAAGAGCTTTTCCCGTCCGCTAAGCGTCCGTATTGCGTAGAGAAAACCTCGGAAACGCAATACAAAACTTGGCCGACGAAAATAAGCGCGTGTACAGCCTCGTCGTCCGCGTTGCGCAGAGTAAGCCTCGAAAACGCAACACGGAAACGGGGCCGACGCAAATTACTCGCGAACTTCACTCCCAAATTTTATCACCAAGGCTTTGGGTTAAATTTCACAAGTCTCGCTTCCTTTTATTCACTTTTATATCTCCCTAACCTTCGCACTCAGTGTGGGCTTTTCTCCTGCCTTACTTACTACCGCCTGATGGTGCCGTCCGCGTGTCCCTTCCGCTGGTCTCCGCTGGTCCGTTCGGCTCGGCTGCCGGAAAAGAAAGAGAGCGATCTCAGCCGATCGCTGTGCCACGTAGACGTGCTTTTGCGCTTAACAGCACGCTTGCGCCTAACAGCCCGCAGGGTTGCTCTTAACAGCACGCTTGCGCCTAACAGCCCGAAGGGTTGCTCTTAACAGCAAGCTTGCACCTAACAGCCCGAAGGGCTCGTTCACGGGCGATTTCGATAACTTATCAATACTATTGGCATTCGCCCCGAATGGCCAGCTGATCGATCCTGCTGATCAACACTGGCCAGCCCGCGCGCGCGTATTTGAAATTAGAATAACTTAGGTTTAACACTTAAATATATATATTCGAGATCTTAGACGTAAAGTAAGGCCTTCAATGGCAGGAACGTAATAATGCCTTTCCAAAGGCTGAGATGCTGGATAATACATATAAGAATGTGGGGCGCCGTAAGCGTCCTCACACCCCCCCTTTACTTCGGGGTGGTTAGAGATGTGGGCGGAGGGTCACCTTGATTTCTCCCCGTGCGGTCACGTTGACTCGGAACTTGACGCCGTCGATGAGGCGAAGGTAACGCACGCTCCGGCGATCCTGCGTCTGGATGGACGCGACGAGGGTGGGGGGAAGACGGCGATTCGGGGTGTCTACCCTCCAGTCTACTGGGGCCTCGATCCAGTGCGGATTACTGCGGACCGGGTCTTCCGCTGGGTCATCCTGGAGAGCTTGGAGTACCTCATGTTGTGACCGGCCGGGTGTGAGTGGGACTTCCCGCTTTGAGGTTCCGAGACCGGGTGACAGCTCCAGGTGCGGGCGCCTAGCACTGGTGGGTGTCCGTGGGGACTCGGGTTGGCCGCGCCTTGGTGTGGACTGTGGTGTGGCTCGTGCTGGAGTCCCGGGTGGGGTTTGGTCGGCCACAGCGGGAACATGCTCCTCTGGGATCTCTAAATCGGGGGTGACGGGGCCTTCCTCGGCGTGGATGTCAAGTACATCGTCTCCCTCGTCGTCGCTGTCTCCATGGCGAGAGCTGAGGCCACTTTCGGCGTCGGATTCCTCCGGAGCTGGTGCGATGTCACCAGCGTAGCCGTCCCAGGCTCGGTTCGCCTCGGCTATGGCGCGCTCGAGTGGAGCTCGCGGTCGGTCCCTCCAGAAGCGGTCGTCGGCTCCGACGTCTGAGTCGTCTGTGGACGTTGGGCTCGCGTGGGGGCTTCGTTGGGCCTCCCAGAGGCATTGCTGCAGGTGGCCGGGGGCGAAAGAGTGATGGTCCTGACCTCGCAACCATGCGCCGACTAGGGTGTGAGTGGTCGACGTCCCGGGCTTAAAGGTAGCTTTTGACTGGTACGCCCCTTACGTCTATCCTTGTAGAGTTGTATCGGGCACGTCATCAGGTGCGTGTGGAGAGTCGCTCCTTCTGGGGTCTTCTGTAGCGTCGTCGTGTTGTTCTTCGCGCGGGTGGTACTCCTTTAGGTCGCCTATGCCAGCTGTCCGTCTCTTCCGGCCGTCTACTTGCTGTAGTCTTACTACGTTTGACGATAGGAATTTCACCACCTTAAACGGACCCGCGTATTTCGGTGCAAGTTTTGCGTTGAAGCCCTCGCTGGCCCTGGACAGATGGTGAAGGCGAACTAGCACCTGTGAGCCTAGTCGGGGCCGCCACTCGCGTCGCCTCAGGTCGTAGTGTCGACGTTGTTCTTGGGAAGCTATCTGGTTGGTTTCCAGGGCGGTGCGGAAAGCTTCCTGAAGCCTTTTTGCTCGTTCCGTGGGGTCCAATGGCGAGGCATGCAAATCCGGTGCGACCGCATCGAAGAGGGCGCCTGGCAACCTAGGCTCCCGACCTTGTACTAGGTAAGCGGGACTATACCCCGTGCTGTCTGAGATGCTGGTGTTAATGGCGAGGGAGATCTCAGGCAGTAGCTGGTCCCACGTCCGATGATCCTGGTTCACATATTGTGCTATCATTGTCTTGGAGAACAGATCGATGAAAACAAGGAGCATAGTGTTTCCTCGCCGGGTCCGGGGAAGGGGTCCAACGAAGTCGGCTCCGACGAGCAAGAACGGCTCCGTAGGTTGGCGAGTGAGCATCTTGCCGGCTGGTTTGCACTGACTAACCTTGTACTGTTGACATGTCAGACAGCTAGTGACATACCGTACCACGTCCCGACGAAGTCCAGGCCAGAAGTAACGTTGGGCGATCCTTCTGAGCGTCTTTCGGATGCCCAGGTGACCGGCGGAGGGGTGGTCGTGGCATTCTCCAAGCACGCGTTGACGTTGTTCTCGAGGCACGCACAGTTTCCAAGGGTTTCCTACCCTGACGTCTGTGGGATGCCCTATGTGTCTGTAAAGCTGTCAATTATCCAGAGAGTAGTCCGGAAATTTCTCGGGACGCTTTTGGACCTGTTCCTGCATCTTTTGCACCCATTTGCAGTCGCACTTAAGTTCCGCGAGTAGATAGAGTCTTCCGAGTGGTTGCCGGGAGAGGGCGTCGGCGACCACATTGTATTTACCCTTGCGGTAGAGCACGTCGAACTGGTACTGCTGGAGTTCCAGTGCCCACCGGGCTATGCGACCTGTTGGATTGTTAATGGAGTTTAACCATTTCAGCGCCAGGTGATCCGTGATCACTTCGAACTTATAGCCCTCCAGGTAGCAACATAACTTTCGGGTGGCCCACACAATGGCGAGGCACTCTTTTTCAGTGGCCGAGTAGTTCTCCTCTGCCCGCTCGAGTCGTCTGCTTACGTAGGCGATTACCCGCTCGTCGCCCTCGATGTTCTGTGTGAGCACCGCGCCGAGTCCTTTGTCGCTGGCGTCCGTCTGTAGTTGGAACTTATACTCGAAGTTTGGGCAGGTCAAGACCGGGGCGGCCGTCAGTCGCGCCTTAAGTGACTCAAACGCCTGTTGTTGGGGTTCGTCCCAGGTCCACTTTACTCCCTTCCTCAGGAGTCGCGACATGGGTTGCACTAGGGAGGCAAAGTCTTGGACAAAACGCCTGTACCAAGATGCGATTCCGAGGTGGCGGCGGAGTTCCTTGACGTTAGTCGGGGGATGTAGCCCCTGGATCGCCGCGATTTTGTCGGGGTCTGTCCTGATTCCTTCCTCGCTAATTAGGTGACCCAAGTACACTAATCTTCTTTGGAAGAACTTGCACTTACCCCGATTTAAGCGTAGGTTCGCTTCTCGAAGGCGCCGGAAGACTTCCCTCAGGTTGTATGCATGGTCCTCCCACGTTGCCCCGATGACGATGATGTCGTCCAAGTAAGCGAAGGCGTGGGGCTCCATATCGGGGCCGATAACGCTGTCCAGAGCCCGTTGGAAGGTCGCTGGGGCGGAATGGAGTCCAAAGGGCATGACTTTCCAGTGGAAGAGTCCACGCCCAGGGACAGTAAACGCTGTGCATTCTCGGCTGCCTTCCGCCATGGGGATCTGCCAATACCCGTTTTTGAGGTCCAACGTGGAGATGAACCGAGCGTTCCGTAGGCGTTCCAGGATATGGTTAATACGTGGAAGAGGGTACGCGTCGGGTATGGAGTGTGCGTTGAGTTGACGATAGTCAACGCACATCCGCATGTCCCCGGTCTTCTTTCGAACCAACACCAGCGGTGCGCTGTGCGGGCTTCGAGAGGGTTCGATTCGCCCGTCCTGTAGCAGTTCGTCCACCTGCTCGTTGATGATACGCTGCATGGCCGGGTTCTTGGGATAATACCGCTGTTTCAGCGGTTTGTCATCCCGAAGGGTGATGGTATGCTCGGCGATATCCGTTGTTCCTTGAAGATGGTCGAAATGCCGAAGCTCCTCGTGAAGGAACCGGAGGGTTGTTGCGTCGAGAGGTTCTTCCTGCACTAGTGTTTCCTGCGGGGGTTCCGCGACTGTGGCCAAGTGTTCATGAGGACAGTGACTCCGGAACGGGTTCCGCCTCTGGGCGTACTCCGCATCCGGTTGGGCAAGCAGTTGGTACTTCCCAATTCCTTGCGGGCTTTCCGGGACTTCCGGGTCGTCGGGGAGCGTTCCCATCGTGGTGATGGCTAGGCGGTCATGGCCCATGAGGTGCTTCCGGAAGGGGTTTTTCTGCTTGGCAACGGCCGCATCCGGTAGTGGGTGTAGGCGGTACTTGCCTTCCTCGACGATGAGATTGGCCTTTCGCCTGGTAGCGTCGGGGATGGCCGATAGTGGCGGGTGTCCCGCTGGAACGGGGACTGGATTTCGTCCCAGTGTCGACGCGATTTTCTGCCTTGGAGCGGGTATGGGACCCGGTGTGGTTCCCTCGTTGCCTTTCCGAGTCCGCGGGGTAGGAGTCGGTGTGTCGGAAAGATGGGCGGTCGCCGCCGTGGGCATCGCTCGGATAGCTTGGCCTTGATCGGCCCTTCGTGTGGCGGGTGGAGCTAGCTGCAGGCACACTCGACCGCAGATTAGGGTGGCTTGGATACTGCAAAGGAAGTCAATCCCGAGGATCACTTCGTCCAATATCGTTGGCAGGACTAGCAGAGTCATGTTGTGGACATGTTGTTGATCCAAGAGCACCCGTGCGTGCAAGGCCTTGGTGACTTCCTTTGGGGATCCGTCCGCCAGAGATATTCGGGTGCGAACTTCCTTGATATTTCGCCCCGAATCGAGTCGGTTAGCGACGGCTTCGCTGACGAAGCTTCTGGAGGCCCCCGTGTCGATTGTCGCTGAGAAGAGTTGACCCTCGATGGTAACTGTGGCGACGATCCGGCCTCCCATCAAGCGGAGCGGTGGATCTAGTGTTGGGGGAGCACAGGGTGGGTCGCCGCCTGCTCCCTGCGTGTGCGAGGACCCCGGGCGTTTCCCGACTGGCGGCAGCAGTCGATGGTACGGGTACCACGTTTCCCGCAGTCCCAACAATATAGGACTGGTGGGTTCTGGCATTCTCGGACGAAATGTCCGACTTCACCGCAGCGGCTGCAGGCTCGTGCTACGTCGACAGGTGGCTCAGCTTCCTGAGCGATCATCCGGTTTGATATCGCTGGGTTCGGTGGGCTGAAGGACGTCATCCTTGGAAGTACGGGATCCCGTTGTCGGGGACCGGACGAAGGACTGTTCCTCGTTGTGTAGTTTCCACTGGCGGGTGGAACTAGTGTTGCGTGTCGCACTGGGTCCCGGTCCCGTGCGATTTCGAAGGCGGTGGCTAGCTGTGTTAACCCTTCCAGCGAGGAGAATTCATGGCGCCGTATGAAGAGTTGATATTCCGGCAGCAGATTCTCGTAGATCCGTTCGAGCTCCTGCCCGAACGAGTAGTTTGCCCGCTGCATCATCAGGCGTAGTTCTACTACGTAGAACTTGAAGGGCTCGTCGCCTTGTTGGTGGCGGGTCCTAATCGCATCCTCCAGGCGCTGGTAGTACCGTGGAGGGAGGAAAAACTCCAAGAAGTCCCGCTTGAAAGCTTCCCAAGGTACGGCATGCATGTGGTAGGCTCGGTACCAGCCTTCGGCGCGGCCCGATAGCAATCCAGCGATGGCCCTCGGGATGTCACTGTTCTGTACGCTGTAGGTTGTAGCGCCTTCCTCCACTCGCTCCATGAAGTGTAGGGGATCGGCCTGTCCGTCGAAAAGGACGCCCCATCCCCGAAGCTTCTCGGCGAACGCGGCCGCTGTCATCGGCCGTGATGGCGAGTGGACCGTGGGGTTGGAGCCTTGGATTCCACGTCCTGGACTCGTGTGACGGTGATCCGGGGGTGGCACGGAGAGAAGGGTGTCGCCTGCGCCGGGCATCGGTGAGGTGGACCGGCTGGTCACTACCTTTTGGGTGGGGGCCTCCGGATATATGGCCTCCAATGCTGCGAAGCGTTCCCGGAGCGCCGGGCTGTGGTTGGACCCTCCGATGAACGATGCGAGCCGAGATCGCAGTTCGTCCACTTGGCCGTGTGTGTTCAGACCAAACTCCTTGAGTAGGGCCTGTAGCTCGTCCTTGCGCCGGTAGGAAATCCATCTGACCCCCATGGTTCGGGTCGGGGATTCGTCGTCGGATTCTGGAAAGCTCCCTTCCTCGATCCGTCCGGCGGCTGACGTAGCGGGTTTTTGCTCTGCGTCCTCCGACGCTTTCTTGTCCAGGTCCGTTTTCATCGGTCGACCCGATGAACTGTGCGGTTGGGTCTCCGGGTGAGCGTCACGTGGATGCCGATGTGGGAGTTGCGCTGAGTTACGCCCCCAAATGTACGTGCGTCACGAGAATGCTGGATGATGCGGTGGGTGTGGCTGGGTCTCTCGACTAGCGACTGGCTGCGGTAATCGGTGGTGACGCAGCGGCGAGTCTCCAGGCGGTGGGTGATCCGTGGTCCACGGTTAGCGTGGTGCTTGTTCCCTCGTCGCGGTGACTGCTGTGGATGGTGCCGCTGAGGCGTTCGGCGGACGTCGATGCTGGCCTCGGGGTGCTCCTGGCGTGAGGGATCTCTGTTAGTGGCACAGTTGTCCCGCTCTTGGTGCGCGTGAATGCGTGGCGGGCGGCAGGAGTGCGGCGAAGATTGGCGTCGTCGAAAGTGGCAGTACGGACTTTTAAGTCAGGGGTGCTCAAAAAAAAATCCTACGGCTGGGCATGGGTCTTTAGGCCATGTGGTTGATATCGAAAAACCCAACTCCTACTCCTACCTATGTCGTCCTGAATCGTCCCTGTTCGGGCGCCAAGCTGTAAGGACTTTTCGTAGGCTGGGATAGGCTTCAGTCCGGCCAGAGTCCTCTACAGTTAAATTTGTAGAAACACAGGAGACGAAATGGGACTGGGAGTTGCCGCCCGGACTTTTGATATTGAGATCACGCGGCCTGGGTCTCTGCATCTACGTAGGGTAGATCGCTTGGACACTTAACCCCAGACCGTGCAGACACAACTTAGCACTGGGGCTGTTTTTAGCTGGGATTGATCGTGGGCGAGTGGGTGCACATGGGCGTGTGTGAGCGACCGGGGATAGCTTTTCCCGTCCGACGAGCGTCCGTATTGCGTAGAGAAAACCTCGGAAACGCAATACAAAACTTGGCCGACGAAGATGAGCGCGTGTACAGTCTCGTCGTCCGCGTTGCGCAGAGTAAGCCTCGGAAACGCAGCACGAAAACGGGGCCGACGCAAGTTAACGCGCGGGAAATTTTCGGCTGGGCCGAAGTGTGGGTGGGCAAGAAAACGCGTGGGCGTGCGTGACCGCAGGAAAAGCGGGTGAGCGATCGCAAAGAGCTTTTCCCGTCCGCTAAGCGTCCGTATTGCGTAGAGAAAACCTCGGAAACGCAATACAAAACTTGGCCGACGAAAATAAGCGCGTGTACAGCCTCGTCGTCCGCGTTGCGAAGAGAAAGCCTCGGAAACGCAACACGAGAAAACGGGGCCGACGCAAGTTAACGCGCGGGAAATTTTCGGCTGGGCCGAAGTGTGGGTGGACAAGAAAACGCGTGGGCGTGCGTGACCGCAGGAAAAGCGGGTGAGCGATCGCAAAGAGCTTTTCCCGTCCGCCAAGCGTCCGTATTGCGTAGAGAAAACCTCGGAAACGCAATACAAAACTTGGCCGACGAAAATAAGCGCGTGTACAGCCTCGTCGTCCGCGTTGCGCAGAGTAAGCCTCGAAAACGCAACACGGAAACGGGGCCGACGCAAATTACTCGCGAACTTCACTCCCAAATTTTATCACCAAGGCTTTGGGTTAAATTTCACAAGTCTCGCTTCCTTTTATTCACTTTTATATCTCCCTCCCTGAGTGCGAAGGCTCAGTGTGGGCTTTTCTCCTGCCTTACTTACTACCGCCTGATGGTGCCGTCCGCGTGTCCCTTCCGCTGGTCTCCGCTGGTCCGTTCGGCTCGGCTGCCGGAAAAGAAAGAGAGCGATCTCAGCCGATCGCTGTGCCACGTAGACGTGCTTTTGCGCTTAACAGCACGCTTGCGCCTAACAGCCCGCAGGGTTGCTCTTAACAGCACGCTTGCGCCTAACAGCCCGAAGGGTTGCTCTTAACAGCAAGCTTGCACCTAACAGCCCGAAGGGTTGCTCTTAACAGCCCGCTTGCGCCTAACAGCCCAAAGGGTTGCTCTTAACAGCAAGCTTGCACCTAACAGCCCGAAGGGCTCGTTCACGGGCGATTTCGATAACTTATCAATACTATTGGCATTCGCCCCGAATGGCCAGCTGATCGATCCTGCTGATCAACACTGGCCAGCCCGCGCGCGCGTATTTGAAATTAGAATAACTTAGGTTTAACACTTAAATATATATATTCGAGATCTTAGACGTAAAGTAAGGCCTTCAATGGCAGGAACGTAATAATGTCTTTCCAAAGGCTGAGATGCTGGATAATACATATAAGAATGTGGGGCGCCGTAAGCGTCCTCACAAAACATATATTTTGTTATGGTAATCTATTGTCTTTTTTCTTTGGCGTCCAGTCTGCGTCTCAGCAGGTACATTGCGCGATCTATACACTTTCTTGATGAATCAACTTATTTATTATGTGTAATGTTTAAAAAATTATATAAAAAATATTTACTTCAACAAAATGAAATATAAATAAAATACTTATTTTAATCTCTTTAGTGAACTTAATCTAGATATTTAGCCAACGCCGCTTATATTTAATGGTTCACTGAATAGATAGTTTACTGTGTCTCCCTTTTGACCCACGCTATTAATTTCGCCCAAGCGTCACTTCGATTCGCGATTTGACTGTGGTCAGTGCTGTTTTGTGTAAAATTTCTGTGTTTACAAATTCTTGCTTTGTTTTTTTGTTTTTTGTGTTGTGTTTATTAATTTAATAACATATTAAAGTGTCGCTCCCAACAAAGGCTGCTAAAAGCCTTCCCGGTTGCCGAGCCTGAGACTAGCCGTCTCAATATGCTGCCATTCATGTCTTTGCAAACCTTCCAAGAATTTGATCAGAAGATATACACGGATGATGAACTGCGGAGAGAGCTGGTAATTTTTTTGAATATTGTATCTTTATGGTCATCTTACAAATATTTGTTTGCCTATTTCCAGAAATCAAAAACAATAATGGTTTCAGGCCAAGATGTTCCAACCTTTACGGGACTGGCTTTCAAGGCTGTAATATCAGGTAAGTTAGCGGTGGATATAACCTGGCGTGGAACACTTGAGAAACCCAGCGTTCAAATGTTCTCCACGTATTCGATTATAAAAGGTAATTCCTCCAATCTTATTTTGATTTTGATTGAATATAAACCCATTTTTGTTTCTGTTTCTTTTAGAAATGGCTATTCTCAAATATGCAAATGCAACTGAGACGGACGTAAATAAAGTGTTGCAGCTACATTTCTTGCACGCCAGGGACCGGGTGTACAAACGGCAAAAACTCCTTTAATCGAAATAAATACAAATGAATAAAAAACAAGAAAGAAAGCTAGCTTCGGCCAGCCGAAGCTTATATACCCTTGCAGATCATTCCTTTTCATTTACAAAAACATTAAAATTAAATTAACTTGCGTATATGTTGCAACAATCCACATTTTAGGTGCTTTCGTATTATTTTGGCATTAATTTTTTGATCCTTCCTATGGCAGCTATATAATATAGCCGTCCTAATTTTGTTAAATTTAATTCGAAATTTTGAAATGTTAAAGAAAAGCTATATCCCTGAGATGAAAAGAATGTATGTAGTATGCGCACATATCGGGTACATATTGTATTTTATTAACGTTAAAATATAAATTCACAAAAGTCCAAAGGCCAGCACATTTTGAAGTGCATTGGTAATATGATCACCCCAGCAGACAACTGTCGCTGTGTTAGTATGTTACACACAGACCGACTTACTTGAATATAATTCATATGTCGCGCACACTGTATACCCCTGTTTGCTTAAACAGCGAATATTTATATATTCGCATAGAACTAATGGGCAAGAAGTAGTCTATAAGAATATTGACATCTCAAATGCACATTCAGCACAAGCCGCCTTAAGTAGCTGTGCTTTTATTTAAATTGGTGGCCAGCGTGGTGAATATATGTAGAACTTAACGACTTAACGACGACACTTAAGTTTAAGCTACAATTAAATTGAAATTTACAATTAAAAACGAAAAGACCTGTTGGTCTGCGAATAATAAAAACTACTGACTTATGACAAGTACTTCGACTTATTGAGAATTGTGGATCTACATGTAATAAAAAGCAACAAAGATATAATTTTTTCTTATTAATTTCCATTTAATTTTCCGACCGTTCCGATATAGTGATCCGATTTTTAAAAAATTTTATTCGATATTCAGAAATTAGCAAATAATATTCCCAAGAGTGGAAGGTAATATTTCAAAAAACACCAAAGCTAACATTTTTTTCGATTTTTTTTTTCTTTTTTCCTATGGGAGCTATATGATATAGTTGTCTGATCAGGTCGGTTCCGACATAATACTACCTGCAATAGGAAGAAGACTTTTGGGAAAGTTTGAGCCCGATAGCTTTAATACTGAGAGACTAGTTTGCGTAGAAACGGACGGACGGAGGGGCAGACGGACAGACGGACAGACGGTCGGACGGTCGGACGGACAGACGGTATGACGGACGGACAGACGGACATGGCTAGATCGACTCGTCTAGTGATGCTGATCAAGAATATATATACTTTTTGGGGTCGGAAACGTCTCCTTCACTGCGTTGCAAACTTCTGACTGAAATCATAATACCCTCTGCGAGGGTAATATAGTAAACTAAAAAATATATTTTTTAAATTTCTAATTGGAAAAGGCTCTTCTAGGTATCTTCTACAAGCGTCTTCTGAGTGACTTCCAGAAGTGTCGCCGAAGTCACCCCCGTCGGGAAGAAATGTTCTACTACGGCGGCACTTCTAGAAACGTCGCCGAAGTGACTTCCAGAAGTGTCGCCGAAGTAACTTCTAGAAGTGCCACCGTAGTGGAACATTTCTTCCCGACGGGGGTGACTTCGGAAGTCACTCAGAAGTGACTTCGGGAGGTGTCGCCGTAGTGGAACAGTTCTTCCCGACGGGGGTGACTTCGGCGATCCGAATGCGATATCGCGGACGATCGTTTTCATCTTCTAGACGTCACTTAATAGTGACTTCCGCGATTGAAAATGCTTGCAGGGCCCCAGGCTAATCAGCATCGCTGATTATAAAGCGAGGATCATTTCACGGGAGCATCAGCGAGCCCAGGACAGGGACGAGCACCTCACGCGCATTACACAGACCCCAGTTGAATTTTTTGTAGCACTGGAAACGCGTTTACGCGGGGTGCGTTAATTAAGATCATTAACAAACAAAAAAAATCAATTTCATTTACTAACACACAACTTTCGGTGTAAACTTAGTATAAGTACATTTTTTGTAACTTGTTGCTTGTGGTAATGTAAACCGAAAGTTGTGAATATTTTATATTAACTAACCTCATCCATAAACCCATAAATATTTTTTTCTCGACAACTAACCTCTTCAATAATTAATATTTTTATATATATTTTTTTATACCCTTGCAGAGGGTGTTATAATTTCAGTCAGGAGTTTGTAACGCAGTGAAGGAGGCGTTTCCGACCTCATAAAGTATATATATTCCTGATCAGCACCAATAGCCGAGTCCATCTAGCCATGTCCTTCTGTCCGTTTCTATGCGAACTGGTCTCTCAGTTTTAAAGCTATCGCGATTAAACTTTCCCAAAAGTCTTATTTCTATTGCAGGTGGTACATATGTTGAAGCGAGACGGATCGGACTACTATATCTTAAGGCTCCCAAAAGAATAATCAAACAAATATAAAAAAATTCATTGTAACATTGTAGGAAGTAGGCGTTTTGATTTTTGACAACTTCACAACAAAATTCGGCTGCCCGAAGCTAGCTTCCTTTCTTGTTTTACATCAGTTTTAAATAAAAAAAATCAAAAAAATTCAAAATGGGTTTGTGGAGCTCTAAAGAAGCCGAAGTAAAAGAAAACACGGCCAACGTAGTAAATAATAATAATAATAGTAGTAAGAAAAGTAGTAGACCACACACCCCTTTTGAACTCAATGTTTATACTTATGATTATCCTTACCGTTTGCACTATTATTCACGTAATTTTCAAATCACACAGCAATTACAGAAAGTGCATTAAAAGAGATTACATAATCCGAGCACAGGGTCTAGACGTTATTTGAAAAAAAAATACATTCATATAAAAATACCAAATATTAATACATATAAAAATGGTTTATCATTTAAACTTTCTAGCATAGTTCTTTATTTAGTTGGTTATGAAAAAAGTAAGTTATAATCGTGCAAGGATGTCAAGAACCCAATCTAAAGTAGATTCGTAATTTCGGCCGAACCAGACTTTTATAACAGAACTCGAATTTTATTACCAAAAAAAACAGAGTATTAACAATATATGAATTCGAACATAAGTATATTTCAGAATTTGCACTATCATTCTCACCCCTAATAAGTTGCTCTGCAACAGAAAAAACAATTATATTATCAACAATCCCCGGGGTACGCCTTATTTCTGTGGTTGATAGCAACCAAATACTCGGGAGGATTATAAAATTCGTAGTTAGTCTAACCATCAGGCCTTAGCCTAATGACTAGCCAATGGGATAGGTTAGAAAAGTTATTTATTGAAAAGAAGAACAACATATTAAAAAGTCTAGTGTATCAACAAAAACACTCCCATTAGAGAAGAGACAGTACAAAAACATCTGTACGATATAATTTTAAATACAAACAGAATTCGAAGAGCAATAGCCGTAGCGTTAACTTTTTCACATTTTAACCTAGCGGTAGAACTACATGATAGTAATAATAGTAGTAATAATTGTATTATCGAAAGCCTTTCAAAAATATGATATGTCATTAAAAATCCCAAAAGACTTTCATGCACAAATTGAGGTCGACCTAGCATTCCCTCAAACTTCAGACTTCGACAAATCGCTGGACATTTTATTAGAAGAAGATAACGAAGAATTTTTTTGGGTTTAGTGATCCCTTAGAAATCGAAGACAACACCATAAAAGTGGAACCCGATAATTTACCTCCAATCGAGATTGACGACGAAATCATAACAATGACTCAAACCAACGTCCAATTCCTAAAAACTGCATCGTCACTCATACCTGAGTTCGACGGCAAAGCAGAAAACTTGCGAAGTTTCGTAGATTCCCTAAGATTGGTAGATACCATAAACCTATCGCTGTCCAACTAATAAAAACAAAACTAAAAGGACACGCTCTCAATTTGATAGGAGATGAAAGCAACATCGCTGATATAATATCTAAATTGACAAAAACGGTCAAAGGAGAATCAGTAGAAGTTTTATCTGCCATACTGATGAATTTACAGCAGAAAAATAGAACAGCTACAGTGTACGCTAAGGAAGTCGAAGATTTAACAAGAGCCCTCCAAGGAGCTTATGTCAATGATGGCTTACCACTGGAATTAGCAACAAAATACAGCACCCAAAGCGCTGTCAAAGCTATGACAACGAACTGCTCGTTAGATAAGGTGAAACTTATAATGCTAGCGGGATCGTTTGCAGATATGAATGAAGCCGTAACCAAGTTCGTTAACAGTTGTACTGACGCTTCAGGACAGTCAAACGCTGTTTTGTACTACAACAACAAGTACAATAATAATAATAATTATCGAGGTAATACCACCTACAGAGGTAGGGGAAATAGAGGAGGTCGCGGGTATTATGGTAATAATAACCGTAATAATAACAATACAAACTCTAATACACAGAGTACTTCTAATGGAAGAAATAATTCCAACAGAAGTCTTAGGGTCACATAGGAAAACGAGGAGGACTCCTTGACGGTAGAAGAGGAGGAAGAACAGTAAGAATATATAAAATCGAAAACAGTTTTTTCATAAAAGTTAAAAATGAAAAAACGAACAAAAATTTAACATTGTTAGTAGATACGGAAGCCGAGATTTCATTACTCAAACAATGTAATCAAGAGTACCCTGAATTAGACAATTCTAAAATCTCGAATATAACAGGAATAGGACAAGGTTCTATAAAATTGGTCTTAGCGTTTGTAGAACTTAAAACAAAAAATGTCATTATACCACATGACTTTGAAATCGGAACCGATATCAGCTAACAATTTTTATAAACAACAGCTTCGCTTAAATGATGAAACACCCGTATATATAATAAATTATAGAAATGCAGAAAGTAAAAAGCCAGAAATAAACCAATAGGTCGACAAATTAATAAAAGATGGTATAGTCGAGCCATCAATTTCAGAATATAACAGGCCATTATTGTTAGTTCCAAAAAAATGTCTACAAAATTCAACAGATAAACGATGGAGATTAGTGGTTGACTACAGACAAATAAACAAAAAGTTATTAGCCGACAAATTTCCTTTACCACGCATAGAAGATAAATTGGATCAGTTAGGACGGGCTAAATACTTTTCTTGCTTGGATCTCATGTCCGGATTCAACCAAATAGAATTGTCAGAAAAGTCTAGAAACCTTACATCATTTCCTACTAATAAAGGTTCATTTCGTTATACGCGATTGCCCTACGGACTGAAAGAGGCACCAAATTCATTCATGCGAGTGATGACCCTAGCATTTTCTGGTCTAGAACCATAACATGCGTTCCTATACATGGACGACCTGGTAGTCATAGGATGCTCCGAACAACATATGTTCAACAATTTAACAAAAGTATTTCAGTTATGCCGAAAATTTAACTTAAAACTTCATCCAGAAAAATGTTCTTTTTTTATGCCTATCTGGGTTAGAGGTGCACAGACAAGGGTATATTACCAGATGAAAATAAATACGAGGCAATTACAAATTATCCAGTGCCCAAAAATTCAGATGTGGCGCGTAGATTTGCCAGGGACCGTAACAGTTACAAGTTTTATTTATAAAACTCGCACTGAAAAACGTATTTCTGATTTATATTTTTTTTGCTGAAAAATGAGTAAAAAAATTAAAGTCATTAATAACGATTATGTGTGAGTTTTATTTTATAAAACTCAAAATAAAAATCAATTCACGTCTGCGGCCATTGTATTAGAAATTTAAATATGATTTAAATTGGTTCTTGTTCATTTGTCCATGTAGTTTTAGTACAAATAATAAAAAAAATTGTATTCTAACATTAAGCTATTTTAAAAATTAATTTAAGGTGGTGTGAGGAGTTGAATAACTCTCCTGCAACAGTGGATGGCCGGCCGTTTACCATTTACGCGGCAAGATTAGCGTAGTAGCGGCGCGGCAAGATTAGCGTAATAGCGGCGCGGCAAAGAGCAAATGGAGAGAAACTCGCAAATAGAGAGTTTGGAGACCGGTAAGCGGAGAGAGAGAGTTTGGAGGCCGAGAAGTGGAGAGAGAGAGAGGGGAGACTTCAAGGTTGAGAGTGGGAACTCTGACAAAGAGAGTTTGGAGAGTTGGTTGCGGAGAGTGAGAGAGCGGAGACTGTGCCGGGAACTTTGGACCGCGATGACAAGTGCCACATCTTAGCAGTGGAGCGGCACACAGGCGTGCCACACGCACCACAAAAGCTGGCGGGATGGCAGCAACACGCAGAACTACAATTGGAGGCCGTGCGTGAAGGACAAGTGGGTCAAACAGGAACCACGGACTTTGGACCTGGATTAGAGAGAGAGGTCCAGAGGGCGTCACACGGCTAGGTCAAGGCGATCCGTTTTCATTCCTGTCTCTATTAAATCCTCGCATCTAGCCTGGAGCGTCGAACAGAGTTTGAGTGGTGAAGGCCTGCGACAAGAAATCGTGAGCTTGGGGAGAAACCTATCAGCCAGAAGGGAGATCGGTCAATTGTCTGTGGTCTCGAGCGGAAAACTCCAGGAGGGCCCTACGGTTTGACCGGAGCGGCGTGTGTCTGAACCCCGAGTGAAACGAGCCAGAACTCCAGAAGAGCCCTACGGTTGAGTCGTGTAGTCCCGGATCGGCGTACGACCAAGACCCCAAATACCAGAAGCCACGCTACGTCAGGCCACACACCACGACAGATCGAGCTACGAGGAACCTAGGAAGCTAGGACGGAACGTTCCTTTGCACTAGGCGTAGAAGCGAGGTGAAGTGCTCTGCAGTATCCCTGCGTAACTTGGACTGCCAGCGCGATCTGAGGGGAACACTAGTGGGACCATCCGGGACAGAGCAAAGGACAGGCGGTGGTGTATCAAAAGGAGAGATTCCTGGAGATCGCGGCCTCTGTTCACCCTAGACTGACAACGGTGACGCTTCCCAAACCCGCGCAGCTGATCTCCTGGCGAGTCCAAGGCGCTACGAATAGTGATCGATTCTACGCAGCAGAGACGAGCAGCGCCGAGCATCTTCAGGGAGCTTCAAGGATCTTCAGGGAGTTTAAGCGTCTTCAGGGAGCTTCAAGGATCGTCGAGGGAGCTACAGAGCCAGAACGCTATATCGACGAGGAGAACACCGAGTCATCAAGGCGACTAGGAGTCATCGACGGCCACCAGTGGCAATACCAAGGCCAGCCGAGCCTACAAGAACTGTGTACTACCACCCCGCAATAAACCTACTAAGAACCCGTGAATTCTGTGCTTTCTCACTGATCTACTGGGCGGTCACGTTTATATAAATTTGGTGGGACGAACACACAACCTTTTTGAGCTAGCCGCACGAATCTCGTAGCGAGCAGACCTGAATAATCAGTTTGTTACAGTGGAAAATTGCCCTTTTTGTACAACTTTTTTGTGTTAGCAGAAAAATATTGGTTTTTATGGATCTAATAACTTTCGATTACGTTGCAAGATCTTTGAAGTCGTTCGCAATACAAAGTTAAGCCGGTAGAATTCGCGAATTTAATTTAATCCCGTCTTTTATAAAATTTTGACGGAAAAATATCATGGTAATAATTAGGTACACACAAAAAACTATGTAAAATCAACATAGAAAAATAGTAGTCTACTATTTTTTGAATTTTTCATGTATTTTGTTGTTTTATTTTTTGAGTCATTAAATAGTATTTAACAATTAAAATAGTAGAAAACCTATTTACGAAACTTTCCGACTCATAATCTCTGGGTCGTGAGTTCAAATCCCGCTTTTGAAGATGATGTTTTTATTTTTTTTTTTTGTTGAATGTTGATTTCAAGTCTATAGATTTTCCTCTACGAAAGTCATTCTTCTGTGGCCTACTGGTCTCCCAGCGGAGACAACAAACCTGATTAGTAAGCTTTAATATCTGTGAAATGTAAGTATCTATAAACAACTTCCAAATAAACTAATATAACAAATTAAAATAAAAATAAAAATAGTTAAAAAAACTTAATTTAAAAACAACAATTTTTTTCTGGTAAAATACTGTTTTGTAGGCCATCTACTATTTTATAGGTAGTCTACTATTTTTTTGGCACTTTCTATTTTTTATCGGTTGGGGCAGTTTTCACTATTTAATAGTTGATTTTACATAGTTTTTTTTTGTGTGTACTATAACGAACCATTTTCGACTGTTTGATCGCTACGTAAACGCCGCGACTAGCTCAGAGATATTGTGTGTTCGTCTCACCAAATTTGTATTGCGTGACTGCCCGTGACCCAAGAAAATGCAGAGATATCCGATTGGGACAAATCGGAAAACTTTATTCAGTTTTACTTTTCGCTGAATATGGTTTCTTCGTCACCTCGCTGTTGCGGCTTGCCTGGTTGGCGTCGTGCCTTCCTCGGCTCAAGATTACTTCGTGCGTTTCTCGGCGGGGCTCCTCAACGGCGTCGCTGTTCTCGGCTCGTGCTATTTGTGGACTCCAGCGGCGTCGTTCTCCAACGGCTCCTCTCCAGTTCCACCCGGCTTATACGATTCAACAAGTCTGCACAACCTTCCTTTCGGGTTCTGACCAGAATGATCTCGTGACCACCTGTATCGCCGTGTTCTCTGTGGTCGGTCTGGCTCTAGCCTGAGAAACAAATGTTTCGACAGGTCAAATCCGAGGTTTCAGCCTTCTCGTCAGTCCACCGTAACCCCGACGCCTGGCACAAACTCTTGATCCGCGCTCACCTTGCCGGTAGCTCGTTCTTCTCTCGTCTCTGTTCCTGTCCTTCTCTCGTCTCTGCTCCTGTCCTTCTCTCGACTTCGTTCCAATCTCTGCGTCTTGCAGATTTCACCGTTGCAGTCTCAGCCTTGGCCTAGCGTCTTGACTCTGGTATCTTGATCTGGGCGTAGAGCCCTCGGTTTTCGATACTCTCAAGGCCACGCACTCGATTAAATCCTCGCACTTGTATTCGTGATCTTTTGAGAAACTGCCATAAGATCCATCCTCTACGGAAATGCCACCGCTTTCTGCGGCTTAGTGCCGAGAAAGGGCTCCAGGAAGTACGTATCCTAGTGTTGCTCCAATTGCTTGGCCCACGATCATTCCGAAGACTCCTGCCCCAGTGATGAATACTGCCACAAGTGTGAAAAGGGTCATTACACTTTGTTACATAAGGACGACCAATCCGCTCTTCCATCATGTTCCTGAGCCTACTCTACTGAGGTTCTTGCCCCGGATGTCCTCGCAAGGGATGGGGAGGGAAAAGGGCGTTTTATTTCTGGAGGCAGTGTCAAGGAGATGTCCACATCTCGCTCGCTTGCACTGCCCTTCGCTTTCGCTCTCCAACTCTCTTTTTACCGCGTTTTCGATCTTATTTCTGCGGGGATCCACCCGCGTTTTCCTGGGACTAGCATACAATCAAGCGCTCGACAGCCTGCAATGGTTTGCACAAGCCCACTGATAACTGGGCCTTAGACAAGAAATCATACAACAGATTGAACGAAATGGAGTTTGAACAACTGGCTGTAAAACTGGCAAATAATAAAAATAAATGGAAATTAACTGCTGCTAGTTAAAACCCAAGGAAAGTCCAGGAGAGGAAATCCAAAAATCCAGCTCGAAGGGCCCAATGTTGGGGCGCAGGTGACATAAATGTAGAAGTTGATGAATGTCCCAGGAATGCGGGTGAAATTCCGCGCGGAAATAATATCGAAAACGTTGTAGAAGGACTTCGGGCTATTACACGGCGTGCGTGTGTTTATTTGGACACTTGTAAATTTGAACTAATTACAAGAAGCTGAGCTTGTCGGATCCGGAGCAGAGAGTTGGAGAGGGAAAGCGAAGGGCAGTGCAAGCGAGCGACTTATAAAAATAAGGAGAAAACTGCCGCTTGACACGGCCTCCAGAAATTAAACGCTCTTTTGGCATGAACAATAGTCTAGGTCTCGATCCATGAAATCAGCTTATTTTTTGGTGTTTCTTGGTTGTTTTGTCTATTTGTGTTGTGTTTTGCGTTTAAAAATGTTGGAGAGAAGTTGTTATCATCGGGTTAAAATGACCAATGTTGAGAAAAATCTGTTTTCTTTTATGTTGTTGTTGTCACATAACAAAAAAGAATCCGGAAATCAGTAGGTGAAGTCACAGTGGGGCATGTTTCTATATCTGGCATTTTAAATTTATATTACAAAAATCTGTAGCAATATCTTATGGATTTGTAATAGAGGTGGAAAAATATTGATTTTTGGGAACATCGATGTTTTCCATGTTTATGTCAAAAAACATCGATGTTCTTAGATATAAATGGATTTATTCATTGGTTTGGCATGTATTTGCATTTGTTTTAACACATATAAAAATGCACATAAATATACCTTTACAGAGGGTATTTTACTTTTAGCTAAAAGATGGCTACCAAGAGCAGGAGACAGACCGAAACCAAAAACATCGATGTTTAAATCAAAATATTTTTTTTACTAACTGGGCCATTAATATGGAAAAATTAAATTTTTAAGATTAAAAGAAAGAACATTAAAACAAAAGCATATTTTAACTTACGCTTTAGCTGTTTGCCCATATCTTAGCTTTTTGTTTTTTTTTTATAAGTTGCAGAGGGTATTATGACTTCAGTCAGAAGTTTGCAACGCAGTGACGGAGATGTTTCCAATAAAGTATATATATACTTGATGACATATATATATATACTAGAGCATGACAAGACGAGTCGATCTAGCCATGTCCGTCTGTCCGTCCGTCTGTCTGCCCGTTTCTACGCAAACTAGTCTCTCAGTTTTAAAGTTATCGTGCTCAAACATTCCCAAAAGTCTTCTTTCTATTGCAGGCAGTATATATATCTTATAGCGCCCATAGGAAGAATCGAAAAAAAAAATGAAAAAATTTTAACTTTAGTGTTTTTTGAAATATTACTTTCTATTTTTGGGAATACTATTTTTTAAATATTTCTGAATTTCGAATAAAATTTCTAAAAAATCGGATGACTATATCATTTAGCTGCCATAGGAACGATCGAACGGTTTATCACGGAAACTTCGATGTTTGTAAAATATCATTAAACATCGATCAATCGATTTTCACATCGATGTTTTATCCACCTCTAATTTGTTACCATTGTGGTAATATTAATCATGACCTGAATAAAATGTACAATGTTAATCTGTGAATCCAGATCATTTCTGTTTTTAAGTCCGTTGAAATTATGGATATTGAACCCTCTCCTGACTCAATTTTTGTTTAATTTTAAGTTTTCTAATTTTTTGTTGTATTGACTTTTTGGGGGAGAATTTGGGGAATACTATTATAGGCTCTTTTTAATAATATTTAATTTATGCTGCGGTGTTCTATGTTTGTGTTAGTTGATACTGGAATTTTGTTATTAAAATGGCTGGAGAGACTTTTTCTACCGTGATGGGAGCCCATGATTTTAAAGTTGCATGGAATTTTAAGGCTCGGCGAGCAAACGGCGATGTCGATGTGGGTGTATGAGTTGAAAAATGTGTTGGCTGACCGTTGTTTAAGGTGATAAAGCTGTTACTGTGGATGTAGTCTCCTTTTATTCTACCCCTGAGATTGCTTTTGGGGGTTCCCCAGAAAGTATTCCATCCGTTGAAATCTCCTATGATCCTCCTATATAAACAACTTCCAAATAAACTAATATAACAAATTAAAATAAAAATAAAAATAGTTAAAAAAACTTAATTTAAAAACAACAATTTTTTTCTGGTAAAATACTGTTTTGTAGGCCATCTACTATTTTATAGGTAGTCTACTATTTTTTTGGCACTTTCTATTTTTTATCGGTTGGGTCAGTTTTCACTATTTAATAGTTGATTTTACATAGTTTTTTTTTGTGTGTACTATAACGAACCATTTTCGACTGTTTGATCGCTACGTAAACGCCGCGACTAGCTCAGAGATATTGTGTGTTCGTCTCACCAAATTTGTATTGCGTGACTGCCCGTGACCCAAGAAAATGCAGAGATATCCGATTGGGACAAATCGGAAAACTTTATTCAGTTTTACTTTTCGCTGAATATGGTTTCTTCGTCACCTCGCTGTTGCGGCTTGCCTGGTTGGCGTCGTGCCTTCCTCGGCTCAAGATTACTTCGTGCGTTTCTCGGCGGGGCTCCTCAACGGCGTCGCTGTTCTCGGCTCGTGCTATTTGTGGACTCCAGCGGCGTCGTTCTCCAACGGCTCCTCTCCAGTTCCACCCGGCTTATACGATTCAACAAGTCTGCACAACCTTCCTTTCGGGTTCTGACCAGAATGATCTCGTGACCACCTGTATCGCCGTGTTCTCTGTGGTCGGTCTGGCTCTAGCCTGAGAAACAAATGTTCCGACAGGTCAAATCCGAGGATTCAGCCTTCTCGTCAGTCCACCGTAACCCCGACGCCTGGCACAAACTCTTGATCCGCGCTCACCTTGCCGGTAGCTCGTTCTTCTCTCGTCTCTGCTCCTGTCCTTCTCTCGTCTCTGCTCCTGTCCTTCTCTCGACTTCGTTCCAATCTCTGCGTCTTGCATATTTCACCGTTGCAGTCTCAGCCTTGGCCTAGCGTCCTGACTCTGGTATCTTGATCTGGGCGTTGAGCCCTCGGTTTTCGATACTCGCACTCGATTAAATCCTCGCACTTGTATTCGTGATCTTTTGAGAAACTGCCATAAGATCCATCCTCTACGGAAATGCCACCGCTTTCTGCGGCTTAGTGCCGAGAAAGGGCTCCAGGTCCAGAGGGCGTCACACGGCTAGGTCAAGGCGATCCGTTTTCATTCCTGTCTCTATTAAATCCTCGCATCTTGCCTGGAGCGTCGAACAGAGTTTGAGTGGTGAAGGCCTGCGACAAGAAATCGTGAGCTTGGGGAGAAACCTATCAGCCAGAAGGGAGATCGGTCAATTGTCTGTGGTCTCGAGCGGAAAACTCCAGGAGGGCCCTACGGTTTGACCGGAGCGGCGTGTGTCTGAACCCCGAGTGAAACGAGCCAGAACTCCAGAAGAGCCCTACGGTTGAGTCGTGTAGTCCCGGATCGGCGTACGACCAAGACCCCAAATACCAGAAGCCACGCTACGTCAGGCCACACACCACGACAGATCGAGCTACGAGGAACCTAGGAAGCTAGGACGGCACGTTCCTTTGCACTAGGCGTAGAAGCGAGGTGAAGTGCTCTGCAGTATCCCTGCGTAACTTGGACTGCCAGCGCGATCTGAGGGGAACACTAGTGGGACCATCCGGGACAGAGCAAAGGACAGGCGGTGGTGTATCAAAAGGAGAGATTCCTGGAGATCGCGGCCTCTGTTCACCCTAGACTGACAACGGTGACGCTTCCCAAACCCGCGCAGCTGATCTCCTGGCGAGTCCAAGGCGCTACGAATAGTGATCGATTCTACGCAGCAGAGACGAGCAGCGCCGAGCATCTTCAGGGAGCTTCAAGGATCTTCAGGGAGTTTAAGCGTCTTCAGGGAGCTTCAAGGATCGTCGAGGGAGCTACAGAGCCAGAACGCTAAATCGACGAGGAGAACACCGAGTCATCAAGGCGACTAGGAGTCATCGACGGCCACCAGTGGCAATACCAAGGCCAGCCGAGCCTACAAGAACTGTGTACTACCACCCCGCAATAAACCTACTAAGAACCCGTGAATTCTGTGCTTTCTCACTGATCTACTGGGCGGTCACGTTTATATAAATTTGGTGGGACGAACACCTTGCCGGTAGCTCGTTCTTCTCTCGTCTCTGCTCCTGTCCTTCTCTCGTCTCTGCTCCTGTCCTTCTCTCGACTTCGTTCCAATCTCTGCGTCTTGCATATTTCACCGTTGCAGTCTCAGCCTTGGCCTAGCGTCCTGACTCTGGTATCTTGATCTGGGCGTTGAGCCCTCGGTTTTCGATACTCGCACTCGATTAAATCCTCGCACTTGTATTCGTGATCTTTTGAGAAACTGCCATAAGATCCATCCTCTACGGAAATGCCACCGCTTTCTGCGGCTTAGTGCCGAGAAAGGGCTCCAGGTCCAGAGGGCGTCACACGGCTAGGTCAAGGCGATCCGTTTTCATTCCTGTCTCTATTAAATCCTCGCATCTTGCCTGGAGCGTCGAACAGAGTTTGAGTGGTGAAGGCCTGCGACAAGAAATCGTGAGCTTGGGGAGAAACCTATCAGCCAGAAGGGAGATCGGTCAATTGTCTGTGGTCTCGAGCGGAAAACTCCAGGAGGGCCCTACGGTTTGACCGGAGCGGCGTGTGTCTGAACCCCGAGTGAAACGAGCCAGAACTCCAGAAGAGCCCTACGGTTGAGTCGTGTAGTCCCGGATCGGCGTACGACCAAGACCCCAAATACCAGAAGCCACGCTACGTCAGGCCACACACCACGACAGATCGAGCTACGAGGAACCTAGGAAGCTAGGACGGCACGTTCCTTTGCACTAGGCGTAGAAGCGAGGTGAAGTGCTCTGCAGTATCCCTGCGTAACTTGGACTGCCAGCGCGATCTGAGGGGAACACTAGTGGGACCATCCGGGACAGAGCAAAGGACAGGCGGTGGTGTATCAAAAGGAGAGATTCCTGGAGATCGCGGCCTCTGTTCACCCTAGACTGACAACGGTGACGCTTCCCAAACCCGCGCAGCTGATCTCCTGGCGAGTCCAAGGCGCTACGAATAGTGATCGATTCTACGCAGCAGAGACGAGCAGCGCCGAGCATCTTCAGGGAGCTTCAAGGATCTTCAGGGAGTTTAAGCGTCTTCAGGGAGCTTCAAGGATCGTCGAGGGAGCTACAGAGCCAGAACGCTAAATCGACGAGGAGAACACCGAGTCATCAAGGCGACTAGGAGTCATCGACGGCCACCAGTGGCAATACCAAGGCCAGCCGAGCCTACAAGAACTGTGTACTACCACCCCGCAATAAACCTACTAAGAACCCGTGAATTCTGTGCTTTCTCACTGATCTACTGGGCGGTCACGTTTATATAAATTTGGTGGGACGAACACACAACCTTTCTGAGCTAGCCGCACGAATCTCGTAGCGAGCAGACCTGAATAATCAGTTTGTTACAGTGGAAAATTGCCCTTTTTGTACAACTTTTTTGTGTTAGCAGAAAAATATTGGTTTTTATGGATCTAATAACTTTCGATTACGTTGCAAGATCTTTGAAGTCGTTCGCAATACAAAGTTAAGCCGGTAGAATTCGCGAATTTAATTTAATCCCGTCTTTTATAAAATTTTGACGGAAAAATATCATGGTAATAATTAGGTACACACAAAAAACTATGTAAAATCAACATAGAAAAATAGTAGTCTACTATTTTTTGAATTTTTCATGTATTTTGTTGTTTTATTTTTTGAGTCATTAAATAGTATTTAACAATTAAAATAGTAGAAAACCTATTTACGAAACTTTCCGACTCATAATCTCTGGGTCGTGAGTTCAAATCCCGCTTTTGAAGATGATGTTTTTATTTTTTTTTTTTGTTGAATGTTGATTTCAAGTCTATAGATTTTCCTCTACGAAAGTCATTCTTCTGTGGCCTACTGGTCTCCCAGCGGAGACAACAAACCTGATAAGTAAGCTTTACTATCTGTGAAATGTAAGTATCTATAAACAACTTCCAAATAAACTAATATAACAAATTAAAATAAAAATAAAAATAGTTAAAAAAACTTAATTTAAAAACAACAATTTTTTTCTGGTAAAATACTGTTTTGTAGGCCATCTACTATTTTATAGGTAGTCTACTATTTTTTTGGCACTTTCTATTTTTTATCGGTTGGGGCAGTTTTCACTATTTAATAGTTGATTTTACATAGTTTTTTTTTGTGTGTACTATAACGAACCATTTTCGACTGTTTGATCGCTACGTAAACGCCGCGACTAGCTCAGAGATATTGTGTGTTCGTCTCACCAAATTTGTATTGCGTGACTGCCCGTGACCCAAGAAAATGCAGAGATATCCGATTGGGACAAATCGGAAAACTTTATTCAGTTTTACTTTTCGCTGAATATGGTTTCTTCGTCACCTCGCTGTTGCGGCTTGCCTGGTTGGCGTCGTGCCTTCCTCGGCTCAAGATTACTTCGTGCGTTTCTCGGCGGGGCTCCTCAACGGCGTCGCTGTTCTCGGCTCGTGCTATTTGTGGACTCCAGCGGCGTCGTTCTCCAACGGCTCCTCTCCAGTTCCACCCGGCTTATACGATTCAACAAGTCTGCACAACCTTCCTTTCGGGTTCTGACCAGAATGATCTCGTGACCACCTGTATCGCCGTGTTCTCTGTGGTCGGTCTGGCTCTAGCCTGAGAAACAAATGTTTCGACAGGTCAAATCCGAGGTTTCAGCCTTCTCGTCAGTCCACCGTAACCCCGACGCCTGGCACAAACTCTTGATCCGCGCTCACCTTGCCGGTAGCTCGTTCTTCTCTCGTCTCTGTTCCTGTCCTTCTCTCGTCTCTGCTCCTGTCCTTCTCTCGACTTCGTTCCAATCTCTGCGTCTTGCAGATTTCACCGTTGCAGTCTCAGCCTTGGCCTAGCGTCTTGACTCTGGTATCTTGATCTGGGCGTAGAGCCCTCGGTTTTCGATACTCTCAAGGCCACGCACTCGATTAAATCCTCGCACTTGTATTCGTGATCTTTTGAGAAACTGCCATAAGATCCATCCTCTACGGAAATGCCACCGCTTTCTGCGGCTTAGTGCCGAGAAAGGGCTCCAGGAAGTACGTATCCTAGTGTTGCTCCAATTGCTTGGCCCACGATCATTCCGAAGACTCCTGCCCCAGTGATGAATACTGCCACAAGTGTGAAAAGGGTCATTACACTTTGTTACATAAGGACGACCAATCCGCTCTTCCATCATGTTCCTGAGCCTACTCTACTGAGGTTCTTGCCCCGGATGTCCTCGCAAGGGATGGGGAGGGAAAAGGGCGTTTCATTTCTGGAGGCAGTGTCAAGGAGATGTCCACATCTCGCTCGCTTGCACTGCCCTTCGCTTTCGCTCTCCAACTCTCTTTTTACCGCGTTTTCGATCTTATTTCTGCGGGGATCCACCCGCGTTTTCCTGGGACTAGCATACAATCAAGCGCTCGACAGCCTGCAATGGTTTGCACAAGCCCACTGATAACTGGGCCTTAGACAAGAAATCATACAACAGATTGAACGAAATGGAGTTTGAACAACTGGCTGTATAACTGGCAAATAATAAAAATAAATGGAAATTAACTGCTGCTAGTTAAAACCCAAGGAAAGTCTAGGAGAGGAAATCCAAAAATCCAGCTCGAAGGGCCCAATGTTGGGGCGCAGGTGACATAAATGTAGAAGTTGATGAATGTCCCAGGAATGCGGGTGAAATTCCGCGCGGAAATAATATCGAAAACGTTGTAGAAGGACTTCGGGCTATTACACGGCGTGCGTGTGTTTATTTGGACACTTGTAAATTTGAACTAATTACAAGAAGCTGAGCTTGTCGGATCCGGAGCAGAGAGTTGGAGAGGGAAAGCGAAGGGCAGTGCAAGCGAGCGACTTATAAAAATAAGGAGAAAACTGCCGCTTGACACGGCCTCCAGAAATTAAACGCTCTTTTGGCATGAACAATAGTCTAGGTCTCGATCCATGAAATCAGCTTATTTTTTGGTGTTTCTTGGTTGTTTTGTCTATTTGTGTTGTGTTTTGCGTTTAAAAATGTTGGAGAGAAGTTGTTATCATCGGGTTAAAATGACCAATGTTGAGAAAAATCTGTTTTCTTTTATGTTGTTGTTGTCACATAACAAAAAAGAATCCGGAAATCAGTAGGTGAAGTCACAGTGGGGCATGTTTCTATATCTGGCATTTTAAATTTATATTACAAAAATCTGTAGCAATATCTTATGGATTTGTAATAGAGGTGGAAAAATATTGATTTTTGGGAACATCGATGTTTTCCATGTTTATGTCAAAAAACATCGATGTTCTTAGATATAAATGGATTTATACATTGGTTTGGCATGTATTTGCATTTGTTTTAACACATATAAAAATGCACATAAATATACCTTTACAGAGGGTATTTTACTTTTAGCTAAAAGATGGCTACCAAGAGCAGGAGACAGACCGAAACCAAAAACATCGATGTTTAAATCAAAATATTTTTTTTACTAACTGGGCCATTAATATGGAAAAATTAAATTTTTAAGATTAAAAGAAAGAACATTAAAACAAAAGCATATTTTAACTTACGCTTTAGCTGTTTGCCCATATCTTAGCTTTTTGTTTTTTTTTTATAACTTGCAGAGGGTATTATGACTTCAGTCAGAAGTTTGCAACGCAGTGACGGAGATGTTTCCAATAAAGTATATATATACTTGATGACATATATATATATACTAGAGCATGACAAGACGAGTCGATCTAGCCATGTCCGTCTGTCCGTCCGTCTGTCTGCCCGTTTCTACGCAAACTAGTCTCTCAGTTTTAAAGTTATCGTGCTCAAACATTCCCAAAAGTCTTCTTTCTATTGCAGGCAGTATATATATCTTATAGCGCCCATAGGAAGAATCGAAAAAAAAAATGAAAAAATTTTAACTTTAGTGTTTTTTGAAATATTACTTTCTATTTTTGGGAATACTATTTTTTAAATATTTCTGAATTTCGAATAAAATTTCTAAAAAATCGGATGACTATATCATTTAGCTGCCATAGGAACGATCGAACGGTTTATCACGGAAACTTCGATGTTTGTAAAATATCATTAAACATCGATCAATCGATTTTCACATCGATGTTTTATCCACCTCTAATTTGTTACCATTGTGGTAATATTAATCATGACCTGAATAAAATGTACAATGTTAATCTGTGAATCCAGATCATTTCTGTTTTTAAGTCCGTTGAAATTATGGATATTGAACCCTCTCCTGACTCAATTTTTGTTTAATTTTAAGTTTTCTAATTTTTTGTTGTATTGACTTTTTGGGGGAGAATTTGGGGAATACTATTATAGGCTCTATTTAATAATATTTAATTTATGCTGCGGTGTTCTATGTTTGTGTTAGTTGATACTGGAATTTTGTTATTAAAATGGCTGGAGAGACTTTTTCTACCGTGATGGGAGCCCATGATTTTAAAGTTGCATGGAATTTTAAGGCTCGGCGAGCAAACGGCGATGTCGATGTGGGTGTATGAGTTGAAAAATGTGTTGGCTGACCGTTGTTTAAGGTGATAAAGCTGTTACTGTGGATGTAGTCTCCTTTTATTCTACCCCTGAGATTGCTTTTGGGGGTTCCCCAGAAAGTATTCCATCCGTTGAAATCTCCTATGATCCTCCTATATAAACAACTTCCAAATAAACTAATATAACAAATAAAAATAAAAATAAAAATAGTTAAAAAAACTTAATTTAAAAACAACAATTTTTTTCTGGTAAAATACTGTTTTGTAGGCCATCTACTATTTTATAGGTAGTCTACTATTTTTTTGGCACTTTCTATTTTTTATCGGTTGGGGCAGTTTTCACTATTTAATAGTTGATTTTACATAGTTTTTTTTTGTGTGTACTATAACGAACCATTTTCGACTGTTTGATCGCTACGTAAACGCCGCGACTAGCTCAGAGATATTGTGTGTTCGTCTCACCAAATTTGTATTGCGTGACTGCCCGTGACCCAAGAAAATGCAGAGATATCCGATTGGGACAAATCGGAAAACTTTATTCAGTTTTACTTTTCGCTGAATATGGTTTCTTCGTCACCTCGCTGTTGCGGCTTGCCTGGTTGGCGTCGTGCCTTCCTCGGCTCAAGATTACTTCGTGCGTTTCTCGGCGGGGCTCCTCAACGGCGTCGCTGTTCTCGGCTCGTGCTATTTGTGGACTCCAGCGGCGTCGTTCTCCAACGGCTCCTCTCCAGTTCCACCCGGCTTATACGATTCAACAAGTCTGCACAACCTTCCTTTCGGGTTCTGACCAGAATGATCTCGTGACCACCTGTATCGCCGTGTTCTCTGTGGTCGGTCTGGCTCTAGCCTGAGAAACAAATGTTCCGACAGGTCAAATCCGAGGATTCAGCCTTCTCGTCAGTCCACCGTAACCCCGACGCCTGGCACAAACTCTTGATCCGCGCTCACCTTGCCGGTAGCTCGTTCTTCTCTCGTCTCTGCTCCTGTCCTTCTCTCGTCTCTGCTCCTGTCCTTCTCTCGACTTCGTTCCAATCTCTGCGTCTTGCAGATTTCACCGTTGCAGTCTCAGCCTTGGCCTAGCGTCCTGACTCTGGTATCTTGATCTGGGCGTTGAGCCCTCGGTTTTCGATACTCGCACTCGATTAAATCCTCGCACTTGTATTCGTGATCTTTTGAGAAACTGCCATAAGATCCATCCTCTACGGAAATGCCACCGCTTTCTGCGGCTTAGTGCCGAGAAAGGGCTCCAGGAAGTACGTATCCTAGTGTTGCTCCAATTGCTTGGCCCACGATCATTCCGAAGACTCCTGCCCCAGTGATGAATACTGCCACAAGTGTGAAAAGGGTCATTACACTTTGTTACATAAGGACGACCAATCCGCTCTTCCATCATGTTCCTGAGCCTACTCTACTGAGGTTCTTGCCCCGGATGTCCTCGCAAGGGATGGGGAGGGAAAAGGGCGTTTCATTTCTGGAGGCAGTGTCAAGGAGATGTCCACATCTCGCTCGCTCGCACTGCCCTTCGCTTTCGCTCTCCAACTCTCTTTTTACCGCGTTTTCGATCTTATTTCTACGGGGATCCACCCGCGTTTTCCTGGGACTAGCATACAATCAAGCGCTCGACAGCCTGCAATGGTTTGCACAAGCCCACTGATAACTTGGCCTTAGATAAGAAATCATACAACAGATTGAACGAAATGGAGTTTGAACAACTGGCTGTATAACTGGCAAATAATAAAAATAAATGGAAATTAACTGCTGCTAGTTAAAACCCAAGGAAAGTCCAGGAGAGGAAATCCAAAAATCCAGCTCGAAGGGCCCAATGTTGGGGCGCAGGTGACATAAATGTAGAAGTTGATGAATGTCCCAGGAATGCGGGTGAAATTCCGCGCGGAAATAATATCGAAAACGTTGTAGAAGGACTTCGGGCTATTACACGGCGTGCGTGTGTTTATTTGGACACTTGTAAATTTGAACTAATTACAAGAAGCTGAGCTTGTCGGATCCGGAGCAGAGAGTTGGAGAGGGAAAGCGAAGGGCAGTGCAAGCGAGCGACTTATAAAAATAAGGAGAAAACTGCCGCTTGACACGGCCTCCAGAAATTAAACGCTCTTTTGGCATGAACAATAGTCTAGGTCTCGATCCATGAAATCAGCTTATTTTTTGGTGTTTCTTGGTTGTTTTGTCTATTTGTGTCGTGTTTTGCGTTTAAAAATGTTTGAGAGAAGTTGTTATCATCGGGTTAAAATGACCAATGTTGAGAAAAATCTGTTTTCTTTTATGTTGTTGTTGTCACATAACAAAAAAGAATCCGGAAATCAGTAGGTGAAGTCACAGTGGGGCATGTTTCTATATCTGGCATTTTAAATTTATATTACAAAAATCTGTATCAATATCTTATGGATTTGTAATAGAGGTGGAAAAATATTGATTTTTGGGAACATCGATGTTTTCCATGTTTATGTCAAAAAACATCGATGTTCTTAGATATAAATGGATTTATTCATTGGTTTGGCATGTATTTGCATTTGTTTTAACACATATAAAAATGCACATAAATATACCTTTACAGAGGGTATTTTACTTTTAGCTAAAAGATGGCTACCAAGAGCAGGAGACAGACCGAAACCAAAAACATCGATGTTTAAATCAAAATATTTTTTTACTAACTGGGCCATTAAAATGGAAAAATTAAATTTTTAAGATTAAAAGAAAGAACATTAAAACAAAAGCATATTTTAACTTACGCTTTAGCTGTTTGCCCATATCTTAGCTTTTTGTTTTTTTTTATAACTTGCAGAGGGTATTATGATTTCAGTCAGAAGTTTGCAACGCAGTGGCGGAGATGTTTCCGATAAAGTATATATATACTTGATGACATATATATATATACTAGAGCATGACAAGACGAGTCGATCTAGCCATGTCCGTCTGTCCTTCCGTCTGTCTGCCCGTTTCTACGCAAACTAGTCTCTCAGTTTTAAAGTTATCGTGCTCAAACATTCCCAAAAGTCTTCTTTCTATTGCAGGCAGTATATATGTCGGAACCGACCGGATCGGACAACTATATCTTATAGCGCCCATAGGAAAGATCGAAAAAAAATTAAAAAATTTTAACTTTAGTGTTTTTTGAAATATTACTTTCTATTTTTGGGAATACTATTTTTTAAATATTTCTGAATTTCGAATAAAATTTCTAAAAAATCGGATGACTATTTCATTTAGCTGCCATAGGAAAGATCGAACGGTTTATCGGGGAAACTTCGATGTTTGTAAAATATCATTAAACATCGATCAATCGATTTTCACATTGATGTTTTATCCACCTCTAATTTGTGACCATTGTGGTAATATTAATCATGACCTGAATAAAATGTACAATGTTAATCTGTGAATCCAGATTATTTCTGTTTTTAAGTCCGTTGAAATTATGGATATTGAACCCTCTCCTGACTCAATTTTTGTTTAATTTTAAGTTTTCTAATTTTTTGTTGTATTGACTTTTCGGGGGAGAATTTGGGGAATACTATTATAGGCTCTATTTAATAATATTTAATTTATGCTGCGGTGTTCTATGTTTGTGTTAGTTGATGCTGGAATTTTGTTATTAAAATGGCTGGAGAGACTTTTTCTACCGTGATGGGAGCCCATGATTTTAAAGTTGCATGGAATTTTAAGGCTCGGCGAGCAAACGGCGATGTCGATGTGGGTGTATGAGTTGAAAAATGTGTTGGCTGACCGTTGTTTAAGGTGATAAAGCTGTTACTGTGGATGTAGTCTCCTTGGATTCTACCCCTGAGATTGCTTTTGGGGGTTCCCCAGAAAGTATTCCATCCGTTGAAATCTCCTATGATCAGTGTATGTGTTGTTAGAAGGGGGATTGTGGTTTTTAAAATTTGTCTTGTTAAATCTTAGTGAAAGTGGTATGTATGTAGGCTGAAAAAATAAAGGTTACCTAAGAAAAGAAACAACTGGTGTTTAAAATTATGTTAATTTGGCGTGAAGGCTGAATATGGATGTTACTGGGGTTAGGGTAAAAGACAGGTAGGGTTAAGTTGAGATAAACTTGGGGTTATGGCGTTGTAAAGGTATGTTATGTTATGGTAAGGGGGATATGGGTAAAATATTAGAGCGCTCTAGTTGGGTTTACTGTGGTGCTCAGCTAAGGTTACTATCTATAGCGTGACATGCTATGCTAATAGTAGCTGACAACGTCGCTTAGGGTATTGCTAGTATATAATGAAATAAATATACCGGCCGGTTCTAGTTTTCACTCTGAACTGAATTTCTTAATGTTGTCGTATTTCCCTCCAGATTATGTTTTTGTCATAAAAAAAGCGGGCATAATAAGAATGTTTACAAACCATTTCAAAAAAATATTTATTTTCCCGCGTACCATTGAGTCCTAGCCCATTTTAGCATAATCACTGTCACAGTTTTAAGAAAACCGAGGCCAAAGTTTATAATATTCAATACTTAGGCACTTTTTGCGACTTAATAGCAAGACAACCCTTCGTAGCCCAGAGCCACAATTTAGCGGAAATAGTACTTTAACTTCATAACTGTCCAATTACCAATTTGGGCGACCTCTACCTCTTTTTATTTCTACTAAAGAAAGTTTTGTCACTTTTTTAAATCTATAGTAGCCTCATATTATCCTTTTAGAAATTAGACACGTACACTTAAATACAATAAAAATATCAGGCTACTACAGATAGAAACAAGAAAGTAAGCTAGCCTCGGCCAGCCGAAGGGTTTATACCCTTGCAGATCATACCTATTAACTTGCAAAAATATTACATTTAAATTTACTTGCGTATATATTACAACGATCAAAATAATAGCTGTTTTTGTATTATTTTGACATTAATTTTTCGATCCTTTCTATAGGTGCTATAAAATATAGTTGTCTGGATAGCCGGATTCATCTTAGTTTCATCCCGATAGCTTAAAAGCTGAGAGACTAGTTTGCGTAGAAACGGACAGATCGACTCGTCTAGTGATGCTGATCAAGAATATATATACTTTATAGGGTCGAAAACGTCTCCTTCACTGCGTTGCAAACTTCTGAAATCTGACAATCATTATACCCTCTGCAAGGGTATAAATAGTGACAAACGTGACCTTTGTCAATGCATTGTACCTCAAGAAGTAGAGGTTGGACAACTTGGTAAAGGTTTAAGGTACCATTTCGACCAAATTGTGGCTATGGGCAACAAAGAGTTTAGTTTTTATTAGGACACAAAAAGTGCTCACAAATCGAAAATTTGGAATATTGACAACGCTTTTCTCAAAACTGTGACGTGACGGAAGTGAGTTCTGGAAGAGGTCTGGGTAATTTGGATGTGAAAACTTCGATGGCACAGTAAATGTATTGGTTGGGGTGAAATGTCAGTTTTGCAGGCTCTAGGGTTTCAAACGTATTTAGCTGGAAGGACATGTGTGATGTTGCTCCAGAGTCTAGGCACCAGGTGCTACAGTTACTTCTTGTATATTTAGCTATGTTAACGTACATTTATTTTTTATTTGGCTTATACTTTACTATAGACAGCTAACTTAACAACTTATCAATTAATACATTTATACATTTAGTAAATCGAGGTAACAATAAATTTGGGAGGATATACAATCAATAGTGGACTCAAAAGACATATATTGATAGGCTAAAATTTAGTACATAAAACGGAATGGTTCATGAAGGGGAAAATAAGATCTCACAATTAGACGAATAGGACGGAAGGCACGAGTGTATCTTGACGGGACTGCAATATTGATGTCTCTCAACCGCTTAGCTAAGCAGTTTGTGAATGAATATTACACCGTTACAAAATCTGCGGTGTTTGAAGGTGTTTAAGTCAATCAGTTTTAGCCTGGACAGATAAGGTGGTAAGTGCCGATCAGAATCCGAATTAAGGTTGCCCAAAGCAAATATTAAGATTGTTTTTGAACCGATTCTATTAAAATCTGTTGGTATGCATATTGTGGATTCCATACCTCAGAACAGTATTTCATAATTGGGCGAACTAAGCTTAGCGATTTAGGCAGACAGAATTGTTTTACATTTAGAATAGTTCAGTGATAGCAAGACGGACAGACATAATTGTTTTACATTTAGAATAGTTCAGTGATAGCAAGTTTGGTTAGGCCCAAGCCTGGAATTTATTAAGGTCAGACTAAATAAGAAGATGTGAGCTTATGTTGGAAAACGACATACAGATTTTCACGTCAACCGCATACAAAAAAGTGGTGCAGTGGGACATCACCTGTGGGAGGTCATTAATAAACAAAATTAATAGTAATGGTCGCAGATGACTACCTTGTGGTAAGCCTGAAGTAAGCTGAAGTTTCTCAAGAAAGATACGTCGTTTTTGAACAATACACGTTGAGATCTGTTCGACAAGTATGACGAAATCCAATCATGTAAGTAGGGAGGAAATCCAATAAGAGATAGTTTATGCAGAAGTAAAGAGTGGTTACCCGAATCGAAGGCCTCACTGAAATCGGTGAATATGACATCTGTTTGTTTCTTCTGGAGAAAACTGCAATGAATTATAGACGAAAATTCGAGAAGATTCGTAAATGGGACGTTTTATAACAAAACAGTGTTGGGAGGTGGGAGGTTGAAATAATGGAACTACACATATGCTGAATCTGACAGGTTACTAGACGTTCGTAAAGCTTAGAGTTCGCAGACAGCTTGGCAATACCTCGAGAGTTTCCAACGTCAGTTTTATAACCTTTCTTGTGAAGAGGGATTAAAAAAGATGTCTTCCAAATACTTGGAAAGTATGACAGGTGCAATGAGAGGTTAAATAGAAAAGTGATCGGATCGCAAAGAGATGCAGCACACTGCTTGATTATGCAACTCGGAATTTTATCAGGACCTGCAGAAAAAGACTAGTCAATAGTCAACATGCCATATTGTATTGTATTGTATTTTATTAAGCAATGGACTGCTTGTAAAACATTTATAATATTTTGTGTTTAAGAACTAGAACGCCAAACCACATAAGGGGAATTTTTTAGCGATATGCCCCTGCTCACATCGAGTGGTAGGCACGTTGAATTACATATTTGATGACAATAACAATAATAACTTATTATAATTAGACACTGAAGAGACTCCATACAATAAGACGTGACTGAGATCATTATATTTTTCACAAAGAACACGGAAAGGGTCATTAAGGGCAAAATTTGTCCTGCAAAATGGCAGAGACAAAGGCCGATACCGGCGAATTGTCCTGCATGGCACATTCCAGTTGAGGGAACTAAGGAGAAAGGAGGAGTCGACATCACCATTTATTAACTTGTGTATAAACATAACACCGTGACAAATCCTACGGTTGATCAGGGTGGGCATGTCTAGTAAACGCAATCTGGCATTATAGGATGGCAACCGACGGCCAGCGTCCCAGTTAAAACCTCTTAGAGCAAATAACAAAAACTGCTTTTGAACGGACTCTAACATATTTTGGCAAGTTAACGTCTGCGGTGACCATATACATGAACAATACTCTAACGATGGGCGAACAAGAGATACATATAAAAGCTTGGTTGTATAAGGGTCATCAAACTCCTTAGACCAACGCTTCGTAAAGGCTAAAAGGCTCCTAGCTTTATTACAAATTAGTGATATGTGATCATTAAAACAAAGTTTATGCTCAAATAACACTCCCAGGTCTTGTATAGTAGAAATACGTTGAAGGACATTGCTGTCAATGGAGTACGAATACAAAGACGGATTACGACGATAAAAGGTCATAACATTACATTTAGAATAGTTAAGATATAAATTATTGAGTTTGCACCAAGTCTGTAAATAGTCAAGATCTAGTTGAAGACGAGAACAAGAATCCGGTAATGACATAGACAAACACAGTTTAACGTCGTCAGCAAACATTAAAACAGTTGCGGACTTAATAACTTGAGGTAAGTCGTTAATCAACAAGCCAAATAATAAGGGTCCCAAATGACTTCCTTGAGGTACACCAGAGGTAACATTTATAGTTTTGGACGTTATATCATTATATTTCACCCTCTGACAGCGGTCTGTGAGGTATGAAAGTAACCACGCTAACAACTTTGGAGGGAACCCCATAAGATTAAGTTTTTTTATAAGTACACAGTGGTTTACCGAGTCAAATGCTTTGGAAAAATCCGTATAAATAACATCAGTTTGTTGCTTATGGAGAAAGCCACGGTTTACTAATGAGGTAAACTCAAGCAAATTGGTAGTAGTAGATCTGCACCTGGTGAAGCCATGTTGACATGGCGAAATAAGCGACCGACATTGATGCTGCAATTGACTAGTTATTAATTTTTCGAATAATTTAGGAATAGCACTGAGCTTGGCAATCCCCCGATAGTTAGCAATATCGGACCTATTACCTTTTTTAAACAGCGGAACAATGAAAGATTCCTTCCAAGCGGATGGAAAATTACATTGATTTATAGACATATTAAAAAGGATTGTTAGAGGACTGGAAAGAAAATTTGCACAATTTTTTAAAATACAGCTAGGAACCATATCTGGTCCTGCTGAAAAGGAGAGTTTCAAAGCGATTAAGCCCTGGAGAACATCGGCTTCGAGAATAACCGGATTAAAAATTGAGTCCAGATGAGGTAGAGAATGAGGATAGTTAAAATCTTTACTACTGTCAGCATTGGTATAAGTTGATTGGAAAAAATCAGCAAATAAATTAGAAATACCATTTCCATCGGAAGCAACAGCAGAATTAAAAAACAAGGAGGGAGGAAAGGATTGAGACTTTCGTTTGGCATTCACAAATGAATAAAATAGTTTCGGATTACTTTTAAAGTCATTTTTACAGCGAGCTAGATAGTTATTGTAGCATTCAGAATTATGCTTTATGTAGTCTGATTTAACTACCGAATATTTGGCAAAGTCCGTCTGCAAACCAGTTTGTTTGAATCGTTTAAAGAGTCTGGATTTTTTATTCTTAAGATAAGAAAGCTGACGAGTAAACCACGGAGAGCTGTAAGGAGTTTTACCACTAAAAAGGGGTACATATTTATCAAACAAACTATAAAGGACACCATAGAAATACGCCACACCATCCGCAACAGGGACATCTGTTAGGCATGACCAATCAGTTATGGATAACGAATGCAAAAGCTGCGAATAATTAGTTTTTCTAAAGCAAAATCTTAGCTGTGGCCTTGCTGAAGCTCTCACAGAGTGGAAAACACCATTTAAAGATAGCTGGAGGGTAGGATGATGATTGTCTTCAGGGAGAGATAGAGGAGGAACACGAGACACAGCGGCGTCGCAGTTATCAGACACAAAAGTTAAGTCTAAAATTCGCTCATTGTGATTGGAAATCCAATTTATCTGCAGCAAAGATAGATCAATGAGGCCTTCAATAAAGTCATTTTGAGTTCTGGGAGTCATTGATATCGAGTCATTACTCTGGAACCAAGAGACATTTGGGAGATTAAAGTCACCAAGAACAATAAGGTGATCATTATCGTCAGCCAACGAAGATACATAACGTATTGCAGACAGGTGGAGTAAATACATGTCTATTTCAGACCCTGGAGGTATGTAAGAGCAGGTAATCAACATATTAGACTTTGGAAGGGAGAGTTTGACAGAAATAAATTCAATACTTGAGGAGTTAGGAGTGTTAATAAGCTCTGAAGTCAAGTTTGATTTAACCGCAATAAGGACCCCACCACCACGACGACACGGCCGATCATTTCTATAAATAAAGTAGTTTTTAGACAAGATTTCACTATCATTTACAGTCGAGTTAAGCCAGGTTTCAGAGAAAGCAATAACATTTGCATAAAAAGTAGTACTATCTAGAAATAGTTTAGAGAGCTTACTTAGCAAACCTCGAACATTTTGATAGTGAATCAAGAAATCTAGTTTTTTGAAACTGTTGAAACATTACGCGAAGCAGCAGAGGTTCTAACTGTGGAATTGTCTTTTTTCAAGTACTCATGCACAATAGTATGGATAACTAATCGATGTATTATAGGAGAGAGAAGAGTATGTAGATTAAAAGAAAATGGCAAAGAGGTTAGAAATGTTAATATCAGAAGATTCTGAAAGATTACCCAAAAGGAGACATGGGGGAAAAACGTTAGATTTTCTTTTAGAGTTTACAAAGGCACTATCGAGGTCAGTAAAAGAGTATAAGATCGACCAGTTTAAACGGTCCAAGTGAGAGTTTAATCCATTATAATCAGTTTTCCTAAAGCACTTGACACGTTGAGAGGCAGTCTGATTTGCGGTTTCAAAATTTAGATCAACGCATAGACAAAAATCAGGATGGTACAAATCTTCCGGTGTAGACAAAGGATCGCATCTGGAAACAGTTGCTACAGACACATCACTAACAAAAATTAGGTCAAGGGTCCATTCTCTAGAATTTTTTATGGAATTAACTTGTCCAAGTGACAAATTAGTAAGCCCATCAACAAATTCATGTTGATTTTCAGAGAATAAAATATTGGAGTCTGAGTTAGGAAGCCATGAAAGATGAGGTAAGTTAAAATCACCCAGGACAATAAGTTGATCGGCGTCACCAACAGATAAAGAAACGACAGAAATAGCTGAAAGGTGATAAAGATAAATAGCAGGATCAGAGCCAGGGGGTATGTAGAAGCAAGTAAGAAATACATTATATTTATTGGTAGTAATTTTACTGCTATAAATTCAATGCTGTAAATATTATCGTAAGAAATAAGTTCAGAAGAAAGAGAGTACATACAGCACAGCTTAACTAGTATTCGGACGTGTTTTCGGTTCATCTCAGTTTTTGAACATATTGTCAGTAACACTGCAATCTTAAACAATACGAACTGTTTGGATAATTTAAAAAGACAGTAACATAATAACTTGTACGAACTGTTTTTCACTGTTTGATCGCTAAGTAAACGCCGCGACTAGCTCAGAGATATTGTGTGTTCGTCCTACGGCGTTGTTCTCCAAAGGCGTCTTTCCAGTTCCACCCGGCTTATAGAGCTCAAAAAGTCTGCACAACCTTCCTTTAGAGTTCCACCCGGCTTATAGGGCTCAAAAAGTCTGCACAACCTTCCTTTCGGGTTCCGACCAGAATGATCTCGTGACCACCTGTGTCGCTGTGTTCTCTGTGGTCGGTCTGGCTCTATCCTGAGAAACAAATGTTTCGACAGGTCAAATCCGAGGATTCAGCCTTCTCGTCAGTCCACCGAAACCCCGACGACTGGCACAAACTCTTGATCCGCGCTCACCTTGCCGGTAGCTCGTTCTTCTCTCGTCTCTGCTCCTGTCCTTCTCTCGTCTCTGCTCCTGTCCTTCTCTCGACTTCGTTCCAAACTCTGCGTCTTGCAGATTTCACCGTTGCAGAGTCAGCCTTGGCCTAGCGTCTTGACGGCATAGCGTCATAATTCCTCCGACATAATTCCTCCCAGTACATTTGGTCCGAGAACTTATGTCGTTTTTTTCTGTAGAAATTATGTCGCTGCTAAACTTCATAAGATCGCGCGAAATTGTGTCGTTTAAAAATTACCCGTGGAGGACTTATGACGTTTAAAAGTGACATGAGTCCTCCGAGGAAAAAACGACATAATTTCTCCAGCCGAGAAACTATGTCGCTGCCAAACGACATAAGTTCTCGCGAAATTATGACGCTTAAAAACTACTTGTGGAGGACTTATGACGTTTAAAAGTGACATAAGTCCGCCGAGGAAAAACCGACTTAATTTCGCAGGCATATGTATGTATAGTATACATTGTATATATACATATACCTATATGTATATATATACCCATATATGTATGGTACACTCATTTTTAAACGACATAATTTCGCGCGAAATGTCGTTTGGCAGCGACATGATTTCTCGGCTGGAGAAATAATGTCGTTTTTCCTCGGAGGACTTATGTCACTTTTAAACGTCAAAGGTCCTCCACAAGTAGTTTTTAAACGTCATAATTTCGCGCTAACTTATGTCGTTTGGCAGCGACATAATTTCTCGGCTGGAGAAATTATGTCGTTTTTTCCTCGGCGGACTTATGGCGTTCTCAAACGTCATAAGATCGCGCGAAATTATGTCGTTAAAAAACGGAGGAATTATGTCGGAGTAATTAAGTCGTTACCCCCGTCTTGACTCTGGTATCTTGATCTGGGCGTAGAGCCCTCGGTTTTCGATACTCTCAAGGCCACGCACTCGATTAAATCCTCGCACTTGTATTCTTGATCTTTTGGGAAACTTTCGCACTTGTATTCTCGCTCGCGTATCATGATCGACTGTCTTGAGCTGCGCCTGCGCCGTCCCTTTTATAGGCAGAGGCGGGGTCCCGTTATTTTCCTTTTTGCACACGGCTCGCATCGGGTCCAAGGTCCCGTATGTCCCGGTAGTTCCTTTTGCACACGGCACGCATCGGGTCCAAGGTCCAGGATGTTCACGGTGCATCCTCTTTGTGCCGGTTCAAAGTCCACGGATTAACCGTTCGACCTCATTGCCCTTCGGCGGCCAGGGTCCAAGGTCCAGCGCGGTACCGTTATTCCACGGTCTCTCCGCTTTGGCCGGGTCCAAGGTCCAGTATTTACCGGTGGACCTGGGTGCCCTCGGATTCTGCCGCATTCTCGCTGCCTTCGCTGTTGCTAGGGGCTCTCCTGCCTCGAGATTTGTAGGGAGTTTTACGACTCCTCACATCTCCCCCTTCCTTCGGAAATTTTTAAAAATGGTCCTTTCTCCTCCCGGTGCACTCCGTCGACGTGTTTCAGCTTCCTCGTTGTAGTCCTCGTCCTCTCCTTGCTTCCTGTTCCTGGTTCCCTACCCCTGGTGTGGGCCATCAGTCCGGACGCAGCGGTGCAGTCTCAGTCGTGTCCTGTAGGCATCTCGACCCCCGCGTATAAATCCTCCCGGCGCCGTTCTTGATCCTGTTTTAGCTTTCCTCCTTGCCGATTCCTCCTCCTTGGTCGCTGATCCTCGCCTCCGAACGGAATTTCGAATTTCCACGCCACTCCCACGTCGAAATTCACCACTTCTCTCTCCGCAGTCTGGCAACTCCGCTCCAACTCACAATCGCGTTCATCGATCGTGGTGAGCAGCGTTGCCACATCCATGTCTCCAATTCCATTTATCGATATTATAGCGTTGCCATTTTCGTTCCAGTCGCAGTGTGACCAATAGTGTGGCCACTGTGAAAAATCTAGTATTTCCATGTTTTGTTCCCTATCGATCGCACTATTGATCGACCGCCGCTATCGCAGCGCCCCATCCCGATTTTTCCATTACCGCGTGGATGCTGGAAAATGGTGAGTGTTTTGCACCCTTTTTAATGTTTTTGGCCGGTTTCTGACGCCTTTCTTATTTACAGCTCCATGCCGATGTATGCCCCTGTATGTTCCGGGGTGTGGATACTGGGCCCCGCGCGCCCCGGAAGACAACTTGCGGCTGCAAGTGCTCCCGTGTCCCGCGCCTGCGGCAGCTTCGCGACTTATTTGCCGGCCCGCGCGCCTGGCTTTCGCGCCCCTCGATCCGCTTCTGGCATGGCTGTCGTAGAGGTCGTTGACGCCTTCCTTTTTTTTGTTGTTGTGCTGCAGTTTCCCGACGGCGGCTCCCCGTGCCTCGGATTGGGTGCTGAGTTTTAGTGCTGGTGCTGCCATGGTGTTGCCTCTAGACCTTGAAAATGTCGAATAGGCAGTTCCGCTCTGCTCTACTATCCGCGTAACCTCTGTTCTTCCGCGCTTCTGTTCCGTTATTCCGCAGGGCTTGTACCGGTAACGGGACTTGGCCTCCGTGTACGCCTCCTACGGAATTTGCATCGGTGTGCGTTAGCCGGTAACGGTAGTCGCGGTTTTGACCCTCCTCTGACCAGCCCTCGTGCTCCTGTATGTGTGTGTACTCGTGTATCCGTGTGTGTTCCATGTGTTGTGCCCGTTTCGATACTCCGTATCGCCCTCTCCCTTTCCATGCTAACGGAAAGCACAGTGCTCCCTCGATGTCGTGGCCGTTTCACTTTGTTCGTTCCCGGGTTTGAGGTCGCTTATGTGTGCCGTTTTTTCCTTGCCGCTTTCCTCGTGCCGTAGCTTGCAGATCACCGGCGAAGTGAACTTTGTGATTTTAAACGGCCCATCGAATTTTGGGGCCAGTTTCGCCGCGAAGCCCTCTACTGCCTTGACAGGTGGTGTTCCTTGGCCCACACCCTATCCCCAATTCTCGGCTTCCATGGTCGTCTGCAGAGATTATAATGGCGCGCCTGATCCTGCGCTGCCATTTCCATGTTTCTTCTAACCAACTCGAAGATCTCCTTTAGTTTTTGCGCGTTTTCCGTGGGTGTTTGTGTTTCCTTTCCTGTTCCGGCTGTCTGCTCATCGTACAGCGCGTTTGGGAGTCTCGGCTCTCTACCCTGCGTGATAAACGCTGGGGAATAACCTGTTGTTTCCGCCACACTTGTATTTACGGCCAGTTGCAATTCTGGTCATTTTTCGTACCACCTCCTCTGGTCGGCTCCAGTAAATTGCGCGATCATGGTTTTCACGATCCTGTTGGTTCTCTCCGTCGGATTTTCTTGTGGCGTGTACGGGGCTGTAAACTGCTGTCGGACACCCAGTTTCTCCATGAACTTCTTGAAAGCTTGTCGGTTATCATTATTTTTGGTACCCCGTACCGTGAAATTATCCGTTCTCTGATGGCCTTTTGAAGAGTTTCCGTGGTTGCCCTTCGCATGAACACGATTTCGGTCCACTTTGAGAATCGATCCACCAAGACTAGTACCATCGAATTCCCGCGTTTTGACCGTGGCAGGGCGCCGACGAAATCGGCGCATACCGTGGCCCATGGTTCCTCCGGAATTTGTTTTTTTCCGGCTGCTTGGAGTTGGTTGGGCCTGTATTTCATGAAACTTTCACAGTTCCGCACATATTTTCGTACGTCTCGATGCATACCCGGCCAGTGGTATCTTGCTGCCACTCTTGCGATCGTTTTCCGACTGCCAAGGTGTCCGGCCATTGGCACGTCGTGATTTTCCGAAATGACCCTTTTCCTCAACTCGGTGGGTACGCATAGCTTCCAGGCTTCTACGTCCTCGTTGCCAGCCCTGTGTGGAATATGTACAGCCGGTCGGCTTCCATTAGATAATCGGGGTATTTTTGTGGATTCTGCGTAACCATTCCTTGCATTTCCTTTATCCAGAGGCATTATGCTCGCTCTTGCGAATCAGATTCCTTGTTTTTCAATCTTCGGCACGTTTCTGGTAGCGGCTGCCGTGACAGGGCGTCCGCTACTATGTTAAGCTGGCCCTTCCTGAATGCGATTTCAAAATCGTACTGTTGTAGCTCCAGCGCCCATTTCGCGATTCTGCCGGACGGACTCTCGATTCTATTCAACCACTTCAGGGCCATGTGATCGGTTATCACTTTGAAGTGGTAGCCCTCCAGGTAAGGTTTTAATTTCCTGATGGCCCACACGATCGCTAAACATTCTTTTTCTGTTGCAGAGTAATTCCTTTCCGCCCCGGCTGGAGTAGGAAATCACCCGCTCACCCTGATTCGAATGTTGTGTAAGAATAGCACCGAGGCCGTAATCGCTGGCGTCTGTTTGGAGTACAAACGTTTTGCCGAAATCGGGCATGCCGGAATTAGATCCGCGACTAGCCTGGCCTTGACGGCTTCGAATGCTTGCTGGTGATCGTCCGTCCACTCCCATTTCGCTTTCTTCCGGAGGAGTGCGTTCAGTGGTGGCGAAGTCTGGTACGAATCGCCTATACCATGATGCCACCCCCAGATACTGGCGGAGCTCCTTCACGTTTGCCGGTGGCTTAAGCTGAGCTATATCCGAGACCTTCTCCGGGTCTGTCCCGATGCCTTGGTCTGTGATTCGATGCCCTAAGTATTGCAACTCTTTCCTGAAGAATTTACACTTATCAGCATTAATTTTCAGGTTTGCTGCCCGCAATCTCCTGAACACCTCTTTTAGGTTCTGCATGGGTTCCTTTATGGTCCGTCCGATGACGATAATGTCGTCTTGATACGCAAAGGCGTGCGGCATCATCTCTGGCCCTATGACGTGGTCCAACGCTCTTTGGAATGTCGCCGATGCCGAGTGTAGTCCGAATGGCATGACTCTTCATTGGAATAGACCTTTTCCCGGGACTGTGAAGGCTGTGTACTGCCTGCTGTCCGCTTCCAAGGGTATCTGCCAGTATCCGTCTTTTAGATCCAAGCTGCTGATGTACTTGGCTTCTCTTAGCTGATCCAGGATGTAGTTTATCATCGGCATCGGATACGCGTCCTTCACGGACTTCGGGTTTGTTTGTCGGAAATACACGCACAGTCTCCATTTCCCTGTCTTCTTTTTGACCATGACGATTGGTGAGCTGTTGGGGCTTTTTGATGGTTCTATGCTGCCTTCTTCGAGCAGCTCGTCGAACTTGGCGTTGATTTCCCCTTGCATCCTGGGATTCTTTGGATAATACCTTTGCTTGACCGGCTGATCACCTTTCATGGTGATTTTGTGTATTCTTTTCTTCTGTGAATTCTTTTGGCGTTTCCGTGACCGCGACGGACAGTCTTTCCTCTGTGCAGCTTTGTTCTCTGTATCTTGGTGGTATTGTCACCCTAAGTCCAGCGCATTCCATTTTCGCTCCTATTGTGGTGAGGAAGATCCATCCTAGCACCAGGGCGTCTATGATTCCAGGAAGGATCAGCAACTGTATTACCACAGTTCTCGTGCCGAGTCCTATTCCTATTTCCAGCTGCGAGGTGATGCTCCCGCATCGTCCGTCTGCCATCCGTACTTGCCTCCTCGTGGGCCTGACGTGTCCTGCCGCCTGCAGCCTGTCCGGCAGCTCCTCGCTTATAAAGCTAGCCGTGGCGCCAGTGTCCACCGTGGCCTTCAGTCTCTTTCCAGCTATAAGCACTGTGGCGGAAAGTTGCATTTCTTCCGCCTTCAGGTCGCCCATTAAATTTTAGGGGCAGTGCCTCGCGAACCCTAGTTGCCCCTCGGGGGCTGGGATCGCTGGGCATTTCCCGATCTCGGTCACCATGCCTATTTTCCCGCATATCCAGCAGAACAGCACCGGACGGTTTCGGCACTCTGTTGCCTAGTGCTCCTGTCTACCACATTTTCGGCATGCCGTCGCCGGGTTTGGTATGTACCCTCTTCTTCCTTCTGCCCTTTGGTCCTCGCCTTCTGCATACTGCCCCTTGCTCCCTTCGAGTGGCTGCTGGGTGCGCGAACTCTCTCCGTGCTGCTACCAGGTGTTGGAAATCCAGGACCTCCTCTCGGGACCTACCCAGGGGCCGCATCAAGGTCTGCATGTCTACCATGTAGTCTTTAAAAGACTCCATGTAGGCTTGTTTCCTCTGCCTGACCTGACCCGCTAGCTTCACCATGAAGCCCCTGAACAGGAAAAATTCCTGGAAGCTCCGGGTGAAGTCTCCCCAGGTTTCCCAGAAGCTGTTGTTGGCGATAAACCATTTGAGGGCTCTTCCCTGCAGGAGTTCCGGCATCGCTCTGGGGTCTAGATCGACGTCGAGCCCGTACGTCACCGCTGACCACTCTACTTGTTCTAGGAACTCCAGGGGTTTCTCGTGGCCGTCGTACCTGAGTCGTAAAACTTCCCACAAATCTCGAGGCAGAAGAGCCCCTAGCAACAGCGAGGGCAGCGAGAATGCGTCAGAATCCGAGGGCATCCAGGTCCACCGGTAAATACTGGACCTTGGACCCGGCCAAAGCGGAGAGACCGTGGAATAACGGTACCGCGCTGGACCTTGGACCCTGGCCGCCGAAGGGCAATGAGGTCGAACGGTAAATCCGTGGACTTTGAACCGGCACAAAGAGGATGCACCGTGAACTAACGGGACATCCTGGACCTTGGACCCGATGCGTGCCGTGTGCAAAGGGAACTACCGGGACATTAGAATTAATCAATCTTTCAGTTAAGTGACTATTTTCACCATAAGCGATTCATTTATCCTGAAGAATTCGCGTGTTATTTGACCTAAAGAATTCGCGGATAACTTTACTTAAAGAATTCGCAAATCATTTGACTTAAGAATCACGGATGCTTAAACTCTTTTTACTTGAAGAATTCGCGATTCAAATTTTGTCCCAAAACGTCACGTCAAGTGATTCTGAAATTGCTTAAGTCGAATAATCCGCGAATTGTTCAGGTCAAGAGAATCCACGAGTTCTTCACGTCAAATGATGTTAATCCGCGAATTCTTTACGTCAAATGGTGAAAATAGACACAAAACTAAAATTTTTTAAATACATCAATTTATGTTAATTATTACAATGATATTTTACCGAGAAGTTATAAGATCCATGAAAATTGTTGTATGCAGCCTTCACATAAAAGTTGTACAAAAATCCCCATTTTTCACCATAAATCAATTTTTAAAATAGCTTAATGTTGAAATACAATTTTTTGTGTTATATGTATTGTATCTACTTGGCGAAACAAACAAGAACCAATTTAAACCATATTTAAATTCATAATACAATGGCCGCAAAAGCGAATTGAGTTTTATGTGTTATGGAACTGCCAAGATTGGTTCTCCCGGGACAGCACCGGCTAGCTCCGGAATTCTCAGGGCGGAGTACCCCCAATGTCCCACAGTTCCGCAACACTAAAAATCGATAACTATCGACGTCTCACTGTACATATAACAGCACATCTCTAACAACAAAACGTAAACAAGGCTAAGACAATTCGGACAATTTGATGGAAAAGTGGCATTAGATGTGGCTGCCACAGCGCACCCACCCTTCCTGTGGTGCCCCAAGGGATACGAGGAAGGCACCACCCATCGTCAACGGCCGGATTCACCTCCAGGCGGTCTACGACCGGTCCATCTCCCCCAACAGGTAAGCGACTCACACAATCATTTCCATTCTCTGATTACATTTAATAATTAACAATATCTTTCATTGCAGGTACTTAAATTGATGTTTCTTCAACTAGTCTTCCTTGCAGAATATTTAAAAGGGGTCACAGCGGTAGCACCAGTGAAGATTAGAAGACTTTAGACGCCGCGAAAACAATACTTCGCGCAGGCGGTATTTGGACAAGTGCACCTTTTTGGGTCGCCTAGTCCTGAGGAGCTCCGAGGGACGAGAAAGGACGTGCTTACAAATCTAATGAGGTAAGTGCCTATCGACTAATGTGGTTTCCTCACTTCCAGGGATTCCCACGACCAAATCGGGCTACTTTACGTGCGAGAAAGGATGGACTTATTTAAATCCACATCAATGGACAATGGAAAGGGTAAGTTATATATACATATTTTAATTTCTTAAATAACTATTTGTTGGTTTACAGCTTCACTGCGGAATTGCCGTCGGCGCAGACTGAAAGCTGCCTAATGGCAAACTATGGCGAAGAAGCCCGGGCAAAGTGCGAACCGCGGTTCGCAGCTGGACTTTTGCTGGCGAGGAAAGGCTGCCAGGTGGTCGTCGCTGGACCTTGGCCGGCGAGGAAAGGCTGCCAGGTGGTCGTCGCTGGACCTCAATCTGCGGCCAGGACTATAAAAACTTGCAGATGACAGATCTGCTGAAGGCGGCTTGGAAGCGTGAAGCTGAATTCAACGCCTGCGTGGGATGGTCTCCCAACGGATCCGGAACGGACTCACCGGGGTGATGTGCCGGGATTACCGGCTAGTCGCTGGTTGCGCCGCTCTGGAGGTAGGTTCCTGGGTCCAGGTTTTCCCACTTAGGTTATGGCGGATGGCTCCCTCGCCAAGAAAAGGTTTCTTCTCTGCCAAAATTCCTGTCCTCCACAAAATCGTTGCCGGGGCCCTTTTGAGGGGTCCCCGGATATCCTAAGAACACATTCACTCGTAAAATATACAAATTTCTATTAGTGATTAAACACTAACTACCTTTCTAAATTTATTTCGCGAGCGCGGTTTAAAATGGATCATTCGGATCCGCAATATGGCAGCTACTGACTTGCATTTTGGCCTACCTTTCTTGCCTCGCCATTTTCTAAGTTGGTGCTCTCGAATGTGGGTCATTGGACGATCCAAACCCAGTTAAGAGAATCCTCAGAGCGAACCGGGATTCATTTAAAAAGCTAGATTGCCCAATGATCAACAAAAGGGAGCTTCACTACGTTCTGGGGTTACCCTGCCTACGCTATCGATAACTCCCTTGTCTCGCTTTCTATTTTCTTCTAGCCGGTTCCAACTTGAAATGCAACACCACCCAAGGATTTTGAGAGACGCCACCGGATTTGAAGCCACTATCCTTTCCTGGTGGAGCCTGGACGATTACGCCGTTTGCAGTTCCATATGGTGCCCAACGCGGGGCCCACGCATGCCGGGAAGTATGCTGACATCAACATTCTTTGCTCTTGTTTACTTTGTTTCTTCTCCCAGATCATACCCGGATATATTTGGCGTGGTAAACTCCGAGATGGCGTCCTTGCAGGTCTTCCAGTTCGTAGGCATTGTTGCCGACGGCTTTCACCACTCGAGCCTTAAGGAATTTCCTTGCGAACTTGGCGTTAAATACACTTCCTGACCTGGCTTGGCCAAGAAGTTTCGAGCCCGTTGGTCATACCGCTGGCGGCTTCGGTCGTACGCTGTCTCTAGATTCTTTCGGACCTTTTCCTGGATCACTCGGAGTTTATCCGCTGTCTTCATTCCTGCCATCTCGTGGTCACACAAGGACTTTAGCTTCCTTGCTAACCTATAGTTGGCTCCGTTCAGAAACATGTGATGTCCGAATACGGTGAAAAACGGCGCTTCTCCTGTCGCCGAGTGAATCGCGTTGCGGAGCGCTACCTCAATCTCTGGAAGGTACACGTCCCAGTCTCGATGATCACCATCTAAAAAGCTCCGGATTGCTGCCAACACGCTTCGATTGATTCTGCTGCGTTGCTCTGTGGTGAGTATACCGGAGTCTTGAGGTGTGATATCCCGAAACTCTCCATCGCCTCCTGGAAGATTTTCGACGTGAACTGCCGACCATTGTCCGAGTGTACTGTCTCTGGGACACCAAATTTGTAAAATACCTCGTGGATGAGGAACTCGACGACATTCGAGGCGGTAGCTTCCTTCATGGCCTTCAGGAACACGAATTTGGAAAAATGGTCAACCACGATGAAAATCCAGGCCTCTTGGACCTCGGATATTTCCCCAAGAAGTCGATATACAGCTTCTGGAATGGCTGTTCCGTCTGGACTCTTTCCCCAATACCGACCTGCATCCGGAAATTTGGCGCCTTCGTTTCCTTGCAGACCTCACAACCACGTACAAACTCGCGGACTTGAAGCACCATGCCTGGCCAGTAGAACTGTCGTCGGAGGATTTCCAGCGTCTTTCCCATTCCGCCATGAGCTGCTTTTGGGTCCGTATGCGCACGCTCGATTACGCTGTGGGTCAGACTCTGGGGGATCCACAGTTTCCACTCGGAACCTTCCACCTCATCGTCCAGATTCGCTGGAGAAACTCTCTTGAAGATGAGACCATCCTCGACCTTCAGGTCCGGTAGGTGTTCCAAATTACTCTCCACATCCTTCACTAATCCAAGGTAATCTTCTCCAGCGAACTCGGTGGTTTCGAAACCCAACACTTCCGTCGGATCCACCACTAGCTCCTCTACCCACCGTGAAAGGGTGTCTGCCACGACGTTCTCGCTTCCTTTCCTGTGCTCGATGTTGAAGTGGAATCCTTGAAGCTGCAGTGACCACCTCGCCAACCGTCCCGACAGATCCTTCATGGACATGAGCCACTTCAAGCTGGCATGATCGGTGATGCAGGTGAATGGCATCCCTTCGACATACGGCCTAAACTTGCGAATAGCCATGAGTGCTGCAAGACACTCTTTCTCGGTTACGGTGTAGTTAACCTGATGCTTATTCATCTTGGCCGAAAAAAAGCAATCGGCTGCTCTTGTCCGTCGTCGTCTCGCTGGAAAAGCACCGCCCCTACTCCGACGTGTGACGCATCGCACTGAATGAAGAACCGCCTCTTGAAGTCCGCATGCACCAGGACTGGTGCAGTCGTTAACGCCATCTTCAAGGACTCTACGGCTAGCTGGGCCTCTGGACTCAGTAAAAACTTCGAATTTTCAGTTTTCTTCAGCGATTCGGTGAGCGGGGCGGCCAACGTCGCGAAGTTCTTTATGAAACGGCGGTACCATCCAGCAGTCCCAAGAAACGCTCTCACCTCCTTCATTGATTTAGGCTCCGGCATCCTCCTGATTGCGGCTACTCGTCCTGGATCCATCCGTAGACGACCTCCACCAACGATAAAACCCAGGTATGTCAATGACTTGAAGCAAAACTTGGACTTGCTCATACCGATGGTTAAACCCGTTGCTTTCAGGCATTCTGCGACTCGACGAAGGTATTTGAAATGGGTCTGGATATCTGGAGCCAGTATCAACAGATCATCTAGGTAAGCAAAGACGTTCGAACGGATCTCCGCTGGGATCACTCGGTCCATGAGTCTCACCAACCGCTGCGCCGCGTTGCAGAGTCCGAAGGGCATCACCCGGAACTGGTAGAGAGGTCGACCAGGGACCGTAAAGGCCGTCAGTTCCTTGCTTTTCGGGTCCAACTCGATCTGCCAGAATGCGAACTTCAAATCTACACTGGAAATGTAAAAAGTCTGATCGATTCTGGACAGGATTCCGTCGATACTAGGCAGTGGGTAAGCGTCTTTGATGGTCAGATCATTTAACTTGCGTGCGTCTAAGCAGAACCGATCCTTTCCAGGTTTCGACACTACCGTCGTCCGGTTGCTCCACGGACTCTTGCTCTCCTCAATGACTCCGAGCGCTAGCATCTTGTCCACCTCATCTTCGACTACCTTCTGCTTCGCGGGCGACATAGGATACGGTCGATCCTTAAAGACCTTGTCTCCCTCAATCAGCTCGATCGTGTGCGTTTCCAGATTGGTTGTTCCCAGACCATCCTTCTCGAACGTGAGAAACACCTCTTGGATCTCCGCGAGCTGTCGGGCGTCGACCGCGGATAGGGTCCAGGATTCGGGATCCGGCTTTTTCTCGTCGTCATCCTCCTGTTCGGCGTAGTGCTCCATGTCCCTAGCGTGGATTTCGTCTGCCTTCTTCACGCTGTTCGGGTCGCCGTGGCCTATCACCGCCGGAGCCAAACCAAACGCCTGCCAGAAGTGCACTCCAAAATAGGCCTCCTGCTCTAGGTAAGGGCATACATAGAACAGTATCCGCTTTGTCTGTCCTCTATACTCCACAGGTAGTTCGACGCGTCCTATAATCGACCGATCCTCTCCAGAAGCCGTCCGGACCACGGATAGATATTTCTGGACTGGCACTTCCAACACCTCCAATAGCTCTCTTCCACCTTTTCCCAACAGGCTGACACTCGCTCCCGTGTCCAACAATCCTGTCAGCTGTTGGGTCAGGATCCGGACTTCAGCGAATGGTCGAGGGTCTCCCGTTCCACTGCGCGTCACAGCGGCAACCACTTCCCGCCTTTTCGCTCGTCTCTTCCGGAATCGACTCCTGGCCTTCTGGACTTTCCGAGACACCAATCTCATCCCGCTCAATTTGTGCTCGGAGAAGATCCTATTCCTGACCTCCATGTATCTACGCATCCTTTCTTCGTAAGGTAAGTACTTTAACATTGACTTAAAGCTATCCTTATTATTTAAACATTTATCTACACTTAGGACGTTTACTTCCTCACGGGACTCTTCTCTGGACGCATCCTTCCCGCCTTCGGATCGCCCAGCCGATCGTTTCCCGCGCAATCCGGGCATTTCGGAGTGATCACTTCCGGCTTTCCGCATAAAAAGCAGAAAAGGCTGCGCTGCGTCGATGGGCAATGCCGGTACCCATGATCCAGGGCTCCGCAGTTCCAGCATCCAGCCCGGAACGGATTCTTGGTCCTCGCCCGCAGCTCATCCACCTCTATGCTATTCGGATCCTCCTCAGTCTCCGAAAGCACGGCCTCGCTCACCCTGGGTTTATCGCCGTGACCAAAACGTGAGGGTTGCCCGTACGTGGCGCGTCCACGTCGTCCGAAGTTTCGTTCGACCTCGATGCACTCGTCCCGCAACTCGTCCACCGTGAGTAGGTCCATGGCATAGACGAACCTGGCGATGCCTTCTCTCAAACCCTTTTTCACGATTTTTACCAACTGTCGCTCGGACAGTGGTTTTTTCAGGCGAGAGGCCAGCTGCTGCATCCCGTGGACGTAATCCTCTCCAGGCTGCTGCTCCCGCTGCAGGAGATCGTGCATCCTCTCATGCTCGGTTTGGCGTCCTCGGAACCGGTCCATGAGCGAAGTACGCAACTGCGACCACCGATCCACCCGGCTGTGACGCACGTGGACCCAGTACCACTCTCGGGCTCGTCCCTTGAGTAGCACGTGAAAGTGCCGGAGCACTTCCGCCCACGAGCATTGGTACTGCCTCTGCAGGAACTCCACTCGGAACACGAAGTCCTCCACTGAGTTGCGGTCATCCTCTTCGTCGAAGGATACGCCCCACCGATCTATCCGGACCTTCTGGTTGCCATGCTCCTGTCCCACGTTGGCGTACAGACGCGGTTCCTCTCGGAAATCGACCGTTCGGCGATCCTCGATATGCCGACTCTGTAAACCGGCGGTGTTTCGCCACGGAACGACCCCTGGACTGCTGCTGTCGAGGCTAGGGGAATCCCACGTCCTGCTAGGCGGCTTTGGTGGAACGGCTAGCGGCGGTGGCCTCTGATGGCCGGCAGTTGCCGACCGATGGTCCTTGGGAACCGCTCCTCGCGGATCCTGTCCAGGAAACCTTGAAGCTGGCGTCTCCGTCCGCTGCTGTCCCTGATCCGGAGAGTCTCCCTGTGGAAGCTGGGGCCGTTAACCAACGGGCCGTAACACCTCGTTCATCAGCTTCATCATTTCCAGGAAACCCCCCCGGATCTCATCGCGCAATGCCTGGCTGATGCCGGATTCCTGGGACTTGCGGTGAGTCTCCGCTGCCTGGGCCAAAGCGACGTTAGCGGCCGACTGGGCAGCCGAATCCACGACTTGCGCGCGGAACCTGTCCTCGCGGTCTTCCTCCCTCTGCAGCAGTTCATCCGTCGCCGAGCCAATCCCTCCGAAGACCATCTTCGGGGGAGGTTCCTGGCCCATTAGGAACTCCTGTCCCAGCGTCTCTCGCAGACGGCCTTGCGGAGTCCTCGGCAACCCCATGGAAATACGCGGTGGTCCAGCACCGGCGGCGCCCTCGTCCTCCAAGGACCATAGTCCCTCGTCATCCCCGGCTAAAGGATCCGCCGACCGAAGCCCATACGCGTGCTTATTCCCTACGTTGCTACCTTTTGGCATGTTTTACAAAAACACAACCTAACACCTAAAAACCAAAATTAAACACGCCAAAATGCCTACAACCAAAACAATAATAAATAAATGACCAAGTAATAATTTATATAACTAGCACGAGAAGTAACGAATAATAATATAAATAAATATGTATTGAAATAAATAGTAATAAATAAATAAATATGCGTGGAAATAAATAATAATATAAATAAATATGAAATATATAATAATATAAATAAATAAGTGGATATATAATCAACAATACATGTAATAAATAATTAATAAATATCTCAATAAATAAATAAATATATCACCTCCTTCTCCTATATTCTGCCCCTACTAATTCTTTCTCTTCTTTCTTTCTTTTCAGATTTGAATCAGGGGAGATGGAACCGGTCACCAGCCGGTAGACTCCGTGCCGAAAACTTTCCTGCGCATAATTTCCCATCATATGTCCTGACACGCCGCTCGTCAACTGGACTGGCTATCAACCATGCACGTTGATAGTCGCCAGTTAAGGACATCGGCTGCTCGTTGAGTCCTGTATGCATTGTTTCCGCGCGTATGTTTTGATTCTCAGGTCGAGGTGATCGTGCAGCGCGTGTCCATCACGGGTCACGATCACACATTTAAGTTTAAAACCGAGATGAAAAATCAAACACACCCACGAAATCAAAACAAAGGATCAACTTCTACTATAACAACAAAAATCTCTACACAATAATTTAATAAATAACAAACTAAACCCTACCTAATTTATCACAGTTTTTAATCACAGATTTAATCGCAGTTTTCGCTATCTGCGGATGCAAATCTTCTCCCTTCTGGGCCAAGATGCCACCCGCAGGTCGCCGCTGCCTCTGCGAACTGTGACCAGGAGCACATTGCCTCAAAACTGGGCAGCCTCCTGTCCTGCTCAAAACCCGAACCCTCTTAATTTGCCCTACAGCCCACCACTTCCGGGGCAGTTGCATGCCACTTCCTGTTGCTCTGCAAGTCACCGGTCGTGGAGGCTGACAGGAAAGAAAAAGGTGCAAATTGTGAGACGCCGTCGTCCCGACAATTTTAATTTGTATTTTGTTTGGGCGCCATAATGTTATGGAACTGCCAAGATTGGTTCTCCCGGGACAGCACCGGCTAGCTCCGGAATTCTCAGGGCGGAGTACCCCCAATGTCCCACAGTTCCGCAACACTAAAAATCGATAACTATCGACGTCTCACTGTACATATAACAGCACATCTCTAACAACAAAACGTAAACAAGGCTAAGACAATTCGGACAATTTGATGGAAAAGTGGCATTAGATGTGGCTGCCACAGCGCACCCACCCTTCCTGTGGTGCCCCAAGGGATACGAGGAAGGCACCACCCATCGTCAACGGCCGGATTCACCTCCAGGCGGTCTACGACCGGTCCATCTCCCCCAACAGGTAAGCGACTTACACAATCATTTCCATTCTCTGATTACATTTAATAATTAACAATATCTTTCATTGCAGGTACTTAAATTGATGTTTCTTCAACTAGTCTTCCTTGCAGAATATTTAAAAGGGGTCACAGCGGTAGCACCAGTGAAGATTAGAAGACTTTAGACGCCGCGAAAACAATACTTCGCGCAGGCGGTATTTGGACAAGTGCACCTTTTTGGGTCGCCTAGTCCTGAGGAGCTCCGAGGGACGAGAAAGGACGTGCTTACAAATCTAATGAGGTAAGTGCCTATCGACTAATGTGGTTTCCTCACTTCCAGGGATTCCCACGACCAAATCGGGCTACTTTACGTGCGAGAAAGGATGGACTTATTTAAATCCACATCAATGGACAATGGAAAGGGAAAGTTATATATACATATTTTAATTTCTTAAATAACTATTTGTTGGTTTACAGCTTCACTGCGGAATTGCTTGCGCAGACTGAAAGCTGCCTAATGGCGGACTATGGCGAAGAAGCCCGGGCACCCAAGCCGCGGTTCGCAGCTGGACTTTTGCTGGCGAGGAAAGGCTGCCAGGTGGTCGTCGCTGGACCTTGGCCGGCGAGGAAAGGCTGCCAGGTGGTCGTCGCTGGACCTCAATCTGCGGCCAGGACTATAAAAACTTGCAGATGACGGATCTGCTGAAGGCGGCTTGGAAGCGTGAAGCTGAATTCAACGCCTGCGTGGGATGGTCTCCCAACGGATCCGGAACGGACTCACCGGGGTGATGTGCCGGGATTACCGGCTAGTCGCTGGTTGCGCCGCTCTGGAGGTAGGTTCCTGGGTCCAGGTTTTCCCACTTAGGTTATGGCGGATGGCTCCCTCGCCAAGAAAAGGTTTCTTCTCTGCCAAAATTCCTGTCCTCCACAAAATCGTTGCCGGGGCCCTTTTGAGGGGTCCCCGGATATCCTAAGAACACATTCACTCGTAAAATAATCAAATTTCTATTAGTGATTAAACACTAACTACCTTTCTAAATTTATTTCGCGAGCGCGGTTTAAAATGGATCATTCGGATCCGCAATATGGCAGCTACTGACTTGCATTTTGGCCTACCTTTCTTGCCTCGCCATTTTCTAAGTTGGTGCTCTCGAATGTGGGTCATTGGACGATCCAAACCCAGTTAAGAGAATCCTCAGAGCGAACCGGGATTCATTTAAAAAGCTAGATTGCCCAATGATCAACAAAAGGGGGCGCCACTACGTTCTGGGGTTACCCTGCCTACGCTATCGATAACTCCCTTGTCTCGCTTTCTATTTTCTTCTAGCCGGTTCCAACTTGAAATGCAACATATGAAATAAAACTGAGGGTAATCGGTATTGATGATTTTTATTTTTTTTACTCATTAATAACGATTTTATAATAAAACTCAAAAAATAATTTTTACCATTGATTTTTAAAAATAAAAATATTTGCAGATTTGCATAACCAAATCAATTTGGAACTCATTGGTGCTCTTGATTTTTTTGTAGCACTTTTCTAAGTGGATGATTTTTTTAGTCAGGAAAATTTGAAATAACTGTTATTTTCGGTCCCTGAGATTTGTAGCATTCTGTAATTACTATAGAAGATTCATACAAAATTTTGCAGATTATTCTAGACATATAACAAAACTTTGCAAGAAAAAGTCCACTTCGAATGGAACACGGATTGTAATGATGCATTTAATTATTTAAAAGAAGCCTTAATGAGCCCAACACTCTTGCAATATCCAGATTTCAACAAAGAATTCTGTATAACAACAGACACCAGTAAATACGCTTGCGGAGCGGTACTGACCCAAGAACATGGGGGGCGCGCACTTACCAGCTGCATATTCGTCTCGATCTTTTACAAAAGGAGAATACAACGATTTGAATAAACTCACTCTCAAACTGGATGTCTATATCTTTTGTGTCTATATATTTTGTTCCACGATCCCGTTATCACAGAACCTAGATGGGAATAAGAAGAATACGTTTCTAACTTTTAATATTAGCCACCATTAAACCTAAATACATCAGCATCAGCATCGATACTGACCGGTTGTGTTTTATCTGAGATCTTGAGCTCTTACCTTTCAATCGCGACAACACTGAACGCATATAATCCTAAAATTGGAGAATAACTTTCTAAAAACCCGCTTAACACTTCATGCACCGTATATATACAGTACAACGCGCCAATAAGCATATATAATAGAAATTCAATTCATCTGCTCTAGCCAAAGAGCTTCGCTGGTGCTTTGTTTTTGTGTTCTCTATCGCCGTATTCCCGTCTGTTCTTCACACCCGCTCGCCAATTGCTCTCTCAAGCGTTCTAATGGTCCTCTATCATCGCCTTGCTTGCTCTATATTTTCGAATTGGCTCTCCAAATCGGCTGCTCTCTCATCACTGTATCTGCGACTGCCTGGTGTTCTGCCCGTCTCTTTAATCGCCCACTGCCTTCTCTTCAGCACGATTCTCTTATCTGCCTGTTAACTGCATAGTGTCCCAACAATCACTAATATGAGTATTGTCATCTGTTTCGCCAAGAAAGGAGAGTTCAGGAATGCGCTTACAAAATTTTGTAAACAGTTGAACAGCAGCTTTGAAATCTTCTCAACTATGGAGACTCAATTTCTCGACTGTAAACTGCTAATGAATCGACAAAGCGAAAAATCGCGAATAATAATAAAAATTCGCTGCGAATTCCATCTTCCTGTATTGCTTCAGTTGGTATTCCGTCACCTATTAGTGCAGTCTAGCTTCACCTTTAATAACACCTCACCTGGATCTGAGCCTGGAGTATCCGGATTGCAGCCTAACCAAAATACTGGTACGACTTAAGAAGGCTCTGCAACTCCTCAATATTTAGTACCTGGCCCTGGCTCCATACATATAAACCCAGATAATGCTACTGCAATCGCACCTGCCTTAAATTCAGCGCTTCCTTTGAGCCAAACGGCTGCTAATCAACCTCTCAGTGCTATGCCATTATCAGGCGCGGCTCCAAAATCCAATGCGGCGGATCAACCTTTTAGAGGCATTGCACCTTAAAGGTCGGTCTTTGTTTCCCGTCTCAATCCGGAAGCCACTGCTGATTGTGTTAAAAACTACCTGTGCCAAGAATTGGGTGCACAACCTAATAGTATAAGTGTCTTTAAATTTAATTTCAACAACCACGTGATATCTCTTCTTGTAAAATTACTCTTCCAGAATATATGTTTCTAGATCCCACAACTTGGCCAGAGCATACTATTATGCACGAATTATGTTGGTACAAAAAACTAAATCGCTCACGATCTGTTGATTATCAAAATGTACGTAGTCTATTGGGGAAATTAAAAAGAGTTTACTCTAACCGCACATCGCTTGATTTTGACATTATTGCTATAACTGAAACCTGGCTCAATTCAACTGTTTATAATAAAGAAATATTCGTTAACAAGTTTGCCATTTACAGATTAGACCGCCCAACTCGTGGTAGTGGCGTTCTAATTGCGGTTCTAAACTCTATTTCTTCTAAACTTATTCCTTTTGATAATATTCACAGCATTGAATTAATAGCAGTTAAAATTACTACCGATAAATGTTATGTATTTCTTACTTGCTCCTACAACAAAGAAAGAAAAATAAAAAGAATGGGTCCTTGACCTAACTTTCGTTAGTGATGTGTCTGCCGTCAGTCCTAGCCGTCTACCAATTGTGAGATTTAATTTTTCCCTTATTGAACTATTCCGTGTTTTATATACTAATTATAATTCATCCTATCAATGTATATCTTTTGATTCCTCTATTGATTGTATATCCTCCCAAATTTTTTGTTACCTCGATTCACTAAATGTATAAATGTATTAATTGTAAAGTTGTTAAGTTAGCTGTCTATAGTTAAGTATAAGCCAAATAAAAAATAAATGTACGTTAACATAGCTAAATATACAAGAAGTAACTGTAGCAACTGGTGCCTAGACTCTGGAGCAACATCACACATGTCCTTCCAGCTAAATACGTTTGAAACCCTAGAGCCTGAAAAACTGGCGTTTCACCCCAACCAATACATTTACTGTGCCATTAAAGTTTTCACATCTTTTAGATCCAAGCTGCTGATGTACTTGGCTTCTCTCAGCTGATCCAGGATGTAGTTTATCATCGGCATCGGATACGCGTCCTTCACGGACTTCGGGTTTGTTTGTCGGAAATACACGCACAGTCTCCATTTCCCTGTCTTCTTTTTGACCATGACGATTGGTGAGCTGTTGGGGCTTTTTGATGGTTCTATGCTGCCTTCTTCGAGCAGCTCGTCGAACTTGGCGTTGATTTCCCCTTGCATCCTGGGATTCTTTGCTTTGCTTGACCGGCTGATCACCTTTCATGGTGATTTTGTGTATTCTTTTCTTCTGTGAATTCTTTTGGCGTTTCCGTGACCGCGACGGACAGTCTTTCCTCTGTGCAGCTTTGTTGGAAAGTTGCATTTCTTCCGCCTTCAGGTCGCCCATTAAATTTTAGGGGCAGTGCCTCGCGAACCCTAGTTGTCCCTCGGGGGCTGGGATCGCTGGGCATTTCCCGATCTCGGTCACCATGCCTATTTTCCCGCATATCCAGCAGAACAGCACCGGACGGTTTCGGCACTCTGTTGCCTAGTGCTCCTGGCTACCACATTTTCGGCATGCCGTCGCCGGGTTTGGTATGTACCCTCTTCTTCCTTCTGCCCTTTGGTCCTCGCCTTCTGCATACTGCCCCTTGCTCCCTTCGAGTGGCTGCTGGGTGCGCGAACTCTCTCCGTGCTGCTACCGGGTGTTGGAAATCCAGGACCTCCTCTCGGGACATACCCAGGGGCCGCATCAAGGTCTGCATGTCTACCATGTAGTCTTTAAAAGACTCCATGTAGGCTTGTTTCCTCTGCCTGACCTGACCCGCTAGCTTCACCATGAAGCCCCTGAACAGGAAAAATTCCTGGAAGCTCCGGGTGAAGTCTCCCCAGGTTTCCCAGAAGCTGTTGTTGGCGATAAACCATTTGAGGGCTCTTCCCTGCAGGAGTTCCGGCATCGCTCTGGGGTCTAGATCGACGTCGAGCCCGTACGTCACCGCTGACCACTCTACTTGTTCTAGGAACTCCAGGGGTAACTCGTGGCCGTCGTACCTGAGTCGTAAAACTTCCCACAAATCTCGAGGCAGAAGAGCCCCTAGCAACAGCGAGGGCAGCGAGAATGCGGCAGAATCCGAGGGCATCAAGGTCCACCGGTAAATACTGGACCTTGGACCCGGCCAAAGCGGAGAGACCGTGGAATAACGGTACCGCGCTGGACCTTGGACCCTGGCCGCCGAAGGGCAATGAGGTCGAACGGTAAATCCGTGGACTTTGAACCGGCACAAAGAGGATGCACCGTGAACTAACGGGACATCCTGGACCTTGGACCCGATGCGTGCCGTGTGCAAAGGGAACTACCGGGACATTAGAATGAATCAATCTTTCAGTTAAGTGACTATTTTCACCATAAGCGATTCATTTATCCTGAAGAATTCGCGTGTTATTTGACCTAAAGAATTCGCGGATAACTTTACTTAAAGAATTCGCAAATCATTTGACTTAAGAATCACGGATGCTTAAACTCTTTTTACTTGAAGAATTCGCGATTCAAATTTTGTCCCAAAACGTCACGTCAAATGATTCTGAAATTGCTTAAGTCGAATAATCTGCGAATTGTTCAGGTCAAGAGAATCCACGAGTTCTTCACGTCAAATGATGTTAATCCGCGAATTCTTTACGTCAAATGGTGAGAATAGACACAAAACTAAAAGTTTTTAAATACTTCAATTTATGTTAATTATCACAATGATATTTTACCGAGAAGTTATAAGATCCATGAAAATTGTTGTATGCAGCCTTCACATAAAAGTTGTACAAAAATCCCTATTTTTCACCTTAAATCAATTTTTAAAATAGCTTAATGTTGAAATACAATTTTTTGTATTATATGTATTGTATCTACTTGGCGAAACAAACAAGAACCAATTTAAACCATATTTAAATTCATAATACAATGGCCGCAAAAGCGAATTGAGTTTTATGAAATAAAACTGAGGCGGTAATCGGTATTGATGATTTTTATTTTTTTTACTCATTAATAACGATTTTATAATAAAACTTAAAAATATAATTTTTACCATTGATTTTTAAAAATAAAAATATTTGCAGATTTGCATAACCTAATCAATTTGGAACTCATTGGTGCTCTTGATTTCTTTGTAGCACTTTTCTAAGTGGATGATTTTTTTAGTCAGGAAAATTTGAAATAACTGTTATTTTCGGTCCCTGAGATTTGTAGCATTCTGTAATTACTATAGAAGATTCATACAAAATTTTGCAGATTATTCTAGACATATAACAAAACTTTGCAAGAAAAAGTCCACTTCGAATGGAACACGGATTGTAATGATGCATTTAATTATTTAAAAGAAGCCTTAATGAGCCCAACACTCTTGCAATATCCAGATTTCAACAAAGAATTCTGTATAACAACAGACACCAGTAAATACGCTTGCGGAGCGGTACTGACCCAAGAACATGGGGGGCGCGCACTTACCAGCTGCATATTCGTCTCGATCTTTTACAAAAGGAGAATACAACGATTTGAATAAACTCACTCTCAAACTGGATGTCTATATCTTTTGTGTCTATATATTTTGTTCCACGATCCCGTTATCACAGAACCTAGATGGGAATAAGAAGAATACGTTTCTAACTTTTAATATTAGCCACCATTAAACCTAAATACATCAGCATCAGCATCGATACTGACCGGTTGTGTTTTATCTGAGATCTTGAGCTCTTACCTTTCAATCGCGACAACACTGAACGCATATAATCCTAAAATTGGAGAATAACTTTCTAAAAACCCGCTTAACACTTCATGCACCGTATATATACAGTACAACGCGCCAATAAGCATATATAATAGAAATTCAATTCATCTGCTCTAGCCAAAGAGCTTCGCTGGTGCTTTGTTTTTGTGTTCTCTATCGCCGTATTCCCGTCTGTTCTTCACACCCGCTCGCCAATTGCTCTCTCAAGCGTTCTAATGGTCCTCTATCATCGCCTTGCTTGCTCTATATTTTCGAATTGGCTCTCCAAATCGGCTGCTCTCTCATCACTGTATCTGCGACTGCCTGGTGTTCTGCCCGTCTCTTTAATCGCCCACTGCCTTCTCTTCAGCACGATTCTCTTATCTGCCTGTTAACTGCATAGTGTCCCAACAATCACTAAAATGAGTATTGTCATCTGTTTCGCCAAGAAAGGAGAGTTCAGGAATGCGCTTACAAAATTTCGTAACCAGTTGAACAGCAGCTTTGAAATCTTCTCAACTATGGAGACTCAATTTCTCGACTGTAAACTGCTAATGAATCGACAAAGCGAAAAATCGCGAATAATAATAAAAATTCGCTGCAAATTCCATCTCCCTGTATTGCTTCAGTTGGTATTCCGTCACCTATTAGTGCAAGCCTGTATTCTATCTTGGCTGTCAACAACTCAGCTAGACCTGGCACATCGGATTTGCAGTCTAGCTTCACCTTTAATAACACCTCACCTGGATCTGAGCCTGGAGTATCCGGATTGCAGCCTAACCAAAATACTGGTACGACTTAAGAAGGCTCTGCAACTCCTCAATATTTAGTACCTGGCCCTGGCTCCATACATATAAACCCAGATAATGCTACTGCAATCGCACCTGCCTTAAATTCAGCGCTTCCTTTGAGCCAACCGGCTGCTAATCAACCAAAATCCAATGCGGCGGATCAACCTTTTAGAGGCATTGCACCTTAAAGGTCGGTCTTTGTTTCCCGTCTCAATCCGGAAGCCACTGCTGATTGTGTTAAAAACTACCTGTGCCAAGAATTGGGTGCACAACCTAATAGTATAAGTGTCTTTAAATTTAATTTCAACAACCACGTGATATCTCTTCTTGTAAAATTACTCTTCCAGAATATATGTTTCTAGATCCCACAACTTGGCCAGAGCATACTATTATGCACGAATTATGTTGGTACAAAAAACTAAATCGCTCACGATCTGTTGATTATCAAAATGTTCGTAGTCTATTGGGGAAATTAAAAAGAGTTTACTCTAACAGCACATCGCATGATTTTGACATTATTGCTATAACTGAAACCTGGCTCAATTCAACTGTTTATAATAAAGAAATATTCGTTAACAAGTTTGCCATTTACAGATTAGACCGCCCAACTCGTGGTAGTGGCGTTCTAATTGCGGTTCTAAACTCTATTTCTTCTAAACTTATTCCTTTTGATAATATTCACAGTGTTCAAACATGAACACGTTTTATAGATATACTTGTATTTGTGTAGACCGTATTTTACAATGAGGTCATAAACTGTAACCCAAATATGGGATGTCCCAAGAAGGGTCGAATATCCTAGGCACATAAGCGATAACAGATGTGCACTATAAAAACCCAGAAATAAGCAGGTATGTCTGCGTGGGTCATTAGATAAGAGTAAAATAAGATTCTCATGTTAGCTACGTAAGAGTTGAATATTAATAAAGAAATCAGTTTGAAATAGTAACTCAACAAATGAAGACGTCCTTATTTCGGGTCGCTCTATTCATTTTGGTCCTTCGAGGAGCTCTAAAAGTCATCCCCCACCAGTGGTAAGAGACTAAAGAGTTATAAACCAGCACCTTAAAAAATCTAAGGTTGCGAAATAAAAACTCTTGTTACCCCTCACCCGTGGTAAGGAACAGAGAATAATAGATAATAAAAATAAAACATAAATATTCAGAAGAATTTTTATTGTTTTAATTTAAAAACACCTTTGTTAGGCTTAAAATATAGCCAAAGGTTGTTCTCAAAAATACCCCTTTAAAAAAAAAAAGTGCGGTAAGGCGTGCTTGAGGCCTAAACATCAGCAATACGGTCATCGGTATATAGTACGGTAAACAAAGTGCTAATCGACAAAATCCGGTAGTATCGACGCAAAAATATAAAATTTTCGTGCGGTATATAAAAAATATAAAAATTTACGGCGCTACGTCAGCGTCTACAGTGGCAGCAGCATCTGCAGCAGTATCTACAGCTGCATCTACAGCAGCATCAAATTCAGTAGCAGAGACTACATCAGCGGCGACTACAGCAGCGGAGAATACTACAGCGGCAGCTACAACGGCAGCGTCAGCAACTACAACTACAGCATCGCCTAAGAACAGCAGCAGCGACGGACAACAGATAAGATATTTAAGATAATTTTTTTCTATATTTAATATATTTTAAAAAAAATGGTGTCCGAGCAATATTGTAACGTGCTCAAAAGGCAGGCCGAGATAAATAAGAAATGCAAAGAAATAAGCGAGAATGGTGGACGAAATTTTACTGCCGATGAATTACAGTTTATAAACGAACTAGAGAGTGAATTTCGGTCCAACCATGCAGCTTTAATTAAGTCAGGCGCTATAGATCATGAGTATTTTACTAGAAAGAGGTATGACCAAGTTTTAGGGACAATCAGTCAACTAAAATTTGAATGCGAACAGTTAAAAATAAAACAATCTAGTGAGGAAAAAGAAGATAAAGAGGCTGAGTTAAAAAAAAGAATTAATGGACTTAAAACCTACTTGGATGACACCTATATAGAAATGCGGGACGGTAAGCGGAGTATGTTACATATAAGAAAGGACAAGTTACATTTTCTTTGGCAATCTATGCAATCGAACATAAAATTAGAAGCTGGTAGTTGTAGTTTTGACCTAAAGTTAACTCTTAGCGAATTAGAGTTTGACGTTCAGAGTATTTCTGCTGAAATAAATGAGCAGATAAAACAAGATTCTGTTAAAATGGAGGCTGTGAGTAAAATTGAGTACTTACCAAGTCTACCCAAAATTGAGGTACCCACATTTAGCGGAGATGCTAAAGACTGGGACCTTTTTCATGAATTGTATGTGGAATTGATACATACAAGGGAAGGTCTAAATAACTCCCTAAAATTCAATTATTTGAAGTCCGCCCTAAAAGGTGAAGCTCGAAAGGTTGTCGCTCATCTATTATTAGGTTCCGCGGATAATTATGATGCCGCTTGGGAGCTTCTGACCAAGCGGTACGAAAATCATAGAAAAATTTTCTCGGAGCAGTTTAATCGCTTGATGGACTTGACGATTTTAAATATCGATTCTGTCAAGCAGATTAAGCATTTTATTGATACCGCAAATGAAGCAATACACATCGTAAAGCTGAAGGCCAATCTGACCGACGAAGTTGATGTGTTATTTGCTCATATGGTGCTCAGGAAATTTAATACGCAGACTCTTCAATTATATGAAAGTCATGTTAAGAAAACCAAAGACATACAGAAACTATCTGATGTTATGGATTTTTTGGAGCAGCGATTATGTGCGACTTGCTCTTTTCAGGAAGAAAAACCTATTAAGAAAATGTCAAATGTGGCAAATAGTTTCAATTTTAAACAATTTAGTTATTCGAATTGGGGAGAAAAATGTCCGATCTGCAAAATGATGGGGCATTTCGCGACTCAATGCCACAGATTTAGAGGGATGAATCCCACAGAGCGAATGGAAATCGCTAAAAAAAGTGCAATTATGCACAAGATGCCTAAAACATTCATCTAATCAAAAATGCTCAAGCGAATACTTATGTTCCTTGTGCAATAAATTGCATCATACGATGCTTCATATAAATATTCAAAAACGGGAAAAAGTCAACACTTGTGTGACTGCCACTCAGGCATTACTTGCAACAGCAAGAATTCAAGTGAAATCTGCCAACGGCAATTTTGAAAATTTAAGAGCTCTTATTGATAGTGGATCGCAAAGCACTATCATATCAGAGGAGGCAGCACAAATACTAAAACTGCCAAAAATTAAAACTAAGACGGAAATTAGTGGGATATCTTCTACGGATACTTGTGTATCCAAATATAAAGTTAAAATAACGATAAAACCTCCTAACTCGAAGAAGTAGTTAGTAACTGAGGCAATAATATTGCCCAAATTAATGAAAGCTTTACCGATTACAGAAGTTAATATAGATAAGACTAAATGGCAAAATTATTCATTAGCTGACCCGGACTTTAATAAGCCAGGCCGAATTGATGTAATCATTGGAGCCGATCTATATACACAAATTTTAAAGAAGGGTATAGCAAAAATAAATGGTCTGTTAGGCCAGAATTCGAATTTCGGTTGGATCATTTCTGGATGCACTAAGTCAAAGGGTTCTCATTCGATAGTGGCGACTACTATCGAAGTGCAAGACCTAGAACGTTTTTGGGAACTAGAAAATGAAGACAAAAATGATGTAGAGACCGAAGTTTGTGAAAACAATTTTATGAAAACTACCTCTATTTCAAATGGTAGGTATATTGTTCGAATTCCATTTAAGGACGACACATCCTTAGGGGAATCAAAGCCGCAAGCAATGGCTCGATTAATAAACATGGAGAAGAAGTTTTCACGAAATGAAAAACTTCGAGATGCCTATAAATTGTTTATGAAAGAATATATTGATCTTGGGCATATGGTTGAGTCGAAGAAGGAAGGAAAATACTACTTACCCCATCAAGCCGTACTTAGAGATTCCAGTTTAACTACAAAGTTAAGAGTAGTGTTTGATGCCTCGGCAAAAACGACTAACAACAAAAGCTTAAATGATATCATGTGGGTTGGGCCTAGAGTTCAGAAAGAAATCTTTGATATAATGTTGAATTGGCGTAAATGGGAATACGTCATATCAGCGGACATAGAAAAAATGTACAGACAAATATTCATTGATGAAAAAGATCAAACATACCAATATATATTATGGAGAGACTCTCCTGAAGACAAAATAAAATCGTACAAATTGAAAACAGTAACCTATGGGACTGCCTCAGCTCCATATTTAGCTACTAGAGTTCTAGTAGATATAGCAGATAATTGTAAGAATGATGAAATTGGAAGAATAATTAGAAATGACTTCTACATGGATGATCTCATGACAGGAGCAAATTCAGTGGAAAGTGCCATAAACATTGTAGAGCAAGTTTCTAGCGAATTTAAAAAAGTTAATATGAATTTACGGAAGTGGATTTCGAATAATAAAGAAATAATAAAAGTAGTAGAAGATACTGGCGACAACAAGGTAATAAGTATCAAAGAAAATGAGTTCGTGAAAACATTGGGACTTCAATGGGAACCCCAAAAGGATGAGTTTAAGTTCAACGTTAATTTGGGAAATGCTAAAAAAGAAAATAAACGAACAGTACTTTCCACTTTATCGAAAATTTATGATCCGTTAGGATGGTTAGCTCCAGTTACCATCACAGGAAAGCTGTTTGTGCAGAAACTTTGGCTGGATGAAAATAGCTGGGATCAAGAGTTATCAAAAGACAATGCCCAGGAATGGGCGGGATATAAAGAAAAACTGTTACTGTTGGAAAAAATCAGAATACCTAGATGGATCCAAAGTAAATTAAATTCGATTGTTGAGCTGCATGGGTTTGCAGACGCGTCTGAAAAAGCATATGCGGCAGTAGTATATGCTAAAGTAGGAAGATTGGTTACAATAGTAGCTAGTAAAAGCAGGGTAAATCCAATCAAAAATAAGAAAACAATTCCGAAACTAGAACTATGCGCAGCTCATCTGTTGAGTAAACTAATACAAAAAATCAAAGAATCGATTGATAATGCAGCCAAGATATACGCGTGGAGTGATTCTACTATAACGTTAGCTTGGATTAAAAGTGGTCAAAGCAAAGTCAAATTTATTAAACATAGGACAGATTATATTCGTAGATATACAGAAGTAGAGTGGAATCACGTTAAATCAGAAGATAATCCAGCGGACGCAGCGTCAAGGGGAATTTCGTCAAGCGAACTAATAAATTTTGATCTTTGGTCGAATGGGCCAAATTGGTTAAAAGAATTAAAAGAGAATTGGCCGTCTCAGTCAAAAGCTGAGGAAGAAACCGGTGTCCATACCGTGCTGACAGCTAATAGTATTATTCATAATCTCTTAGAAAAATATTCCTGCATACACAAATTAAAAAGAGTTATTTGCTACATAGTTCGATTTATAAATATGAAAACAAAGAAAATATCTTATCCGGGCTATTTATCGGTTAAGGAAATTAGATATGCAGAACAAATAATTATAAAAAAGGAGCAGGCATATCAATTTGGTTCAGAGCTAAACAGTTTAAACAATAATAAAGAAGTCAAAATTTCTTCAAAAATTCTGAGTTTACATCCATTTATGGATCAGGATAAAATTATCAGAGTAGGCGGTAGATTACAAAATTACAATGCTAGATTCGAGATAAAACATCCAATTATTCTCGACAAAGGGCATATTTCTTCATTAATTATAGAGGATGCTCATAACCGAACCTTACATGGTGGAATAAATTTGATGAGAACATACATTCAAAGAAAATATTGGATATTTGGATTGAGAAATTCATTAAAGAAAAAATTAAATGAGTGTACGAAATGTGCAAGATATCGACAGGTCACGGCACAACAAGTAATGGGAAATCTACCTAAATATAGGGTAACAATGTCGTACCCATTTCTAAATACAGGTATTGATTACGCAGGACCCTATTATATAAGATGTTCTAAGAATAGAGGTCAGAAAACATACAAAGGGTATATAGCTGTCTTTGTGTGTATGGTAACAAAAGCAATACATTTAGAAGTAGTAAGCGATTTAACTTCTGACGCATTTCTAGCTGCGCTCAGAAGGTTTATCGCAAGAAGAGGGAAGTGTGCGGCTATTTATTCCGATAATGGAACAAATTTTGTAGGCGCAGCAAGAAAATTAGACGAAGAGTTGGCGAAAGCAATTAAAGAAAATTCAGCGGTAGCAAATCAACTCGGAAAAGAAGGAATTGAGTGGCATTTTATCCCTCCGGCAGGACCTCACTTCGGAGGTATCTGGGAGGCCGGCGTAAAATCAATGAAATATCACCTAAAACGGGTGATTGGTGACGGAAACTTGACATACGAAGAGATGTCAACACTTCTATGCCAAATAGAAGGAGTGTTGAATTCACGACCCCTATATTTATCAGATAATGATATAGAGGAAAATGAAGTACTTACACCTGGACACTTTTTAATAGGACGACCACCGTTGGATGTGATTGAGCCTATAAATGAAAATGAAAAAATAGGGAACTTGGATAGGTGGAAATTAATCCAAAAAATTAAAAAAGATTTTTGGATAAAATGGAAAGATGACTACTTGCATACCCTACAACAAAGGTATAAATGGAAAAGGAATAGCCCCAATATAGAAAAGGGACAGGTAGTTCTAATAAAGGATGAAAATTGTCATCCATCAAGATGGCCGTTAGGAAAAGTCCAAGAAGTGCATAAGGGTAAAGACGAGAAAGTTCGGGTAGTAAAAGTCAAGATGCAGGACGCATGCATTTCCCGACCGATTACCAAGGTTTGCCCTCTTGTAGGAATCAAGGCTGTCGAAGATAATGAAGAAGAATCTCAACCCAAAAGGATAACTAGGGGTGGATCTAGGATATCCAAGCTGGGAGTAATAATGAGTATGCTAATGTTAATGTTATTTTGTCAACTGTCAAATGCATCACTCACCGTTGAAAATACGCCTAAATATAAAATTGATAAAATAAATAAAACGTCAGCCATATATTTGGATCCAATGGGCGAAGTAGAAATTGTCTCGTCCTCTTGGAATTTGGTTGTTTTCTATAATATGGATGCTTATTTTGAAATGATAAGCAAAGGAAGCGTTCTAATGAACAAGATGAGACGGGTGTGTGAAAAACTTCATAGTTTCGAAGATCAGTGTAACCTTGTTCTAGACAATACTTTAAAACAACTAACTGAACTAGAAGAAAATAATAAATTATTCATGGCGCATAGTAAGCAAAGAACAAAACGCGCTCCATTTGAGTTCTTGGGGTCCTTATATCACATACTGTTCGGAATTATGGACGAGGATGATAGGGTACAAATGGAGCAAAATATGAAAAACTTATTAGATAACCAACACAGTCTGAACGATCTAGGCAAAAAGCAATTGTCTATCGTGGATTCGACGGCTAATATCCTTAAAAAGACAAATGAGGAAGTTAATAACAACTTTAAATATATGAATGAGCGTATAGAGAATATGACGGCTGTACTACAAGAAAGTTATTACGTTTATAAGGAGTCTATAAATTTCTTTATGGTCACAAAGCAGTTGACTAGTTTAGTTGAAGATTGTGAAAAGACACAAGCAGGTATAATTAGTTTGTTAATTGATATAAATCATGGACGGCTGAACACGAATATTCTCAAGCCGAGCCAACTGAAAAGCGAGATATCAAAAATCAAGGAAAGTCTATCTGAGACACTAGTATTACCAGGTAAAAGAACTGGAACAGAGTTAAAAGAGGTATATACGCTTTTAACAGCTAGGGGCTTGTTTGTAGACAAAAAATTGATAATAAATGCTAAAATACCATTATTTAGCAGACACCCATCGAAATTATATAAAGTAATACCAGTGCCAGTTTGGTCAGAGGAGAGTTTGCTGATAGCCAACTTAAAATCAGAGTATTTGGTGTACAATTTTGAGGTTGATTCATACCATTTAATGACGGAAACCACTCTGAACAAGTGTCAAAAGTGGCAGGCTGAAAGAAGAGTTTGTGAAGGAAATTGGCCATGGAGTAATGCCAATGATTTGGCATGTGAATTGAGACCGCTAAAACCAGGCAGACCAGCTAATTGCGTATACAAGCGCATGTTAGATTCTAGTTCATATTGGGTTGAATTAGAGGCAAAAAGCACTTGGCTATTTAAAGTGCGCTTTAACGCCAAAGTAAGAATACAATGTCGAAATACAAAGATGGATCTAGTTAATTTGCCAGAAGAAGGAATTTTATCACTAAGGTCGGATTGCACAGCTCGCACTGACGATAAAATATTAGTAGCGCAATATAATATAAAGTCTGAGAGGCAAGAGACATTATCATCAGCTTATATAGGTGACATTACGGACGTTCCGAAAATCGTTTGGAGTTCATTTGAAAATCACACTAGAAACCATAGTGCCGAAATTGATAGACTGACAAAGGAATTAGCACATTTGAAAGGAATTCATATAGAACTAAAGGGGTTAAATGTACATCATATATCTGGTCATACCTCTTTGATTTTAAGTATCGTAATCATTATAATTATAATAATATTTGCCATACAAAAATGTAACTTAAGCAGGAAACTGCAAGCTATAACGTTTGGAGGCCGTTTGCAAGATGGTTAAAATATGAAACAATGTATTAACGTTGTAAAAAATATATAAAAAATGTTAGCATATTATCAAATTGTATAGATTATAAGTCAAATTTGAAAACGTCACACCGAATCTTGCTGGCCCTTGGCAGAATGTTCAAACATGAACACGTTTTATAGATATACTTGTATTTGTGTAGACCGTATTTTACAATGAGGTCATAAACTGTAACCCAAATATGGGATGTCCCAAGAAGGGTCGAATATCCTAGGCACATAAGCGATAACAGATGTGCACTATAAAAACCCAGAAATAAGCAGGTATGTCTGCGTGGGTCATTAGATAAGAGTAAAATAAGATTCTCATGTTAGCTACGTAAGAGTTGAATATTAATAAAGAAATCAGTTTGAAATAGTAACTCAACAAATGAAGACGTCCTTATTTCGGGTCGCTCTATTCACACAGCATTGAATTAATAGCAGTTAAAATTACTACCGATAAATGTTATGTATTTCTTACTTGCTCCTACAACAAAGAAAGAAAAATAAAAAGAATGGGTCCTTGACCTAACTTTCGTTAGTGATGTGTCTGCCGTCAGTCCTAGCCGTCTACCAATTGTGAGATTTAATGTTTCCCTTATTGAACTATTCCGTGTTTTATATACTAATTATAATTCATCCTATCAATGTATATCTTTTGATTCCTCTATTGATTGTATATCCTCCCAAATTTTTTGTTACCTCGATTCACTAAATGTATAAATGTATTAATTGTAAAGTTGTTAAGTTAGCTGTCTATAGTTAAGTATAAGCCAAATAAAAAATAAATGTACGTTAACATAGCTAAATATACAAGAGCAACATCACACATGTCCTTCCAGCTAAATACGTTTGAAACCCTAGAGCCTGCAAAACTGGCGTTTCACCCCAACCAATACATTTACTGTGCCATCGAAGTTTTCACATCTTTTAGATCCAAGCTGCTGATGTACTTGGCTTCTCTCAGCTGATCCAGGATGTAGTTTATCATCGGCATCGGATACGCGTCCTTCACGGACTTCGGGTTTGTTTGTCGGAAATACACGCACAGTCTCCATTTCCCTGTCTTCTTTTTGACCATGACGATTGGTGAGCTGTTGGGGCTTTTTGATGGTTCTATGCTGCCTTCTTCGAGCAGCTCGTCGAACTTGGCGTTGATTTCCCCTTGCATCCTGGGATTCTTTGCTTTGCTTGACCGGCTGATCACCTTTCATGGTGATTTTGTGTATTCTTTTCTTCTGTGAATTCTTTTGGCGTTTCCGTGACCGCGACGGACAGTCTTTCCTCTGTGCAGCTTTGTTGGAAAGTTGCATTTCTTCCGCCTTCAGGTCGCCCATTAAATTTTAGGGGCAGTGCCTCGCGAACCCTAGTTGTCCCTCGGGGGCTGGGATCGCTGGGCATTTCCCGATCTCGGTCACCATGCCTATTTTCCCGCATATCCAGCAGAACAGCACCGGACGGTTTCGGCACTCTGTTGCCTAGTGCTCCTGGCTACCACATTTTCGGCATGCCGTCGCCGGGTTTGGTATGTACCCTCTTCTTCCTTCTGCCCTTTGGTCCTCGCCTTCTGCATACTGCCCCTTGCTCCCTTCGAGTGGCTGCTGGGTGCGCGAACTCTCTCCGTGGTGCTACCGGGTGTTGGAAATCCAGGACCTCCTCTCGGGACATACCCAGGGGCCGCATCAAGGTCTGCATGTCTACCATGTAGTCTTTAAAAGACTCCATGTAGGCTTGTTTCCTCTGCCTGACCTGACCCGCTAGCTTCACCATGAAGCCCCTGAACAGGAAAAATTCCTGGAAGCTCCGGGTGAAGTCTCCCCAGGTTTCCCAGAAGCTGTTGTTGGCGATAAACCATTTGAGGGCTCTTCCCTGCAGGAGTTCCGGCATCGCTCTGGGGTCTAGATCGACGTCGAGCCCGTACGTCACCGCTGACCACTCTACTTGTTCTAGGAACTCCAGGGGTAACTCGTGGCCGTCGTACCTGAGTCGTAAAACTTCCCACAAATCTCGAGGCAGAAGAGCCCCTAGCAACAGCGAGGGCAGCGAGAATGCGGCAGAATCCGAGGGCATCAAGGTCCACCGGTAAATACTGGACCTTGGACCCGGCCAAAGCGGAGAGACCGTGGAATAACGGTACCGCGCTGGACCTTGGACCCTGGCCGCCGAAGGGCAATGAGGTCGAACGGTAAATCCGTGGACTTTAAACCGGCACAAAGAGGATGCACCGTGAACTAACGGGACATCCTGGACCTTGGACCCGATGCGTGCCGTGTGCAAAGGGAACTACCGGGACATTAGAATGAATCAATCTTTCAGTTAAGTGACTATTTTCACCATAAGCGATTCATTTATCCTGAAGAATTCGCGTGTTATTTGACCTAAAGAATTCGCGGATAACTTTACTTAAAGAATTCGCAAATCATTTGACTTAAGAATCACGGATGCTTAAACTCTTTTTACTTGAAGAATTCGCGATTCAAATTTTGTCCCAAAACGTCACGTCAAATGATTCTGAAATTGCTTAAGTCGAATAATCTGCGAATTGTTCAGGTCAAGAGAATCCACGAGTTCTTCACGTCAAATGATGTTAATCCGCGAATTCTTTACGTCAAATGGTGAGAATAGACACAAAACTAAAAGTTTTTAAATACTTCAATTTATGTTAATTATCACAATGATATTTTACCGAGAAGTTATAAGATCCATGAAAATTGTTGTATGCAGCCTTCACATAAAAGTTGTACAAAAATCCCTATTTTTCACCTTAAATCAATTTTTAAAATAGCTTAATGTTGAAATACAATTTTTTGTATTATATGTATTGTATCTACTTGGCGAAACAAACAAGAACCAATTTAAACCATATTTAAATTCATAATACAATGGCCGCAAAAGCGAATTGAGTTTTATGAAATAAAACTGAGGCGGTAATCGGTATTGATGATTTTTATTTTTTTTACTCATTAATAACGATTTTATAATAAAACTCAAAAAATAATTTTTACCATTGATTTTTAAAAATAAAAATATTTGCAGATTTGCTCTTGATTTTTTTGTAGCACTTTTCTAAGTGGATGATTTTTTTAGTCAGGAAAATTTGAAATAACTGTTATTTTCGGTCCCTGAGATTTGTAGCATTCTGTAATTACTATAGAAGATTCATACAAAATTTTGCAGATTATTCTAGACATATAACAAAACTTTGCAAGAAAAAGTCCACTTCGAATGGAACACGGATTGTAATGATGCATTTAATTATTTAAAAGAAGCCTTAATGAGCCCAACACTCTTGCAATATCCAGATTTCAACAAAGAATTCTGTATAACAACAGACACCAGTAAATACGCTTGCGGAGCGGTACTGACCCAAGAACATGGGGGGCGCGCACTTACCAGCTGCATATTCGTCTCGATCTTTTACAAAAGGAGAATACAACGATTTGAATAAACTCACTCTCAAACTGGATGTCTACATCTTTTGTGTCTATATATTTTGTTCCACGATCCCGTTATCACAGAACCTAGATGGGAATAAGAAGAATACGTTTCTAACTTTTAATATTAGCCACCATTAAACCTAAATACATCAGCATCAGCATCGATACTGACCGGTTGTGTTTTATCTGAGATCTTGAGCTCTTACCTTTCAATCGCGACAACACTGAACGCATATAATCCTAAAATTGGAGAATAACTTTCTAAAAACCCGCTTAACACTTCATGCACCGTATATATACAGTACAACGCGCCAATAAGCATATATAATAGAAATTCAATTCATCTGCTCTAGCCAAAGAGCTTCGCTGGTGCTTTGTTTTTGTGTTCTCTATCGCCGTATTCCCGTCTGTTCTTCACACCCGCTCGCCAATTGCTCTCTCAAGCGTTCTAATGGTCCTCTATCATCGCCTTGCTTGCTCTATATTTTCGAATTGGCTCTCCAAATCGGTTGCTCTCTCATCACTGTATCTGCGACTGCCTGGTGTTCTGCCCGTCTCTTTAATCGCCCACTGCCTTCTCTTCAGCACGATTCTCTTATCTGCCTGTTAACTGCATAGTGTCCCAACAATCACTAAAATGAGTATTGTCATCTGTTTCGCCAAGAAAGGAGAGTTCAGGAATGCGCTTACAAAATTTCGTAACCAGTTGAACAGCAGCTTTGAAATCTTCTCAACTATGGAGACTCAATTTCTCGACTGTAAACTGCTAATGAATCGACAAAGCGAAAAATCGCGAATAATAATAAAAATTCGCTGCAAATTCCATCTCCCTGTATTGCTTCAGTTGGTATTCCGTCACCTATTAGTGCAAGCCTGTATTCTATCTTGGCTGTCAACAACTCAGCTAGACCTGGCACATCGGATTTGCAGTCTAGCTTCACCTTTAATAACACCTCACCTGGATCTGAGCCTGGAGTATCCGGATTGCAGCCTAACCAAAATACTGGTACGACTTAAGAAGGCTCTGCAACTCCTCAATATTTAGTACCTGGCCCTGGCTCCATACATATAAACCCAGATAATGCTACTGCAATCGCACCTGCCTTAAATTCAGCGCTTCCTTTGAGCCAAACGGCTGCTAATCAACCTCTCAGTGCTATGCCATTATCAGGCGCGGCTCCAAAATCCAATCCGGCGGATCAACCTTTTAGAGGCATTGCACCTTAAAGGTCGGTCTTTGTTTCCCGTCTCAATCCGGAAGCCACTGCTGATTGTGTTAAAAACTACCTGTGCCAAGAATTGGGTGCACAACCTAATAGTATAAGTGTCTTTAAATTTAATTTCAACAACCACGTGATATCTCTTCTTGTAAAATTACTCTTCCAGAATATATGTTTCTAGATCCCACAACTTGGCCAGAGCATACTATTATGCACGAATTATGTTGGTACAAAAAACTAAATCGCTCACGATCTGTTGATTATCAAAATGTTCGTAGTCTATTGGGGAAATTAAAAAGAGTTTACTCTAACAGCACATCGCATGATTTTGACATTATTGCTATAACTGAAACCTGGCTCAATTCAACTGTTTATAATAAAGAAATATTCGTTAACAAGTTTGCCATTTACAGATTAGACCGCCCAACTCGTGGTAGTGGCGTTCTAATTGCGGTTCTAAACTCTATTTCTTCTAAACTTATTCCTTTTGATAATATTCACAGCATTGAATTAATAGCAGTTAAAATTACTACCGATAAATGTTATGTATTTCTTACTTGCTCCTACAACAAAGAAAGAAAAATAAAAAGAATGGGTCCTTGACCTAACTTTCGTTAGTGATGTGTCTGCCGTCAGTCCTAGCCGTCTACCAATTGTGAGATTTAATTTTTCCCTTATTGAACTATTCCGTGTTTTATATACTAATTATAATTCATCCTATCAATGTATATCTTTTGATTCCTCTATTGATTGTATATCCTCCCAAATTTGTTGTTTCCTTGATTCACTAAATGTATAAATGTATTAATTGTAAAGTTGTTAAGTTAGCTGTCTATAGTTAAGTATAAGCCAAATAAAAAATAAATGTACGTTAACATAGCTAAATATACAAGAAGTAACTGTAGCAACTGGTGCCTAGACTCTGGAGCAACACACACATGTCCTTCCAGCTAAATACGTTTGAAACCCTAGAGCCTGCAAAACTGGCATTTCACCCCAACCAATACATTTACTGTGCCATCGAAGTTTTCACATCCAAATTACCCAGACCTCTTCCAGTACTCACTTCTGTCACGTCACAGTTTTGAGAAAAGCGTGGTCAATATTCCAAATTTTCGATTTGTGAGCACTTTTTGTGTCCTAATAAAAACTAAACTCTTTGTTACCCATAGCCACAATTTGGTCGAAATGGTACCTTAAACCTTTACCAAGTTGTCCAACCTCTACTTCTTGAGTTACAATGCATTGACAAAGGTCACGTTTGTCACTATTTATACCCTTGCAGAGGGTATAATGATTGTCAGATTTCAGAAGTTTGCAACGCAGTGAAGGAGACGTTTTCGACCCTATAAAGTATATATATTCTTGATCAGCATCACTAGACGAGTCGATCTGTCCGTTTCTACGCAAACTAGTCTCTCAGTTTTTAAGCTGTCGGGATGAAACTAAGTTGAAACCGGATGGATATATATGGACGTTGATGCACTACGAGAAGTACAAACAAGTGGCCCAACGACACCAAGCACGTGCTTGTTACGCGCGGGGCCCTTTTGTAAATTTGGGCAAAAATGCGAGTTCGCGAGGAAGAATACATAAAACCAATAAAGACGGGACAAATAATAAAAAAAAAAAAAACATGCAGTTAGGAGTGAAGCAAATGAGTTAAAATGTTAGTTTTTAATACCGGGATAGAAGTTGATGTGCAAATTAAATGATAAAGAACGTTATAGTTATTACATAGAACGCGAAAGGGCTCGTGCAGACCAAAATTTGATGTACATCGAGGTAAATTTAGAGGATGATAATTACGTGTTAGTCTAACGGGAACATTAAAAGTTAGGCGGCTAACAAGTTCTACAGAATCAATATCACCTCTTATAAGATTATGCATAAAAATGGTACCAAGCATTTTTCTACGATTTGCAAGTGTCGGTAAATTAAGCAATAATAATAATAATTAAGCAATAGGAAGGTAGCCTTACGTTTTGATCCCAGTTCAAACTACGAAGGGCAAAAAGGAGAAATTTTTTTTGTACCGACTCTATACGGTCAATGTGGACTTGGTATTGTGGGCTCCAAACCGAAGAACAATATTCCAATATAGGACGGACAAGGGAGGTAAATAATAATTTGGTTATATAAGGGTCATCAAATTCTTTTGACCAACGCTTTATAAACCCAAGAACACTCATAGCTTTATTGACTGTCGACATTATGTGGCAGTCAAATTTAAGCTTCGGGTCCAGAAGAACGCCTAAATCATTTACTGAATATATACGGTCAAGTGGCAAATTCTGAAGCGAATAACTTATAAAGGTAGGGGTGACCCTATAAAAGGTCATTACGTTGCATTTTAGGCAGTTCAAATTTAAGAGGTTATACTCACACCATACTTGAAAATGATCAATGTCTGATTGTAAGCCAAAACCAGACTCTATATTATTATATGTCAAACAAAGCTTAACATCATCCGCATACATTAGTACACGAGAATGTGTTACAATAGAGGGAAGATCGTTAATAAACAAAGTAAACAGCAAAGGGCCCAAATGACTACCCTGAGGTACTCCAGATGTCACATGAATCGTTTTTGAAACAGCGTTCTTAAATATAACCCTCTGAGTCCTCCCATTCAAATAGCTTGAAATCCAAGTTAATAGATTACATGGAAACCCAAGCAAATCTAATTTGAATAAAAGAAGAGAGTGGTTAACAGAGTCAAAGGCTTTACTGAAATCAGTATATACAACGTCAGTCTGCATTTTATTGTTAAATCCATTTATAACAATTGATGACAATTCAAGTAGGTTGGTGGTAGTCGATCTTCGCTTAACAAAACCGTGCTGACACGGTGATATTAGCGAGGAACATAAATGTTGCAAATGAGAAGTGATAATACGTTCAAAGGCTTTTGGAATAGCCGACAATTTAGAAATACCTCTATAATTCTGGGCATCCGCCTTCGCACCCTTTTTGTGAAGTGGAATAATAAAAGAATCCTTCCAGATAGTTGGAAAAACTGATGATGAAATAGACAATTGAAAAAGTTTAAGAATAGGTTTGCAGATGGTTGATGCACAAAACTTTAGCACACACCCAGGAAGTCCATCAGGACCAGGAGAGTAAGTTGGCGTTGTTGATGTTAAATCTCTTAAGAGAGAACTTTCGGTAATTAAAGGGGAAAAAATACAATTTGCCCTATTTAAGGGATTACGGTAATTTGATTCTGACCATGAAGAAGAGCTATAAGTAGTTTGGAAAAAGTCAGAGAATAAATCAGCAATTTCAGAGTCAGTCGATGCCTCCATTGAGTTAAATCGAACCGATGAAGGCAAAGCTGATGACTTACGCTTTGCGTTGACAAAGTTATAAAATTGCTTCGGATCATTTGTAAATTCAAATTTACAACGATTTAAATACATGGAATAGCAATGACTGTTAAGAACATTAAAATCAGATCGAGCCACCACATATTTCGAAAAATCAGATGGCTTACCCGATTTTTTATACTTTTTATAAGTGTTTGTTTTAAGATTTTTTAGTCTTTGAAGCGCATTTGTAAACCAGGGGGGCCTGTTCGGCTTGGGAGGAAGCATATCAGGAACGCATTCATTAAAAAAAGTGTATAGAACGCTGTAGAAAAGTTCCGTTGCACTTTCGATGTCCACACAGTTATAAAGATCTGTCCAATCGTATTGCGAAATCATTAAATTAAGTTTATTATAGTCACATTTCCGAAAGCATCTCATTTTAGTTGGAGAAACTAAAGAAGAGAGGGTATCAAGGTAGGGGAGGCAAATTGTCAATTCCATAGTTGGATGGTATCGGTCTTCTGGTACCACAAGAGCGTCAATTCTAGATACTGTGACTTCAGACGGCTCTGAAACAAACACAAGATCTAATTGTCTATTTAATGAATTTCGTATAAAGCTAACCTGCTGTAACGATAATTCTAAAAGACCATCCACAAAATCATGGGTGGATAAAGGTAAAGCGACAAGTGAGTCAGCGGGGGGGGACCAAGATATATCAGGGAGATTAAAGTCACCCAAAACAATGAAAAGGTCTCTATTGGATAAAAAGGATAAAATAGATTTAATAGCAGATAGATGTTGCTCATAAATTATTAGGTCAGAGCCAGGCGGAATATACGAACATGTAATAAAAATAGACAAGGATTGCAGGGAAACTTTCACACAAACAAATTCAATGTCATTAGAGGCATGAGAGTGAATTCTCTCAGAACTTATGGTGGAGGTGACGGCAATTAAAACGCCGCCCCCCCTACGGGAAAGGCGATCGGTTCTGTAGGTATTAAAATTGGTAGACAGAACTTCAGAGTCTGTTATCTCTGGTTTCAGCCAAGTTTCAGTAAAAGCTAAGATATCGTCCGTAAATGCCGAGGAGTCAGCATAAAGCTTTGGTAGCTTCATGTTAAGTCCTCTAACATTTTGGTAAGCCAAAAATAAACTTTTCAGTTTTTTGGCACCGTGGAAGGCCTATTATTTGTTCTCGGTTTATTGGGAACAAATTCTTTTATAACCAGATCATCATTAAGCCAGAAGCTTTCAGAAAGAAGTTCTTTAAACACATCAGGCGGAGCAAAAATTTTGAAAGACGATATCCTACGGGCGTATGAAAATCGAAATTGTTCAACCGCAATATCCTCGGATGGGAATTTTTCACGAATGAATTCCAAAACATCCTCAGATGTGGTATCAGGCGTAAATCTTGAAACAAATAGTTGCTTCCTGTGTGGAACAACTGAGAGTTTCTTACGCCCCCCAGCAGCAGTCTGAACCTCACTCAGCTGAGAGCCAGAAGCGGCACCTACTGTACATCTGGGTACAACTGAGAGATTTTTACGACCCCCAGCAGCAGCCTGAACCTCATTCGGCTGAGCGACAGAAACGGCGCCCACTGTACCTATGGGTATGGTAGGCACCAGATTGGTTGATTCCGCCGGATCTGGAGCCTGACTTTCAGATACAGGGGCTACAGGGACAGGGACTACACCTGAACTAGCAGTATCCGTTGGCACAGGTGGTTCACATACCCCTGGGTCACCAGAAACTGCAGCAGCTACCAAGTTTGGATTTAAAGTGGATTCAACACTCGCCCTTACTGTCGTTGAGCTAGCTTTTTTGCGTTTGGGCGACTCGGTTAATAATTTTTTATTATTAAATTGTTCACATACGGAATTAAATCCATCATTGAGCTGTTTAAAAACTCGTGAAAGATTACATAGGCCGTCTCGAGTCTGCCTCATAAAGCTGCTCATCTCAACTGCCAAATCCCTGCAGTGCTCACATACCCACATGAGACCAATCCGCATTTCAATAAAGTCTTTAACTCTGCCAGTAAATCCTGCACATTTAGAATGCATCATTGCTTCGCAGAGCCAACAGTAAACAAAAGGGTCATTAGATGCAGTCCTACAATTTTTCTTAGTACAGATAAGAGTCATTATAAGAAAAATATGTTAGAAAATAAAGAGAATAAAATAAAAAGTATATAAAAGTATAAAAAATACCTCAAGTAAATTTGGCACTGGGATCAAATTCCAAAACCACAAAATCACAAAAACACAAAAAGTATAAGAGCGCGAGATCGCGAATTAAATCGAAAGAGAGCGCGAGAGAAAAGTCTTCTATCGACTGAGCGTGGCTTGTGGGGCACCAAAACAACTCAACGCACGAACAGTTAGATGTAAAGCAAGCAAGAGAGAGAGAGAGACTATGAGAATAGGTCTACAAGAAATTCGGCAGGTTCAGAGAGAGTGAAATTACAGTTATAATAGAGCAGCAGAGAGAGAGAGAGTAAGAGTATGAGAGAGAATATAAGAGCCAATTTAGAGAGTGCAAATTACACTAACAAAGCCAAGATATTAAATAAATCAAATGGAAATGTTAAAATAACTATAACCACGTACCCGTAATCTGGGAGATCTATGAAAGACACTAACACGATTGTTAGGCTAAACTTTGTTAGTAAATAAACACAAAATACTTGCGGAAATAACACAATATAAAACAAAAACTCAGAGCACAATGGTAAACACAACCGTTCACAAGCGACGCTAAATCGATTAGGACAACTATATTTTATAGCACCTATAAAGTATATATATTCTTGATCAGCATCACTAGACGAGTCGATCTGTCCGTTTCTACGCAAACTAGTCTCTCAGTTTTTAAGCTATCGGGATGAAACTAAGTTGAAACCGGCTGGATAGGACAACTATATTTTATAGCACCTATAGAAAGGATCGAAAAATTAATGTCAAAATAATACAAAAACAGCTATAATTTTGTTCGTTGTAATATATACGCAAGTAAATTTAAATGTAATATTTTTGCAAGTTAATAGGAATGATCTGCAAGGGTATAAACCCTTCGACTGGCCGAGGCTAGCTTACTTTCTTGTTTCTATCTGTAGTAGCCTGATATTTTTTTATTGTATTTAAGTGTACGTGTCTAATTTCTAAAAGGATAATATGAGGCTACTATAGATATAAAAAAGTGACAAAACTTTCTTTAGTAGAAATAAAAAGAGGTAGAGGTCGCCCAAATTGGTAATTGGTCAGTTATGAAGTTAAAGTACTATTTCCGCTAAATTGTGGCTCTGGGCTACAAAGGGTTGTCTTGCTATTAAAAAAGTGCCTAAGTATTGAATATTATAAACTTTGGCCTCGGTTTTCTTAAAACTGTGACAGTGATTATGCTAAAATGGACTAGGACTCAATGGTACGCGGGAAAATAAATATTTTTTGAAATGGTTTGTAAACATTCTTATTATGCCCGCTTTTTTTATGACAAAAACATAATCTGGAGGGAAATACGACAATATTAAGAAATTCAGTTCAGAGTGAAAACCGGTATATTTATTTCATTATATACTAGCAATACCCTAAGCGACGTTGTCAGCTACTATTAGCATAGCATGTCACGCTATAGATAGTAACCTTAGCTGAGCACCACAGTAAACCCAAGTAGAGCGCTCTAAAATTTGCCCATATCCCCCTTACCATAACATAACATACCTTTACAACGCCATAACCCCAAGTTTATCTCAACTTAACCCTACCTGTCTTTTACCTTAACCCCAGTAACATCCATATTCAGCCTTCACGCCAAATTAACATAATTTTAAACACCAGTTTTTTCTTTTCTTAGTTAACCTTTATTTTTTCAGCCTACATACATACCACTTTCACTAAGATTTAACAAGACAAATTTTAAAAACCACAATCCCCCTTCTAACAACACATACACTGATCATAGGAGATTTCAACGGATGGAATACTTTCTGGGGAACCCCCAAAAGCAATCTCAGGGGTAGAATCCAAGGAGACTACAACCACAGTAACAGCTTTATCACCTTAAACAACGGTCAGCCAACACATTTTTCAACTCATACACCCACATCGACATCGCCGTTTGCTTGCCGAGCCTTAAAATTCCATGCAACTTTAAAATCATGGGGTCCCATCACGGTAGAAAAAGTCTCTCCAGCCATTTTAATAACTATAAGCCAAATAAATAAATATTTCATTTCGTTTTACTCCCAAAAATACAAACATATTTTTTTATCATCACCTATTATATATATATATTATATATATTTTGTCCACATTATGCGCACCTGCATAAATTTATAATGTGAATAGAACTTTCTAATGTCTTGGTAGAAACCAATTAAAAGGGAGAGCTAGTAAACATGGAAGAAGGGGTCAGAAACAATGACATAACTTTCGACTGACGACCGTGACATTAGGGGAAGGTATTGCGCGGCCCGCGACGATCCAATTGGCACACGAATGTGTGAAGGGGAGCGAATGTGGCCGAAACACAGCCCGATCGTGTTACGATCAAGCGACAGCTAAGCTTGTGGGGCAGTGCAGACAGAAGACCGACGAACTTTACGAATTCGGTTGGAGAGGGAGTGGCTTCCAAAGAACCCACCCTAAATACGGCGAGCTTCGCCGGCAGCCAGCGTGCCTGCTCAGGACGCAACTAGCTCTTCCCAAGTCCTTCTCAGGACAGGGGCACTAATATGCCGACGTAACATATGCCAAACCCAGACTCTGTATTATTATTTGTCAAGCAAAGCAAAAAATTTGTTATGATAGAGGGAAGATCGTTAATAAACAATGTAAACAGCAAAGGGCCCAAATAATTGCCTTGGGGCACTCCGGATGTCACGTGGATCGTTTTAGAAACCCTCTGAGTCCTCCCATTTAAATAATAATCCAATTTAATAGATTACATGGAAAACCAAGCAAATTTAATTTGAATAAAAGAAGAGAATGGTTAACAGAGTCAGAGGCTTTACTAAAATCTGTATATATAACGTAAGTCTGCATTTTATTGTTCAATCCATTTATTGCAATAGATGACAATTCAAGTAGTTTGGTGGTAGTCGATCTTCGCTTAACAAAACCATGCTGACACGGTGATATTAGCGAGGAACATAAATATTGCAAATGAGAAGGGATAATACGTTCAAAGGCTTTTGGAATTGCCGACAATTTAGAAATACCTCTATAATTTGATGCACAAAATATAAGCACACACCCAGGAAGTCCATCAGACCGGGAGAATAAGTTGGCGTAGTTGTTGTTAAATCTCTTGGGAGAGAACTTTTGGTAATTACAGGGGAAAAAATAAATAATAAATAAATAAAAATTAGCCCTATTTAAGGGATTAGGGTAGTTAGAAATTGACCAAGAAGACGAGCTATAAGTAGTTTGGAAAAAGTCGGCAAATAAATCAGCAATTTCAGAATCGGTCGATGCTTTCATTGAGTTTAAACGAACCGATGAAGGCAAAGCCGATGACTTACTCTTAGCGTTGACAAAGTTATAAAACTGCTTTTGGATTATTGCCTCGCCGGGCAATGCCTCCGTGATCGCGGGGGGTTGTCCTTTCGTTTTACTCCGTGTAACTTGTATTTGCTTCATACATTGACACAAGTTTTAACTAGTGTGGAAATTGGTGTGGAAAGACTAAAAGAAAGAGAGACTAAAAAACTTGTACGGCTCTCCGGTTAACGTAACCATTCGACGGCGATGGCCAGCCATCAGCTGTTCGTACGTCGCGTTGCCAACTGATCTGTGCTGCCAATTAGGTTCATGCCGTAACATTCCCCCCTTCGCAAACAATCCTCTCCGATTTGTTTGCAAAACCTATGGTTACGTCTTGGCCGCCATCTTCACCAGCAGCTGCTGGTTTGTTGACATCAAGCTTGGCCAACTTGACGATCGGTCGGGTCAACAATCCAGTTGCGGTGCGTATAACCGCGCTGCGTGCTATCCCGTCTTTGGCCACTCGAAGATCCATGATGACACATTTTTTCCACTGCACCTTGGGGTTCGCTTTATCAACCATGACGACGACATCTCCTATGCAGATCGGATTGTTAGGCGGGCCATGCCATTTAGCTCTTTGTGTGAGGCACGGTAGCTATTCCCTCAGCCATCGCTTCTTGAAACTGTCTGCAATCTGACCTGCAATTCGAAAGCTCTTACCAAGCAAAATGCCGTTCGTGTTGCTGCCGTCCTTTGCTACCATCGCGCTGCTTGCTGCTTGCTCCTCGTAGAAAATGGTTTGGCGTAAGTGCATCAGCTTCTGGAGTCTCCAGCGGCACGTACGTCAATGGTCGGGAATTGAGCGTGTTTTCAATCTTGGCTAGAGCTGCTCAAGCACCGGTTCTTGAACGTGCTTCTCTTCTAGTATTTCAAACAGAATAGATTTTACTGATCTTATCATCCGCTCCCATGCGCCACCCATGTGGGGCGCTCCTGGCGGTATGAAAGACCACTCGATCTCTGGGTACTTATTTTCGAGCTCCTTTGATGAGATCCTCTCGATTTCTTCTTGTAATAGTCGGCTCGCTCCTCGAAAATTGGTCCCGTTGTCCGACATTATTCTTTTCGGCACTCCCCTTCGTGCCACAAACATTTCAAGAATCAGCATAAATGTATCCGTCGACAGCGAGTTAGCTAATTCGATGTGTACCGCTCTTACAGTGAGGCACGTGAACAGTACGCCCCACCGTTTCTCTCTTCGTCTTCCAACGTTCACCTCGAATGGGCCGAAGTAGTCGATACCAGTGTTCGTAAAGGGTAGCTCATTAATAGCAAGTCTTTCTGGCGGGATATCTCCCATCTCCGGTGGATCCGGAGCCGCTTTCTTATTGCGACACCTCTGACAAGCGTTTGCTAGTGATCGAACTTTGGCTCTCAGTCCCGGGATGTAATATAACTGGCGCATCTCGTTGACTACAATTTCGGTTAGTTGGTGGTGGAACTTACGGTGAAAATAATCGACCAGAAGGTTGGTGACTTTGTGTTCTTTGGGTAGAATTACTGGTCTTTTTACGATCAAATCTACTCCGCTCATTCGATCGATCCGGCCGCGTATTCTCTGCACGCCTGCTTCGTCCAAGTAAGGCAAAAGTTTATATATTGGACTCTTCCTTCCTAATACGGTTCCTCGGCGTAGAAGAATTATTTCTTCTGCATACGCTTCCTCTTCTAATTCTAATAAAAATGATGGACCTGTAAACCACCTCGAGTCTGCCTGAAAGCTCGATTCCTTCGACCATTTTGTCCCGTCATCAGCTACGTTCAACGCAGATGGGACCCATTTCCATTCGGCGGTTTCGGAATTCTCCAGGATTTCACCAATTCGTAGGGCTACAAATTGGTGATACTTTCGAGCATCTGAGCGTATCCAATATAAAACGTTTTTGGAATCGGTCCAAAACACACGTCTCTTCACGCCGATGGATAACTCCTGCTCCAAAAATGTTGCCAATCTTAGCCATTAGTTCCATTCTAGGGATTGAAATGGGCTCAGCGGCGCCACTCTCGTTTTAGAGGCCAGTAACGCACATCGGATACCGTCTCGTTCTTTGATCCTTATGTAGGCCACCGCGGCGAAAGCATTGATACTCGCATCTGTAAATATGTGTAATTGAATATTACATGTCTCAGTAGATAAGCCAAGATACCGTGGGATTTGTAAATCTTCGATGTGTTTGAGTTGCCTTATCCATGGAGCCCAACGATCATGCTCTTCTTCTCCGATTGGTTCGTCCCAACCTACGGCAGACCTCCACACATCCTGTAGTATCAGCTTCGCCTGAATTATATAAAATCCCAGCAGACCTAGTGGGTCAAAGATGGTCATAACTATTCGATGAATTAATCTCTTTGTCACGACTCTAGTTTCGTTATAAATATTTTCTCCAAATTTGTTGACAAAGGTAAAGTGGTCGGCTTTAGGATTCCACCACATTCCTAGCACTCGTTCGTTTGTCGTAGACTCGGCCATCTCAATGCTGCGTTCAGGTGTTTTAGTGTCACCCAAGAGCGCCCGCATTACTGTAGACGAGTTTGATATCCAGCCTCTCAACTCGAAGCCTCCTTCTTTATGTATGTGTCGTACTTCTTGAGCTAGGCGGACCATTTCTTCTTCAGACTCACAACTTTGGAGCCAGTCATCAAGAAATGTATTCCTTAAAATGGCTCTCGCTGCCTTCGGGTGTTCATCGAGGAATTGTTTAGCGTTCCTATCTCTCACGTAGTTAGCCGCTGCTGGAGAACAGGAAGCACCAAAGGTCATTACTGTCATTAGGTACCTATCTGGCTCTCGACTGTTGTCGCCATATCTCCAGAGAAATTGCTGTGCTCCTTGGTCCTCTTCACGCACCATTATTATGTCTCCACATATTCCGACCGCTTTCTGTCTGAATCTTAAAATCACTCCAACAAGAGAGGGTAGTTGATCCGGTCCCTTTAATAGCATCGTGTTGAGGGCGATCCCTTCCACCTTGGCTGCAGCGTCCCAAACTAGTCTCGATTTTCCTTTATTCGGATTTTTGACAACGAATATGGGCAAATACCAAGTCCGTTTTTCGTCGGCCATTTCGTCGGTTTCTAATTTGCGGATATATCCCAACTGATCGTAGCGTCGAATCTGCTGATTCAAGAACTCTCGTAGTTTTTTGTCTCTCGCCAAACGGGTTTCTAAACACTGGAGTCGTCGCATGGCCATCTCACGGGAGGACGGGAGCTTTACGTTGTCGTACCGCTACAGAAGTCCAGTCTGCCACCATTTCAGCTCTCTGTTGTATGTCGTCGATTAATTCAAGATACAATTGGCTCTCTCATCTTCTTTGGACCTAAGAGTGTTATTAGATATACTCACACCAACCGCATCCAATGAAAAACTCTCTTTGATAAAAACATCCAATTGCTGATCGTTATTACATTCGCAGACATGCATTACCCTTGAGCTTGCCGGTTTACCTGTATCGCCTTTATGTCCGTAAACAGACCATCCGAGCCTGGACTTAGCTGCGATAAATTCTGAGTCTTCGCGCTCTCTGACAACAAGCGGTACTCCTAGTCGCACGTTATTCAAGCCGATGATGAGCGAAGCTTGCGCATCTTTATAGGTACGAATGGGAAGTTTCTCGAGGTGCGAATGCGATCTCAGGATGGAATCGTCCAACGTCTGTTTGGGCAGATCCAGATGCTTGACGGTTCTCACATTTTGCAGCGTAAACTTACGGACTGCGTCGTAACTTGGGGAGATCGTTAAATTTATGCGATTCGATTCAGCTTCCATTTGAGTTATTTCTCCTGTCCACCGTAGGCACAGTTCGTCTGAAGGTCCGTCGATACCCAACTTTTCCGCTACATATGTCTCGATCAGAGTGCAGGCTGATCCCTCGTCAATAAGTGCAAAAGTTTCTACCTTGCAACTCGGCCCGTACATCGTTATGGGCACGTATCTAAATAACGCTCTTTCGTTCTGCCCTGTATGCAAAACGGATTCGCTGTCATTTGTCCTGTTTTCAGTTCTGCTTGCATTTTGATTTCCGTTGTGAAGGAGGAAATTGTGCTTTCTCGTACATCCATCCACGGAACAGTTTCGTGATGCTCTGCAATGTCGTATGAAGTGTTTTCCAAAGCATCTCCAGCACAATTTGATCTCCTTTATGAAATTCCATCCATCGGGCACGCTTAAAGCACGAAATTCTCTGCATTCCTCCAACTGATGAATGCCAGTGCACTTTCTACATGAAGGCGTAGAACTAGGGTCGTTATGAACCATTAGCCGGACCTTTGGATTCTTTTCTCGTTGTCTGTCATCGTTGCCTGAATTTATTGGCATCACTGTGCTCGCGCAGGTTGCTACTCTGAAAAGCAAGTCATCAAAAATGGCGAAATCTACTTTCTGAAGTACTGCGCTCTGCCTCGCCCAATCCAGCTTCATATCGAGCGGCAACTTCTCCAAAAGATCTCGTAAAAGCATCGGATAGTTCAGATAGGCGGAAAGTCCTATCGCGTCTACGGTCGCCCTGTAGTTTTGGACCGCCAGCGCTAGGCGTACCAAACTCTCCATGCTGCTCAATTTAACAGCGGGTTCCATACGTAGCTTTGATATATATATGGACGTTGATGCACTACGAGCAGTACAAACAAGTGGCCCAACGACACCAAGCACGTGCTTGTTACGCGCGGGGCCCTTTTATCAATTTGGGCAAGAATGCGAGTTCGCGAGGAAGAATACACAAAACAAAAAAAAAGCGGGACACATAATGAAAATAAAGAAGCAATTAGGAGTGAAGCAAATTAGTTAAAATATTAGTTTTTAATACCGGGATAGAAGTTGAAATGCAAATTAAATGATAAAGGTTGTTATAATTGTTACATAGAGCGCGAAAGGGCTCGTGCAGACTAAAATTTGATGTACATCGAGGCAAATTAAGAGGATAATAATTACGTGTTAGTCTAACGGGAATATTAAAATTTAGGCGGCTTACAAGTTCTACAGAGTCAATATCACCTCTTATAAGATTGTGCATAAAAATAGTACCAAGCATTTTTCTACGATTTGCAAGGGTCGGTAAATTAAGCAATAATAATCTACTCTGGTAGGAAGGTAGCCTTACGTTTTGATCCCAGTTCAAACTACGAAGGGCAAAAAGAAGAAATTGTTTTTGTACCGACTCTATACGGTCAATGTGCACTTGGTATTGTGGGCTCCAAACCGAAGAACAATATTCCAATATAGGACGGACAAGGGAGGTAAATAATAATTTGGTTATATAAGGGTCGTCAAATTCTTTTGACCAACGCTTTATAAACCCAAGATTGCAGGGTATGATATATAGCTTCTGGTCGGCCATATAACATACGTAATGTCTCGATCGCTTGCTTAACTGTGGCAGGCATCATTAATTTTCCTCGTACTGCATCCAAAGCCGCACCTTTCAAGCATTTTTGCAACCTCATTAGATTTTCCGGTCGCTGAATCCACACTTTTCAGTGGACTTCTCAAAGTTCACAATAAACATTGGGCATTCTTCTGGATTTCCAGAAAAGCAAGGCAAGTCCTTACTAATAACTTGTCTTGTTGCTATTTGCGATGCATTTAAGCATACTTCTGACGCTGCCGGCGCGACTGTCTGTGTATTCATATGTGGGCTTGTGCCCCAAGTGCCCTGACTTGTGCTCGCATAATCCGGTATGTTTTGAGGATTAATTCCATATACGCTCGTACTCGCAGTCACTCGTGGCGTCGTGTAGGTCATGTTCGGCAGTGATTCTGTATAAACATGGTTGCGATTTGCCTCCAATTGCCCGGGATGATAACATGCGGTCCCGTAGGCTAATCGCTCCATTCCTCCTTTATAGAATGTAGAATTCACCAAGGTTCCTCCGAAAGCTGCTCCGGGATGCGTTACGCTAAAACGCGCTCCCTCATCGGCGGTAACATACATCATATTTCCCGATGCACCTGGTTTTCAATGACCAGCCAATCCGGACCCCTCCCTGTGTCTTTTTATGGGCGAGTGTTGATCGACCCAATCCATTCTGCTTCTGTGTGCTGCTACCTGCTGACATGTGGATGCTACGATTGGCACGTTAGGTGCGGTCGATGTAACCGCCGTGATCACGCCACTGTACGTATCACTAACGCGATCCAAGTCCAAACGTCCTCCTTGTGCTGCAGAGCTCGTAACAGACGTTAAGCTGAGGTCCCCACTCTCCACTCCGGCCTGTTGATCACTTGCGTCATCCATTATATGTAGTCGATGGCTGCCTTCTGACCACGCGGATCCAGGATGTGTGGTTATACACGAACCAAGCGCTTCTAAAGCGGTGCAAATCGAACCTTCTCGTGTCGTAATAATCTCCGGTGCACGCATCGATCTCTCTCCAGATCGTGGTCGTAGATGGTTCAATTTGCTGCTGAAGTTTTCCACCGAAAGTTTTTTAGAATATTGCCTCGCCGGGCAATGCCTCCGTGGTCGCGGGGGGTTAACTTTTATTTGCTTCATACATTGACACAAGTTTTAACTAGTGTGGAAATTGGTGTGGAAAGACTAAAAGAAAGAGAGACTAAAAAACTTGTACGGCTCTCCGGTTAACTTGCAGCTTCCCCGCGATTTCTTCTCTGTTCTTATTAGCTATTCGCCCAGCGTAACCATTCGCCGGCGATGGCCAGCCATCAGCTGTTCGCGTTGCCAACTGATCTGTGCTGCCAATTAGGTTCATGCCGTAACATGGATCATTTGAAAATTCAAATTTACATCGATTTAAATACATAGAATAGCAATGACTGTTAAGAACGTTTAAATCAGATCGAGCCACAACATATTTCGAAAAATATGATGGCTTACCCGATTTTGTACTTTTTATAAGTGTTTAATTTAAGATTTTTAAGTCTTTGAAGCTCATGTTTGAACCAGGGGGGCCTGTTCGACTTTGGAGGAAGCCTATCAGGAACGCATTCATTAAAAAAAGTGTTTAGAACGCTATAGAAAAGTTCGGTGGCACTTTCGATGTCCACACAGTTATAAAGATCTGTCCAATCGTATTGCGAAATCATTAAATTAAGTTTATTATAATCACATTTCCGAAAGCATCTCATTTTAGTTGGAGAAACTAAAAGAGAGAGGGTATCAAGGTAGGGGAGGCAAATTGTCAATTCCATAGATGGATGGTATCGGTCTTCTGGTACGGTACCACAAGAGCGTCAATTCTAGATACCGTAACTTCAGACGGCTCTGAAACAACCACAATATCTAATTGTCTATTTAATGAATTTCTTATAAAGCTAACCTGCTGTAACGATAATTCTAAAAGGCCATCCACAAAATCATGGGTGGATATAGGTAAAGCGACAAGTGAGTCAGAAGGGGGGGACCAAGATATATCAGGGAGATTAAAGTCACCCAAAACAATGAAAAGGTCTCTATTAGAAAAAAAGGACAGAATAGATTTAATAGCAGAGAGATGTTGCTCATAAATTATTAGGTCAGAGCCAGGCGGAATATACGAACATGTAATAAAAATAGACAAGGATTGCAGGGAAACTTTCACAAAAACAAATTCAATGTTATTAGAGGCATGAGAGTGAATTCTCTCAGAACTTATGGTGGAGGTGACGGCAATTAAAACGCCGCCCCCCCTACGGGAAAGGCGATCGGTTCTGTAGGTTTGACAAAACTTCAGAGTCGGCTATCTCTGTTTTCAGCCAAGTTTCTGTAAATGCCTGGTCGCCTTTGGAGGAAGCCTATCAAGAACGCATTCATTAAAAACAAGAAAGGAAGCTAGCTTCGGCCAACCGAAGCTTATATACCCTTGAAGATCATTCCTATTCATTTACAAAAACATTAATTTAAATGAACTTTCGTATATGTTACAACAATCCATATTTTAGCTGCTTTCGTATTACTATGCCATTAATTTTTTGATCCTTCCCATGGCAGCTAAATTTGTTAAATTTTATTCGAAATTTTGAAATGTTAAAGAAAAGCCATATCCCAGAGAAGAAAAGAATGTAATAAAAATCAACAAAGATATAATTTTTTTCCTACTAATTACCATTTAATTTTCCGACCGTTCCTATGGCAGCTATATGATATAGTCATCCGATTTTTTTAAAATTTTATTCGAAATTCAGAAATTTTTCAAAAATAGTATTCCCAAAAGTAGAAGATAATATTTCAAAAAACATCAAAGCTAGAATTTTTTTACGTTTTTTACGTTTTTTTTTCGATCCTTCATATGGGAGCTATAAGATGTAGTTGTCCGATCCGGTCGGTTCCGACTTATATACTACCTGCAATAGAAAGAAGACTTTTAAGAAAGTTTGAGCCCGATAGCTTTAAAACTGAGAGACTAGTTTGCGTAGAAACAGACGGACAGACGGACATGGCTAGATCGACTCGTCTTGTCATGCTGATCAAGAATATATATACTTTATGGGGTCGGAAACGTCTCCTTCACTGCGTTGCAAACTTCTGACTGAAATCATAATACCCTCTGCAAGGGTATAAAAAAACGCTATAGAACAGTTCAGTGGCACGACGTCCGTACAATTATAAAAATCAGTCCAATTATATTCAGAAATCATTAAGTTAAGTTTATTATAGTCACATTTTCGAAAGCATCTTATTTTAGTTGGACAAACTAAAGGAGAGAGGGTATCAAGGTAGGGGAGGCAAACTGTCAATTCCATAGTTGGGTGGTATCGGTCTTTTGGTACCACAAGAGCGTCAATTCTAGATACTGTGACTTCAGACGGCTCTGAAACAAACACAAGATCTAATTGTCTATTTAATGAATTTCGTATAAAGCTAACTTGCTGTAACGATAATTTTACAAGGGCATCCACAAAATTATGGGCAGATAAAGGTATAGCGAAAAGTGAGTCAGTAGGAGGGGACCAAGAAATATCCGGGAGATTAAAGTCACCCAAAACAATCAAAATGTCCCTGTTGGAAAGAGAGGATAGAATAGTTTTAATAGCAGATAGATGTTGCTCATAAATTATTAAGTTAGAGCCAGGTGGAATATAAGAACATTTAACAAAAATAGACAAGGATTGCAGGGAAACTTTTACACTAACAAATTCTATGTAATTAGGTACATGAGAGTTTATTCTCTCCGAATTTGGGGTGGAGGTAACGGCGATTTGAGTTTAAAGTGCATTCTACATTCTCATTTACTGTCGTTAAGCTAGCGTTTGGCCGACTCGGTTTAAAATTTTTTTATTTATTAAATTGGTCACAAACGGAATTGAACCCGTCATTGAGCTGTTTAAAAACTCGTGAAAGGTTAAATAGGCCGTCTCGAGAGCCATTATAAGAAACAAGTTGGTGAAAATGGGGAAATTCCTCGAGTAAATTTGGCACTGGGATCAAATTCCAAAGCCGCAAAAACACAAAAGTATAAGAGATCGCAAATTAAATCGAGAGCAAAAGAGCGCGAGAGAAAAGTCTTCAATCGACTGAGCGTGGCTTGTGGGGCACCAACAACTTAACGCACGAACAGTTACAATGTAAAGCAAGCGAAAAAGAGAGACTATGAGAGTATCACTCAAAAGTCTACAAGAAATTCGGCAGGTTTAGAGAGAGTGAAATTACAGTTATAATAGAGCGTAAGAGAGAGATCACTAGAGCCAATTTATAGAAAGCAAATTACACTAAGAAAGCCAAGAACAAATCGAATGGAAATGTTAAAATAACTATTACCACGTACCCGTTAAATGAGAGATCTATTAAAAACACTAACACGATTGTTAGTCTAAACTTTGTTAATAAACAAACTCAAGAGGGAAACAAAAAAAATCACAAAATAAAATAAAAACTCAGAGCACAATGGTAAACACAACCGTTCACAAGCGACGCTAAATCGAATGCTGGCTGCTGCTGCCGGCTAGTAATCAACCTCTCAGTGCTATGCCATTATCAGGCGTGGCTCCAAGATCCAATGCGGCGGATCTAGCTCTCAGAAGCATTGCACCGAATAGGTCGGTCCTTGTATCTCGTCTCAATCCGGAAGCCACTGCTGATTGTGTTAAAAACTACCTGTGCCAAGAATTGGGTCACTATCTGTTGTTTATCAGACTGTACGTAGTCTATTGGGGAAACTAAAATGAGTGTACAGCACCTCGCTTGATTTTGACTTTATTGCTTGTGAGGAGTTGAATAACTCCCCACAAATAGTAGCAGCGAGAATAACGGATGGCCGGCCGCTTACCAGTTACGCGGCGTATTAGCGTAGTAGCGGCGCGGCGAAGAGAGTTGGGAGAGTCTAACGGCGGAGAGAGAGAACTCTCCCAAAGAGAGTGTGGAGAAGTAGTGCGGAGAGTGAGAGAGTGGAGACCGTGTGCAAAAGGAAAATAACGGAACTGCACCGGACTTTGGACTCTGCCGTGAACTTTGGACCAGGAGGATAAGTGCCACATCTCAGCAGCAGAGCGGCACACAGGCGTGCCACGTGCACCAGGAGAATCAGCGGGACGGATGCACACAGGGATCTTCAGTTCGGAGCCGGGCAAGATGGACAACGGGCTCAAACAGGAGCCAAGGACTTTGGACCTGGAGTGGAGAGATGCAGCGAAGCAGAGCGCGAAAGGGAAATAACGGTTCCCGGAGGCCCTATATAAAGCCGCCGGGCGCTGGCAACAGGACAGTCGATCACGAGGAATCAATCCGCCAAGATCAGTCAAGATATCAAAGTGAATAAGTCAGTCAATCAGTGCCAAGTAATCTACAAGTGAAAACACAAGTCAAGTCGTCGGGAGCAGCGCCGTGGGAGCCTACAAGAAGCAAGATCGCTACGTAGAGACGTTCGGGATTGGATCATCAGGAATCTCCGAATTGAGACACAGGTCCAGTGGGCATCACACGGCTAAGTCAAGGCGAACTGTTCATACTCCTGTACGACTAAAGCCTCGCATTGCGCCTGGCGTGTCCCTCAGAGTCGAGCAGTAACGTCCTGCGACAAGAGACCGTGAACTTGTTGCTACTACTTTGGCGGGTCTCGGCGTCAGCCCAGTCCGTCAAGTGGAAATCGAACAGGTCCTGGCACGACCAGCCAGAAAGGGCGAGCCGTAGGCCGGTCATCATTTCAAGGCTCTGCCCTAGAGAGAACAGGCCGTTGGTCACTTCAAAGCGCTGTCCTAGAGAGGCCCAACGGTTCTACGAGTCCGGGACCGGCGTGTGTCCCAAACCCCGAGTGGTATGAGCCAGAAAGGGCGAGCAGTAAGCCGGTTGTCATTTCAAGGCGCTGACCTTGAAAAACCCACGGTTTAACGAGCCCGGGACCGGCGAGTCCGTAACCCCAAGTACCAGAAGCCATGCTACGTCCAGCCTCACGACCAGCGCGTCCAGGAGCAGAGCAACGGACATCCAGCTACGCGGAGACGTCACGAACGAGCTAGCGGGTGAGGCCACGGTGGAACGTTCGTTTACACCAGGCGTAAAAGCAAGGTGAAGCACTAGACAGCTTTCAGGTGACCACCAAGACTGTCAGCGCGATCCGAGCAAGAGCCTAGTGGGACCATCCGGGACAGAGCCAGGGACAGGCGGTTGTGCGTCTTCAGGCGTTGCCCTGTAGAACGCAGCACCTGTTCACCCTAGTCTGAGATCGTTGACGCTTCCCTAAGCCCGCACGGCTGATCTCCTTGCGAGTCCGAGGCGCTTCGAGTAGTCGTCGAGTCAGCGCATCAGGGACGAGCATCGCCGAGCATCTATAGGGATCTACAGGGAGCTACAGGACCGGAGCACGGGATCAACAAGGCAGGCGATCACCGAGGCGACGCACCGACGGGCAGAGACGGACAGCACCAGGAGACACCAAGAACCCCGAGTGGTGACACCAAGGCCAACCGAGCCATCAAGCCCTCTGTAATCAATCCCGCAATAAACCCAATTCGAGCCCGCGAATTCTGTGCTTTCTCACTGATCTACTGGGCGGTGGGACGAACACATAACTTCTCTGAGCTAGCCGCACGAATCTCGTAGCGAGCAGACCATATAAAACCAGTTCGATACATCTGGCGCCCAACGTGATTGTCTCAGCAGTGAAAGCAACAACGCAGAATGGGGAAGAGTTGGATTTACAGTCTGAAGAAAGAGGACTTTGCCCTTGCCTCACAGAAGTTAAACATTGCTCTGAAAGGCAGATCGGAAGACATCAGGAAGGCATTGTCCGAATATTATTCACAGACCGAGAACGACCCCAAACTACTCGATATCTGGGCCGAGCTGGAAGCAAAATACGGCGACAGACCAGGCACCAGTATAAAGATAACAAACGCTGAGGGTGAAGACCTATTGGAAAGTTTGAGCATCGACAACATACAGAAGGAGGCACAAAGGAGATAGTCAAGCCAGGCAAAGGGCTATTCCAGTGGAGGGTAATGCCATTTGGTCTACACTCGGCGTTCGCAACGTTCCAACGAGTTCTGGACCAAGTAATCGGACCCGAAATGTCACCGCATGCATTCGCCTACCAAGATGACATCATAGTGATTGGACGCACGCGGGAGGAACACACAGAAAACCTAAAAAAAGTGTTCCGACGCCTAAAGGAAGCAAACCTCAGGATCAACCCGGAAAAGTGCCAATTTTTCAAGAAAGAGCTGATGTACCTAGGACACCGAGTGACTAGTGAAGGAATAGGTACAGATCCGGATAAGGTAGCGGCCATCGCCGAATTGGAACCACCCTCAACCGTCAAAGAACTTCGGCAATACCTGGGAGTAGCGTCGTGGTACCGCCGATTTGTACCAGATTTTGCCAAAATAGTTAAACCATTAAATGACTTATTACGCAAAGGCAGGAAATGAGAATGGACACAGGAGCACCAGATGTCATTTGAGGAGGTTAAAGCTAGACTTGTGGCAGATCCGGTATTAGCATGCCCGGATTTCAACAAACCGTTCACCCTGCCAACGGATGCCAGCGACTACGGCATCGGAGCGATTTTAACCCAAGACATGGAAAGAGGAGAAAAGGTCATATCCTATTCAAGCCGGACGCTCAACGGCAGAAAAGGAGTGCTTGGCAATTGTCTGGGCGATCCGAAAACTGAAGCCGTATCTGGAAGGTTACCACTTTAAAGTAGTAACCAACCATATGGCCCTGAAGTGGCTTAACAGCATAGAAAGCCCTTCAGGAAGGATCGCCTGATGGGCCCTGGAATTGCAGCAGTACGACTTTGAGATAGCGTACAGGAAGGGACAACTAAACGTGGTGGCGGACGCTCTGTCAAGGCAGACACTGCCGGAAACAATTCGAGGCATGAAAGAGACATCGGCGGCGGCAGCTTCAGCAGCGTGCAACTGGTTTAAAGAGATGTGCAACAAGATAAGGACTCAACCGCAAAAGTACCCGGACTACGTTATGGAAGGCGAGAATCTGTACAGAAGCATACCACATAGAGCGGGCAGTGAGGATGTCGTTACGTGGAAGATGTGCGTCCCGAGAGCTCTACGGGAAACGGTGCTGGAGGAAAACCACGACTCACCAGCAGCTGGGCACGTGGGAAGCCGAAAGACAATAGCACGTCTGGCAGCCCGTTACTACTGGCCAGGTATGCATAGAGACGCCAGAGCCAAGTAAGGAAATGCGAAACCTGCATGAGGTTCAAGCCGAATCAAATGCAGGCGGCGGGCAAAATGCTAACCCAAGTGCCAGGGGAACCGTGGGCCACAGTATGCGCAGACTTCGTTGGCCCCTACCGCGATCGAAGCACGGCAACTCAATGCTACTGGTGCTCATAGACAGGTTCTCTAAATGGACGGAACTAGTGCCGCTACGCAGTGCGACAGCCGAATCGCTTAAAAAGGCGTTTAGGGAGCGTATAATCGTAAGGTATGGGGCCCCAAAGGTGGTCATAACGGACATCGGAGTGCAGTTTGCGAGTCGCATTTTCAGAAATTTTCTGGTGGAGATGGGTATCAGACAGCAATTCAACGCTCCCTATACGCCGCAAGAAAACCCAACGGAGCGGGCAAATAGGACGGTCAAAACTATGATTGCTTAGTTCACAGGACGAGATCAGAGACCATGGGACGAAAAGTGGCCGGAGATCATGCTGGCCGTCAACTCAAGCATATCGGAATCCACTGGATACACCCCATCGTTTCTTACCCAAGGCAGAGAGCCACGACTACCGAGAAACCTTAGGCACCGGACGAGCCACGGAAACCCCGGATGAAAACGCGCAGAAACTAAAGGAGATCTTTGCGATCGTAAGGCGGAATCTGGAGAAGGCCTCCCAGGACCAGGCTAGGTATTACAACCTAAGGAGGAGGCAATGGACGCCGGCGGTGGACGACGTAGTCTGGGCCAAGGAACACCACCTATCAAAAGCCGCAGAAGGGTTTGCCGCAAAATTGGCACCTAGGTACGACAGGCCCTACCAGGTCGTAGATTTCGTCTCACCGGTGATCTGCAAAATACGGAACGTAAACACAAAGATAGAACGGACCATACATGTAAGCGAGCTAAAACAGCAACAAACACTAGACACAAGCGAGCAACAGCATCAGGCAGACACAACTGAGAAACAACAACATGGAAACTCCAGGGAACAGCCGAGGAAACTTCAGGAAACCGCCGAGGAAACTGCAGGGAACAGCCGTGGAAACTCCAGGGAACAGCCGTGGAAAAAAAGTATGCGCCGAAGACCTTATCTACTTATCCCGAAGAAAGGGGGGAGACGGTACAGCTTTAGGGCTATACCGTAGCCAGCTGAACATTCCGGACAGAAAACAAGCACAACCAAATCACAGAAAACCCTGAAAGGTAAAACAGATGAATGCCGGTCCAGCCAAAGTGGCAACTCACCTAGGGTAAACTAACCCCTCTGCGGACAGAACGCGACAACCTTTGGCGCAGCCCCAGCCGAACCTTTCGGGGCATTGACTCAAAAACCCAAGGGCAAGGAAGGGCATGGTGGTCAGCAGCTGAAAAGAGAGGGAAGATTACGGAAGTACGGAAACAATTGTGCAAACTCACCATGAACTAGGGACGAGGGCGCCTCGATTAGGCGGTCGATTGGCACGTAACGATAGTGCGATCGATAGGCACAAAGCAAAATGGAAACATCGTTCATGAGAAGTATCGCAGCGATCGGGTGGCAACGCCGCTCCAGCGATATCGATAGCATGAGGCAGTCCCGCTAGGTTATCGGTAGCCAATACATATCGGTGCCCAGTGGGTCCAGATCATCGCGGGAAAATTCAAACTGAGGACCGCTGGGCTATCGGCAGCCGAGGGTTATCGATGAACAGTGGGCCAGATCAAGGATTGGCGCGGGAATATTGAAAATCGCGACGAAGAGTACGACCGGCGCCGTAGAAACTCACGGAGTTGAAAGCGTCGAGGGAGCGTCGAGGGAAGCAACGAGGGAGCACCGAGGGAACAAGGAGAACATCACAAGGACTCATGTCTTTAAATGTTTCAAGAAGTAAGGGGGGAATGTTCGCCAGTTACACGGCGAATTAGCGTAGTAGCGGCGCGGCGAAGAGAGTTTGGAGAGTCTAACGGCGGAGAGAGAGAAATCTCCCAAAGAGAGTGTGGAGAAGTAGTGCGGAGAGTGAGAGAGTGAAGACACTGCGGGCAGAGCCAGAGTGCCGGGTGCAAAAGGGAAATAACGGAACTGCACCGGACTTTGGACTCTGCCGTGAACTTTGGACCAGGAGGATAAGTGCCACATCTCATCAGCAGAGCGGCACACAGGCGTGCCCGCACCAGGAGAATCAGCGGGACGGATGCACACAGGGATCTTCAGTTCGGAGCCGGGCATGATGGACAACGGGCTCAAACAGGAGCCAAGGACTTTGGACCTGGAGTGGAGAGATGCAGCGGGCAGAGCGCGAAAGGGAAATAACGGTTCCCGGAGGCCCTATATAAAGCCGCCGGGCGCTGGCAACAGGACAGTCGATCACGAGGAATCAATCCGCCAAGATCAGTCAAGATATCAAAGTGAATAAGTCAGTCAATCAGTGCCAAGTAATCTACAAGTGAAAACACAAGTCAAGTCGTCGGGAGCAGCGCCGTGGGAGCCTACAAGGAGCAAGATCGCTACGTCGAGACGTTCGGGATCGGATCATCAGGAATCTCCGAATTGAGACACATGTAGCTGAGGTCCAGTGGGCATCACACGGCTAAGTCAAGGCGAACTGTTCATACTCCTGTACGACTAAAGCGTGTCCCTCGGAGTCGAGCGATAACGTCCTGCGACAAGAGACCGTGAACTGGCGGCGAGAGCCGTCCAAACCCAGGGTGCCTTGTTTCAAACACTACTTTGGCGGGTCCCGGCGTCAGCCCAGTCCGTCAAGTGGAAATCGAACAGGTCCTGGCACGACCAGCCAGAAGGGCGAGACGTAGGCCGGTCATTGTTTCAAGGCGCTGTCCTAGAGAGAACAGGCCGTTGGTCACTTCAAGGCGCTGTCCTAGAGAGACCCAACGGTTCTACGAGCCCGGGACCGGCGTGTGTCCCAAACCCCGAGTGGTACGAGCCAGAAAGGTCGAGCAGTAGGCCGGTTGTCATTTCAAGGCGCTGACCTAGGAAAACCCACGGTTTTACGAGCCCGGGACCGGCGTGTCCGTAACCCCAAGTACCAGAACCGACGCTACGTCCAGCCTCACGACCAGCGCGTTCAGGAGCAGAGCAACGGACATCGAGCTACGCGCAAATGTTACGAACGAGCTAGCGGGTGAGGCCAGGGTGGAACGTTCGTTTACACCAGGCGTAAAAGCAAGGTGAAGCACTAGGCAGCTTCCAGGTGACCACCTAGACTGTCAGCGCGATCCGAGCAAGAGCCTAGTGGGACCATCCGGGACAGAGCCAGGGACAGGAAGAGGCAGTTGTGCGTCTATTGGCGTTGCCCTGTAGAATGCAGCACCTGTTCACCCTAGTCTGAGAACGGTGACGCTGCCCTAGGCCCGCACGGCTGATCTCCTTGCGAGTCAGAGGCGCTGCGAGTAGTCGTCGAGTCAGCGCATCAGAGACGAACATCGCCGAGCATCTATAGGGATCTACAGGGAGCTACAGGACCGGAGCACGGGAACAACAAGGCAGGCGATCACCGAGGCGACGCACCGACGGGCAGAGACGGACAGCACCAGGAGACACCGAGGACATCGAGTGGTCACACCAAGGCCAACCGAGCCATCAAGCCCGCTGTGATCAACCCCGTAATAAACCCAATTCGAACCCGTGAATTCTATGCTTTCTCACTGATCTACTGGGCGGTCACGTTTATATAAATTTGGTGGGACGAACACATAACTTCTCTGAGCTAGCCGCACGAATCTCGCAGCGAGCAGACCCATAAAATAGGTTCGTTACATGCTATAACTGAAACCTGGCTCAATTCAACTGTTTATGACCAAGAAATATTTGTTATTTATTTATTTATTGGGGGTTTATTGTTAAAAATAAAACTACTAACTTCTATTAACATAACTATGTCCTAAAATAAATATAACTTATATAAGAGTTTAACAAAGCAAGATTATTAGTACAGACTGCTCGAAGACTCAAGAACGGATAAACATTCTATCGAGTTTTCCAATGATATTTAAGTATACAATAAATTATAATTTGAACAAAGATCCCTAAAGGGCTCATGAAGTTCAAAGTTTGATCTACAAATTGGCAAGTGAATTGGGCGAAAAGTTCGAGTGAATCTCAAAGGGACAGCGATGTCAATGTAGCTTAGGAGGCGCGGGGAGTTTACCTCACCTATAAGCAGTTTTTGAAAAAAAATTAGTCCACTGCACATTTTGCGATGTTATAGAGATTGTAAATCAATTAATTTTAATCTCGATTCATAAGGCGGCAAGAGTCTAGTCGGATCCCAGTTCATCTGACGCAAAGCGATTAAAAGAAACTGCTTTTGGACTGGCTCAATTAGTTTTTGTTGTTTATTATATTGAGGGCTCTATACAATCGAGCAATATTCCAAAATAGGGCGAACAATGGAAACATACGAAGTTTTTGTTGTGTATGGATCGTCGAACTCCTTGGCCCAACGTTTTATGAAGGCTAGCTTTACCAATAGTAAAAACATAATTTGCTGTCGAATAAAACACCTAGATTATTAACTTTGGAAATACGTTCCAAAATACAGTTCCCGAGATAGTAAGGTTGAATATGAGCTGCAGTTCGATAAAGGGACATCGACTTGCATTTTGCATGGTTAAGGTGTAACAAGTTCATGAAGCACCAAGACTGTAATTCATTTAGATTGCAGGCGATGATGAGAGATTTGGTCGGAGTATGATAGGCAAAGTTTTACGTCATCAGCATACATTAAAGTAGTGGCAAAAGATATGACGTTTGGAAGATCGTTTATAAAAAGTACAAACAGTAGTGGACTTAAGTGACTGCCTTGGGGGACACCAGAAAATACATTTACAACAGAAGACAATTGATTATTAAAAAGAACGCGTTGAGTTCTATTTGACAGATATGCCAAAATCCAGTTTAGTAAAATTATTGGAAATCCTAGAATCCTAGGTTTACGGAATCAAATGCCTTGCTGAAATCTGTACAAATAACATCAGTTTGGCATTTGTTAAGGAAACTTCGATGAATCAGACAAGAGAATTCGAGGAGATTTGTAGTAGTTGACCGATGCTTAACAAAACCAAGCTGAGCTGGAGAGATTATGGAGGTACACATATGTTTAAGTTGGCAGCTGACCAACTGTTCGAAAAAGTTTGGTATTGCAGAGAGTTTAGCAACACCGCGATAGTTTTTAACATCAGATCTTGAGCCTTTTTTATGCAGAGGAATGATAAAAGATTCACTCCAAATTCTCGGGAATTCAGAACGAAGCAGAGATTGGTTAAATAAAAAAATGATTGTCCAGGACAAAGTTTTGGCGCAGTTTCTAGAGACACAGCTTGGTATCTTATTAGGACCCGGAGAAAACGATATTTCAAGGGACAAAAGGGCTTTGAGAACGTCTTTGACTTCAAAGTTCGGAACATTGATATTATTAATGTAGGATACATGGTAAGGATAAGGAGTCGACGAGCTATAGGACTGTGGAGAGTAGGTTGACTGGAAAAATTTGGCAAAAAGATTAGATTTCTTTGATGATAAGGATTCAGTAGAGCTTTTATAATGAAGAGATGAGGGATAACAGTTACACTTTCTTCTCAAATTCCCAAAGGAATAAAAATGTTTTTCTCTACATTGAGCAATGTAGCGAGCATAACTCTGATCAGCAGCAAAAGTAAATTCAGAGCGGATCAAGACTAACTTACCAGGTCAACTGAGAGGTTGGTTTTTAAATATTTTTTGTAAAACCTGGATTTTTTGTTTTTGAGGTAACATAAGTGCTTATTAAACCATGGGGGCTTGGATGAGTCAATAACATCTGGGACGAAAATGTTGATCGACGAATGCAAGAACTCATAAAACGTTGACACTGCAGTCTCTAGATAAAACCATGATTTTAATGATGACCAATCGATGGCACCCAAATGTTGGCTCAAACTGTTAAAGTGGCCGATGTACTACGAGTTTCTGCGTTATTCTCAACTCTTAACAACAAGGTTGGTTGGTAGGGATCTTCTGGTGTGAAGAAGGGTGAGCATCTGAGCACAATTGTAAGGGTCTCGTTATTAACAAAATTAAATCTAGGAGCATGTCTTTATTGTTCTCCACAAAGTTAATCTGACCCAAGAACAAATCAGATAGGCCGTCGATAAAATCAGTAAAAAGAAGATTGGAGTCCGGTAAAGTCACCCAAAGCGGTTAGGCAAGTTAAAGTCACCGATTACAATAAAATGATCTTCATCACCAATTGCAGATGAAACTAAGTCAATTGCAGAAAGGTGCATTAGATACAGAGATACATTAGATTTAGGTGGAATTAAGAGTTATGTTATGTTAGTACTATTTAAAGATGTTTTGACTGCTATAAATTCAATAGAACAGTGAATTGTGAACTGCAATTAAAACGCCTCCACCTAGGTTGGGGCGATCAACTCTATTAACAACAAAGTTATCAGCAAATATTTCTTAATCAGAGACGGAAGAATTAAGCCAAGTTTCAGTTAAAGCGATTACGTCTGCATCGGTGGAAAGACTGTTAACATACACCTTACTCAGTTTTCCCAGTAGACTACGCACATTTTGATAGAGTATTGACAAGTTATTTAGTTTTTTGAAGCGGCTGAACTGGATCCCCGAATCTTGTCCTTTTGGAGATACTTGTGAACTAACTTATTCACTGTCCAAATTGTAGAATCAAGTGCTTTAGAGAACAAATAGTCTGTAAGAAGTATTTTAAACAAAGATATGTCACGCTTTCGCTTAAAATTAAATTTGTAGACAGAAATAGCGTTATTTGAAGTCTGCATCGGTGGAAAGACTGTTAACATACACCTTACTCAGTTTTCCCAGTAGACTACGCACATTTTGATAGAGTATTGACAAGTTATTTAGTTTTTTGAAGCAGCTGAACTGGATCCCCGAATCTTGTCCTTTTGGAGATACTTGTGAACTAACTTATTCACTGTCCAAATTGTAGAATCAAGTGCTTTAGAGAACAAATAGTCTGTAAGAAGTATTTTAAAATAAGATATGTCACGCTTTCGCATAAAATTAAATTTGTAGACAGAAATAGCGTTATTTGAAGAAAGCAGTTTTTTCGCAAAGGTAGATTCTCCCATTCTCAGCAGTGGCTTCTGGGTTGAGTCTGAATACAAATATAGATTTTTGAATGACCCCACTTAGAGGGATGCCCGAGACCGCAGGAGTCCCCACGCTTTTTCTCTGGTCAGTTAGAACGACCTGGAACCAGCTGGCTTGGGCCAGGCAGATCATTAATAGCAGAAACTGCACTTGATGCAGAGACTGAGTCGTCAGGAACTAGCTGCAATGCAGGAGTGGCGAGGTTTTGTTCCGGTGGAATATTACCAGGGGATGCCGCAGCCAATGCAGCGTGCGACTGCATTGGTAAGTTGTCTGAAGATCCAGATGGAGTAGTATGAGCAGGTGAAAGAGACGGTGTAAGATAGTTTGGAGAATGTTCCATGTTGTTAGATCCAGTGGGAGTAGAAAGCATAGTGGTTGCCAGCCCGTTTGCAGGAAGTTGAAGATTATTTGGAATCTTCTTTTTTGGTGATTCACTTAGAATCTTAAGACCGAGAAACTGGGATTCCACCGCTAGGAATTTGTCGTTCAGGTGCAGAATTTTCAAACATCCATAAATCCGGTCCTAGTTTGCCTCATGAAGGTGCGCATTTCATCCGTCATCTCACGACATGCCGTGCAAGACCAGGTGAAGCCAGGTGGAAATTAAATCCCCAACAGGGCCATGGAAAACGCCTCCGGCGCACTTAACGTGCGAGCAGTGGTCGCACAGCCAGGTTATACTCGCATTTTTTAGCAGTGCAAATGATTTTGACTGAATATCAGGTCACAGTGCAGCAGACAGCCGTGGGAGTATAAGCGGCAATAGCGGCAGGGCAAAGCGGCAGCACTGCAAAGTGCAGTTGGATGTGAGCGTCGAAGAGTAGAGCTGCAGCAGGCCAGAGAGTCGAAGTTAGCGCTGAAGAACCGATCGAAGCGAAGTGCAGTGATTGTAAGTTCATGTAAAATTTTAATGTTTAGCGGTGACGCTGGCAAAACAGAGCACGATTGTGTGAATGTTAGCGGCGAACACAGAGAGAGCAATTATGGTAACAAAACAGACTTTTGGTTTAGCGGTAACGCTGGCAAAACAGAGCATAAGCAAATATATTCTGTTGCCAATTTAGTTTTGCTAGTTTGTGAGGAGTCTTAAAACTCCCCACAAATCTCGAGGCAGGAGAGCCCCTAGCAACAGCGAAGGCAGCGAGAATGCGGCAGAATCCGAAGGCATCCAGGTCCACCGGTAAATACTGGACCTTGGGCCCGGCCAAAGCGGAGAGACCTTGGCCCCACGCCGCCAAAGGGCAAAGAGGTCGAACGGTAAATCCATGGACTTTGAACCAGCACAAAAAGAAAGCACCGTGAACTAACGGGACATCTGTGGACCTTGGACCCGATGCGTGCCGTGTGCAAAGGGAACTAACGGGACACACTTGGACATTGGACCCTAGCGAGCCGTGTGCAAAGAGGGAATTTACGGGACCGCCGTAGCCTAAAACACGACGGCGCAGGCGCAGGCCGAGGCAGTCACTTGGAGTACGCGCTGCAGGGCATGCAGCCAGGAAACACGTGTCGGTCAGAAGACGCAACGCTGACCGCCGCAGTGCGAGGGACAGTCAACCAGGATACGCGAGCGGAAGTATATGTGCGACAAGTTAACAAGAGATCAATAGTACAAGAGCGAGGACTTAATCGAGTGCGTGGCCGTAAGATTATGTTACAACAGAGTGCTCTACACCCAGATCAAGATACCAAAGTCAAGACGCTAGGACAAGGCTGAGACTGCAACGGTGAGAGAAGAACGAGAGATGGTAGAGAGAAGGACGAGCTACTGGCAAGGTGGGCACGGATCAAGAGTTTGTGCCAGGCGTCGGGGTTACGGTCAATTGGCGACAAGGCTGAATCCCGGGATTTGACCTGTCGGGACAATTGTTTCTCAGGCTAGAGCCAGACCGACCTCAGGGAACACGGCGACACAGGTGGTCTCACGATCATTCTGGTTGGAACCCTAAAGGAAGGTTGTTCAGACTTTTTGAGCCCTATAAGCCGGGTGGAACTCTAAAGGAAGGTTGTGCAGACTTTTTGAGCTCTATAAGCCGGGTGGAACTGGAAAGACGCCGTTGGAGAACAACGCCGTAGGACGAACACACAATATCTCTGAGCTAGTCGCGGCGTTTACTTAGCGATCAAACAGTTACAAACAGTTCGTACAAGTTATTATGTTACTGTCTTTTTAAATTATCCAAACGGCTCGAATTGTTTAATATTGCAGTGTTACTGACAATATGTTCAAAAACTGAGATGAACCGAATAGGTTTTCAGGCGTAGAAAAACACGTCCGAATACTAGTTAAGCTGTGCTGTATGTACTCTCTTTCTTCTGAACTTATTTCTTACGATAATATTTACAGCATTGAGTTTATAGCAGTAAAATTACTACCGATAAATATAATGTATTTCTTACTTGCTTATACATACCCCCTGGCTCTGATCCTGCTATTTATCTTTATCACTTTTCAGCTATTTCTGTCGTTTCTTTATCTGTTGGTGACGCCGATCAACTTATTGTCCTGGGTGATTTTAACTTATCTCATCTTTCATGGCTTCCTAACTCAGACTCCAATATTTTATTCTCTGAAAATCAACATGAATTTGTTGATGGGCTTACTAATTTGTCACTGGGACAAGTTAATTCCATAAAATATTTTAGAGAATGGACCCTTGATCTTATTTTTGTTAGTGATGTGTCTGTAGCACCGGAAGATTTGTACCATCCTGATTTTTGTCTTAGCGTTGATCTAAATTTTGAAACCGCAAATCAGACGGCCTCTCAACGTGTCAAGTGCCTTAGGAAAACTGATTATAATGGATTAAACTCTCACTTGGACCGTTTAAACTGGTCGATCTTATACTCTTTTACTGACCTCGATAGTGCCTTTGTAAACTCTAAAAGAAAATCTAACGTATTTCCCCCATGTCTCCTTTTGGGTAATCTTTCAGAATCTTCTGATATTAACATTTCTAACCTCTTTGCCATTTTCTTTTAATCTACATACTCTTCTCTCTCCTATAATACATCGATTAGTTATCCATACGCTTTGCCTCACATTAATAATATCCACATCCTACTTTTTAAAATGAATGACGTTCTATATGGCATGTTGACTATTGACTAGTCTTTTTCAGCAGGTCCTGATAAAATTCCGAGTTGCATAATCAAGCAGTGTGCTGCATCTCTTTGCGACCCATTCACTTTTCTATTTAACCTCTCATTGCACCTGTCATACTTTCCAAGTATTTGGAAGACATCTTTTTTAATCCCTCTTCACAAGAAAGGTTATAAAACTGACGTGGGAAACTATCGAGGTATTGCCAAGCTGTCTGCGAACCCTAAGCTTTACGAACGTCTAGTAACCTGTCAGATTCAGCATATGTGTCGTTCCATTATTTCAACCTCCCACCTCCCAACACTGTTTTGTAATAAAACGTCCCATTTCTACGAATCTTCTCGAATTTTCGTCTATAATTCATTGCAGTTTTCTCCAGAAGAAACAAACAGATGTCATATTCACCGATTTCAGTGAGGCGTTCGATTCGGGTAACCACTCTTTACTTCTGCATAAACTATCTCTTATTAGATTTCCTCCCTACTTACATGATTGGATTTCGTCATACTTGTCGAACAGATCTTAACGTGTATTGTTAAAAAACGACGTATCTTTCTTGAGAAACTTCAGCTTACTTCAGGCGTACCACAAGGTAGTCATCTGGGACCATTACTATTAATTTTGTTTATTAATGACCTCCCACAGGTGATGTCCCACTGCACCACTTTTTTGTATGCGGTTGACGTGAAAATCTGTATGTCGTTTTCCAACATAAGCTCACATCTTCTTATTTAGTCTGACCTTAATAAATTCCAGGCTTGGGCCTAACCAAACTTGCTATCACTGAACTATTCTAAATGTAAAACAATTATGTCTGTCCGTCTTGCTATCACTGAACTATTCTAAATGTAAAACAATTCTGTCTGCCTAAATCGCTAAGCTTAGTTCGCCCAATTATGAAATACTGTTCTGAGGTATGGAATCCACAATATGCATACCAACAGATTTTAATAGAATCGGTTCAAAAACAATCTTAATATTTGCTTTGGGCAACCTTAATTCGGATTCTGATCGGCACTTACCACCTTATCTGTCCAGGCTAAAACTGATTGACTTAAACACCTTCAAACACCGCAGATTTTGTAACGGTGTAATATTCATTCACAAACTGCTTAGCTAAGCGGTTGAGAGACATCAATATTGCAGTCCCGTCAAGATACACTCGTGCCTTCCGTCCTATTCGTCTAATTGTGAGATCTAATTTTCCCCTTCATGAACCATATCGTTTTATGTACTAAATTTTAGCCTATCAATATATGTCTTTTGAGTCCTCTATTGATTGTATATCCTCCCAAATTTATTGTTACCTCTATTTACTAAATGTATAAATGTATTAATTGATAAGTTGTTAAGTTAGCTGTCTATAGTTAAGTATAAGCCAAATAAAAAAAAAAATTTACGTTAACTTAGCTAAATATACAAGAAGTAACTGTAGCAACTGGTGCCTAGACTCTGGAGCAACATCACACATGTCCTTCCAGCTAAATACGTTTGAAACCCTAGAGCCTGCAAAACTGGCATTTCACCCCAACCAATACACTTACTGTGCCATCGAAGTTTTCACATCCAAATTACCGAGACCTCTTCCAGTACTCACTTCCGTCACGTCACAGTTTTGAGAAAAGAGTGGTCAATATTCCAAATTTTCGATTTGTGAGCACTTTTTGTGTCCTAATAAAAACTAAACTCTTTGTTGCCCATAGCCACAATTTGGTCGAAATGGTACCTTAAACCTTTACCAAGTTGTCCAACCTCTACTTCTTGAGTTACAATGCATTGACAAAGGTCACGTTTGTCACTATTTATACCCTTGAAGAGGGTATAATGATTGTCAGATTTCAGAAGTTTGCAACGCAGTGAAGGATACGTTTTCGACCCTATAAAGTATATATATTCTTGATCAGCGTCACTAGACGAGTCGATCTGTCCGTTTCTACGCAAACTAGTCTCTCAGTTTTTAAGCTATCGGGATGAAACTAAGTTGAAACCGGCTGGATAGGACAACTATATTTTATAGCACCTATAGAAAGGATCGAAAAATTAATGTCAAAATAATACAAAAACAGCTATAATTTTGTTCGTTGTAATATATACGCAAGTAAATTTAAATGTAATATTTTTGGGAGTTAATAAGAATGATCTGCAAGGGTATAAACCCATCGGCTGGCCGAGGCTAGCTTCCTTTCTTGTTTCTATCTGTAGTAGCCTGATATTTTTATTGTATTTAAGTGTACATGTCTAATTTCTAAAAGGATAATATGAGGCTACTATAGATATAAAAAAGTGACAAAACTTTCTTTAGTAAAAGTAAGAAGAGGTAGAGGTCGCCCAAATTGGTAATTGGACAGTTTTGAAGTTAAAGTACTATTTCCGCTAAATTGTGGCTCTGGGCTACGAAGGGTTGTCTTGCTATTAAGTCGCAAAAAGTGCTTAAGTATTGAATATTATAAACTTTGGCCTCGGTTTTCTTAAAACTGTGACAGTGATTATGCTAAAATGGGCTAGGGCTCAATGGTACGCGGGAAAATAAATATTTTTTTGAAATGGTTTGTAAACATTCTTATTATGCCCGCTTTTTTTATGACAAAAACATAATCTGGAGGGAAATACGACAATATTAAGAAATTCAGTTCAGAGTGAAAACTAGAACAGGCCGGTATATTTATTTCATTATATACTAGCAATACCCTAAGCGACGTTGTCAGCTACTATTAGCATAGCATGTCACGCTATAGATAGTAACCTTAGCTGAGCACCACAGTAAACCCAACTAGAGCGCTCTAATATTTTACCCATATCCCCCTTACCATAACATAACATACCTTTACAACGCCATAACCCCAAGTTTATCTCAACTTAACCCTACCTGTCTTTTACCCTAACCCCAGTAACATCCATATTCAGCCTTCACGCCAAATTAACATAATTTTAAACACCAGTTTTTTCTTTTCTTAGGTAACCTTTATTTTTTCAGCCTACATACATACCACTTTCACTAAGATTTAACAAGACAAATTTTAAAAACCACAATCCCCCTTCTAACAACACATACACTGATCATAGGAGATTTCAACGGATGGAATACTTTCTGGGGAACCCCCAAAAGCAATCTCAGGGGTAGAATCCAAGGAGACTACATCCACAGTAACAGCTTTATCACCTTAAACAACGGTCAGCCAACACATTTTTCAACTCATACACCCACATCGACATCGCCGTTTGCTCGCCGAGCCTTAAAATTCCATGCAACTTTAAAATCATGGGCTCCCATCACGGTAGAAAAAGTCTCTCCAGCCATTTTAATAACAAAATTCCAGTATCAACTAACACAAACATAGAACACCGCAGCATAAATTAAATATTATTAAATAGAGCCTATAATAGTATTCCCCAAATTCTCCCCCGAAAAGTCAATACAACAAAAAATTAGAAAACTTAAAATTAAACAAAAATTGAGTCAGGAGAGGGTTCAATATCCATAATTTCAACGGACTTAAAAACAGAAATGATCTGGATTCACAGATTAACATTGTACATTTTATTCAGGTCATGATTAATATTACCACAATGGTCACAAATTAGAGGTGGATAAAACATCGATGTGAAAATCGATTGATCGATGTTTAATGATATTTTACAAACATCGAAGTTTCCCCGATAAACCGTTCGATCTTTCCTATGGCAGCTAAATGAAATAGTCATCCGATTTTTTAGAAATTTTATTCGAAATTCAGAAATATTTAAAAAATAGTATTCCCAAAAATAGAAAGTAATATTTCAAAAAACACTAAAGTTAAAATTTTTTAATTTTTTTTTCGATCTTTCCTATGGGCGCTATAAGATATAGTTGTCCGATCCGGTCGGTTCCGACATATATACTGCCTGCAATAGAAAGAAGACTTTTGGGAATGTTTGAGCACGATAGCTTTAAAACTGAGAGACTAGTTTGCGTAGAAACGGGCAGACAGACGGACGGACAGACGGACATGGCTAGATCGACTCGTCTTGTCATGCTCTAGTATATATATATATGTCATCAAGTATATATATACTTTATGGGGTCGGAAACATCTCCGTCACTGCGTTGCAAACTTCTGACTGAAATCATAATACCCTCTGCAAGTTATAAAAAAAAACAAAAAGCTAAGATTTGGGCAAACAGATAAAGCGTAAGTTAAAATATGCTTTTATTTTAATGTTCTTTCTTTTAATCTTTGTAACGGCCCGAATTGGCCGCACAATAAAACCAATGAAATACAAAAAAAGTTCCTTATAAGTTAAGAACATGAAGTTCCATTTGTTCCCGAACAATAATATAAATAAATAATTATTAAGATAATCACGGCCATCTCTAGCTAGCAGGGTGTGGGGGGGACATAGAAACGAGAGAGCAGCAGCGGAGAGAGGGAACAGCAGCAGCAGAGGGATAGAGCAGCGTGGGCGATCGAACTGGACCAACAAACGCGGCAGAGCGAGACAAAACCCCGAGCACGAGTGCAGATCCAAAGAGTACCAGATAAAAGAGAGAGCAGCAGCGGAGAGGGGGAACAGCAGCAGCAGAGGCATAGAGCAGCGTGAGCGACCGAACTGGATCAACGAAGGCGGCAGAGCGAGACAGAACTTTCCAGAGAGTTATCTATGAAACACTCAGTAAGTGTAAGAACAAGACCACAGGAGCATGCCGAGCAGAGGACAGAAGCAGCGAGAATGAAGAAAGGAGGATAACTTTGGGCCGCGGCTTTAAAACTGGGACAAGGAGAAGTGAGTTGTGACCAGAGCTTGAAGGAGACCACACGCGATCGCTCGCGACCCCAGTCCGCCGCGACAACCAGTACCGACTCGTCCTGAACCCACGTGCTCACGATTCGTTGAACCACGTGCCATCGTGCTTGTCTCGCGCCCTCCCTGGATACAACAACCCGCCGCAAGAAGCAGCGAGTACCAGCATTATCTGCCGCCAAGAAACGCCAGTTGGATTTAGTTTCGTATTGACCGAATCTGTCTGAGTGAGTAGCGTTAAATCAAGGAGTGCGGTATAGGCAGGGACCCATAGGTTCTCATCCAATAAATATTATGTCCGAAACTTAAAAACCTGCGTGTCTATTACATCCCATTCGCGTGTATATTTTTGAGTGGTAGCAGCCAGGCGCCAAGCCTCTGCTCCCCCTAGCGTCGAGCTACCCAGTCCCACGTGCATCTCGCGGTGATCGCAGCCAGGCGCCAAGCCTCTGCTCCCACTGGTGTACCCTTTTCCCGGTTACCGTGTGCATTTTTGGGTGATAACAGCCAGGCGCCAAGCCTCTGCTCCCCCTAGTGTAGCACTACCCACCCCCACGTGCACCCTTCGGTGATCGCAGCCAGGCGCCAAGCCTCTGCTCCCACTGGGATACTATTTCCCGGTTCCCGTGTGCATTTTTGGGTGATAGCAGCCAGGCGCCAAGCCTCTGCTCCCACTAGTGTAGCACTACCCACCCCCACGTGCACCCTTCGGTAATCGCAGCCAGGCGCCAAGCCTCTGCTCCCACTGGTGTACTATTTCCCGGTTCCCGTGTGCATTTCTGGGTGATAGCAGCCAGGCGCCAAGCCTCTGCTCCCACTAGCGTCGAGCTACCCATTCCCACGTGCGTCTCTCGGTGATCGCAGCCAGGCGCCAAGCCTCTGCTCCCACTGGTTCCCGGTTCCCGTGGGCATTTCTGGGTGATAGCAGCCAGGCGCCAGGCCTCTGCCCCCACTAATGTAGCGCTACCCACCCCCCGTGCATCCTTCGGTGATCGCAGCCAGGCGCCAAGCCTCTGCTCCCACTGGTGCACCATTACCGACGACCCACCCGGTTGTTTTTTTTTTCCCAAAATCTTCCCCTACGAGCCCGATTACATAACCCTAACGTGAGCCCGACGACTTCCACCTTTGAGTCGGCTCACCCTCTACAAAAATTTCCAAAGTCCCCAACTTATAAATTTTTCTGTAAGCAACCCTGGCCGGACTGAGCCATATCCCAGCCAGGAAACTACGTTACAGATGGCGCCCGGGACCAACAGGGAATCAGGATAATTAGAGGATTACATCCTTCGTGACTTAAAACGTCACCAGTTTTATTTTTTAGAATTTTCTTTTTAAGAATTTTCAATTTTTTTAGGAAATTTTTTTAAAGAATTTTCAAGTTTGAATAGGATAATTTGAGCTCGAAGGGGTCACATTACCATTGTCTGAGCCCGGGAAATCCTTGTCACGAAAAGAGAAACTCGATAGCCACATAGGGAATATCACGGCCAGCCTAGGAAAATTTCTGTCCGACTGCATGCTGAGTAGGGCATAACCCATCACCCACATATTCAATCACCTTGCACTAGCCGCACACCAGAATTTTAGCGCTAAGTTAAACCACAGATTTCACACACTATGGGAAAGCAGTGGATCTACGACGTCAAGAAAGAGCAACTGGAGGACATCTTCAAGGAATTTGGGTTAACCCCAGAAGGCACCTTGGCGGACCTACGGAAACGGATGTCCGCGTACGTGGACCAGGCGGAGTTGCCCAAGGAGCGGTTGGAGCGCTTAGCCGAGCTGGAGCTGACATACAAAGCCAAATCCCGTGACCATTCACGTGACCCTTCCCCGAACCACTCGGACGGTGACGTGGATGACAGGCAGCGGAAGATGGAGCAACAGGTTGGCAAACTCCTGCTACAAGTTCCCTCAGCCGGGACCAGCGGGCATTTATCACTTGGACGCAGCGCGACCGGACCGCCCGGTTCTTCTCTGCGAACAGACAGCGAACGAGCGCTGCAGTTCGGCCTGGCGGATAAGCGTTTTCTTCAATGGCGAGACTGGCGACCCCCTACATTTCCTGGAGCAACTAGAGGAGCGAGCGGACGCCTACCAGATCGAGAAGGACCAGTTGCCAAGGGTGCTATCTAGCATATTAGTTGGCCGAGCCGGAGACTGGTTTCGAGTCAGCCAACTACAGAAAGCCCAGTGGAAGGAATTTAGGTCAGAATTTCTGGATTTATTTTTGCCGCCACGCTATTTTCAAACTCTGGAGGACGAGATCCGGGCCAAGACCCAACGACCAGGGGAGAGCTTCAAGGACTTTACTCTCAGCCTACGCCTGATGATGCGCCGAGCCCACTACGACGGGACCCAGGAATTAAACCGGATATACGAAAACCTCCTCCCAGAATATCAACTTTTCACGCGACGGCACGAGTTTGACACTCTGACAAAGTTGACCCCCAAAAGCAATCTCAGGGGTAGAATCCAAGGAGACTACATCCACAGTAACAGCTTTATCACCTTAAACAACGGTCAGCCAACACATTTTTCAACTCATACACCCACATCGACATCGCCGTTTGCTCGCCGAGCCTTAAAATTCCATGCAACTTTAAAATCATGGGCTCCCATCACGGTAGAAAAAGTCTCTCCAGCCATTTTAATAACAAAATTCCAGTATCAACTAACACAAACATAGAACACCGCAGCATAAATTAAATATTATTAAATAGAGCCTATAATAGTATTCCCCAAATTCTCCCCCGAAAAGTCAATACAACAAAAAATTAGAAAACTTAAAATTAAACAAAAATTGAGTCAGGAGAGGGTTCAATGTCCATAATTTCAACGGACTTAAAAACAGAAATGATCTGGATTCACAGATTAACATTGTACATTTTATTCAGGTCATGATTAATATTACCACAATGGTCACAAATTAGAGGTGGATAAAACATCGATGTGAAAATCGATTGATCGATGTTTAATGATATTTTACAAACATCGAAGTTTCCCCGATAAACCGTTCGATCTTTCCTATGGCAGCTAAATGAAATAGTCATCCGATTTTTTAGAAATTTTATTCGAAATTCAGAAATATTTAAAAAATAGTATTCCCAAAAATAGAAAGTAATATTTCAAAAAACACTAAAGTTAAAATTTTTTAATTTTTTTTTCGATCTTTCCTATGGGCGCTATAAGATATAGTTGTCCGATCCGGTCGGTTCCGACATATATACTGCCTGCAATAGAAAGAAGACTTTTGGGAATGTTTGAGCACGATAGCTTTAAAACTGAGAGACTAGTTTGCGTAGAAACGGGCAGACAGACGGACGGACAGACGGACATGGCTAGATCGACTCGTCTTGTCATGCTCTAGTATATATATATATGTCATCAAGTATATATATACTTTATGGGGTCGGAAACATCTCCGTCACTGCGTTGCAAACTTCTGACTGAAATCATAATACCCTCTGCAAGTTATAAAAAAAAACAAAAAGCTAAGATTTGGGCAAACAGCTAAAGCGTAAGTTAAAATATGCTTTTATTTTAATGTTCTTTCTTTTAATCTTTGTAACGGCCCGAATTGGCCGCACAATAAAACCAATGAAATACAAAAAAAGTTCCTTATAAGTTAAGAACATGAAGTTCCATTTGTTCCCGAACAATAATATAAATAAATAATTATTAAGATAATCACGGCCATCTCTAGCTAGCAGGGTGTGGGGGGGACATAGAAACGAGAGAGCAGCAGCGGAGAGAGGGAACAGCAGCAGCAGAGGGATAGAGCAGCGTGGGCGATCGAACTGGACCAACAAACGCGGCAGAGCGAGACAAAACCCCGAGCACGAGTGCAGATCCAAAGAGTACCAGATAAAAGAGAGAGCAGCAGCGGAGAGGGGGAACAGCAGCAGCAGAGGCATAGAGCAGCGTGAGCGACCGAACTGGATCAACGAAGGCGGCAGAGCGAGACAGAACTTTCCAGAGAGTTATCTATGAAACACTCAGTAAGTGTAAGAACAAGACCACAGGAGCATGCCGAGCAGAGGACAGAAGCAGCGAGAATGAAGAAAGGAGGATAACTTTGGGCCGCGGCTTTAAAACTGGGACAAGGAGAAGTGAGTTGTGACCAGAGCTTGAAGGAGACCACACGCGATCGCTCGCGACCCCAGTCCGCCGCGACAACCAGTACCGACTCGTCCTGAACCCACGTGCTCACGATTCGTTGAACCACGTGCCATCGTGCTTGTCTCGCGCCCTCCCTGGATACAACAACCCGCCGCAAGAAGCAGCGAGTACCAGCATTATCTGCCGCCAAGAAACGCCAGTTGGATTTAGTTTCGTATTGACCGAATCTGTCTGAGTGAGTAGCGTTAAATCAAGGAGTGCGGTATAGGCAGGGACCCATAGGTTCTCATCCAATAAATATTATGTCCGAAACTTAAAAACCTGCGTGTCTATTACATCCCATTCGCGTGTATATTTTTGAGTGGTAGCAGCCAGGCGCCAAGCCTCTGCTCCCCCTAGCGTCGAGCTACCCAGTCCCACGTGCATCTCGCGGTGATCGCAGCCAGGCGCCAAGCCTCTGCTCCCACTGGTGTACCCTTTTCCCGGTTACCGTGTGCATTTTTGGGTGATAACAGCCAGGCGCCAAGCCTCTGCTCCCCCTAGTGTAGCACTACCCACCCCCACGTGCACCCTTCGGTGATCGCAGCCAGGCGCCAAGCCTCTGCTCCCACTGGGATACTATTTCCCGGTTCCCGTGTGCATTTTTGGGTGATAGCAGCCAGGCGCCAAGCCTCTGCTCCCACTAGTGTAGCACTACCCACCCCCACGTGCACCCTTCGGTAATCGCAGCCAGGCGCCAAGCCTCTGCTCCCACTGGTGTACTATTTCCCGGTTCCCGTGTGCATTTCTGGGTGATAGCAGCCAGGCGCCAAGCCTCTGCTCCCACTAGCGTCGAGCTACCCATTCCCACGTGCGTCTCTCGGTGATCGCAGCCAGGCGCCAAGCCTCTGCTCCCACTGGTTCCCGGTTCCCGTGGGCATTTCTGGGTGATAGCAGCCAGGCGCCAGGCCTCTGCCCCCACTAATGTAGCGCTACCCACCCCCCGTGCATCCTTCGGTGATCGCAGCCAGGCGCCAAGCCTCTGCTCCCACTGGTGCACCATTACCGACGACCCACCCGGTTGTTTTTTTTTTCCCAAAATCTTCCCCTACGAGCCCGATTACATAACCCTAACGTGAGCCCGACGACTTCCACCTTTGAGTCGGCTCACCCTCTACAAAAATTTCCAAAGTCCCCAACTTATAAATTTTTCTGTAAGCAACCCTGGCCGGACTGAGCCATATCCCAGCCAGGAAACTACGTTACAGATGGCGCCCGGGACCAACAGGGAATCAGGATAATTAGAGGATTACATCCTTCGTGACTTAAAACGTCACCAGTTTTATTTTTTAGAATTTTCTTTTTAAGAATTTTCAATTTTTTTAGGAAATTTTTTTAAAGAATTTTCAAGTTTGAATAGGATAATTTGAGCTCGAAGGGGTCACATTACCATTGTCTGAGCCCGGGAAATCCTTGTCACGAAAAGAGAAACTCGATAGCCACATAGGGAATATCACGGCCAGCCTAGGAAAATTTCTGTCCGACTGCATGCTGAGTAGGGCATAACCCATCACCCACATATTCAATCACCTTGCACTAGCCGCACACCAGAATTTTAGCGCTAAGTTAAACCACAGATTTCACACACTATGGGAAAGCAGTGGATCTACGACGTCAAGAAAGAGCAACTGGAGGACATCTTCAAGGAATTTGGGTTAACCCCAGAAGGCACCTTGGCGGACCTACGGAAACGGATGTCCGCGTACGTGGACCAGGCGGAGTTGCCCAAGGAGCGGTTGGAGCGCTTAGCCGAGCTGGAGCTGACATACAAAGCCAAATCCCGTGACCATTCACGTGACCCTTCCCCGAACCACTCGGACGGTGACGTGGATGACAGGCAGCGGAAGATGGAGCAACAGGTTGGCAAACTCCTGCTACAAGTTCCCTCAGCCGGGACCAGCGGGCATTTATCACTTGGACGCAGCGCGACCGGACCGCCCGGTTCTTCTCTGCGAACAGACAGCGGATAAGCGTTTTCTTCAATGGCGAGACTGGCGACCCCCTACATTTCCTGGAGCAACTAGAGGAGCGAGCGGACGCCTACCAGATCGAGAAGGACCAGTTGCCAAGGGTGCTATCTAGCATATTAGTTGGCCGAGCCGGAGACTGGTTTCGAGTCAGCCAACTACAGAAAGCCCAGTGGAAGGAATTTAGGTCAGAATTTCTGGATTTATTTTTGCCGCCACGCTATTTTCAAACTCTGGAGGACGAGATCCGGGCCAAGACCCAACGACCAGGGAAGAGCTTCAAGGACTTTACTCTCAGCCTACGCCTGATGATGCGCCGAGCCCACTACGACGGGACCCAGGAATTAAACCGGATATACGAAAACCTCCTCCCAGAATATCAACTTTTCACGCGACGGCACGAGTTTGACACTCTGACAAAGTTGACCCAGCTAGTGACAAACTTCGAGGTAACCCGGGACCGGAACCAACGCAGGTACGCCCAGCTAATGTCGACATCGAGGACTTCGCAAGTCGGCATTTGGAACCCAGCTCCAGCAAACCAAGCGCCAGGAGAGCCCCGCACTGAGGGATCATGGGCAGCCAACGCCCTAGTACCCATGTCAACCGAAGTCACCCATCGCCGCATTGAAGATGAGCCCAGGATCGACGTCCGGAATGCCTGCGGAAACTGTGCGCAGACTGGACATTTTAGCAGGGAATGCAGGAACACACAGGTCCTGTTCTGCTGGGACTGCGGCCGCCGAGGGACACGAACGATCGATTGCTGCCGTGCCAAGCCGGCGGGAAACGAGGAGCGCCTCCGCCCACCCAGGGAACAGGCGGAGACAGCGCTCGCCTCCCCTCTGCAACAATAAATCCCGCTCTCCGGTGTGAGAGGGGCCGGATAGTGGCATCAGTGTCCATCGAAGGTCAGGTTTTCGGTGCCACCGTCGACACCGGAGCCACGCGCACCTTCATCAGCGAGAGAGTCGCTGGGTTGGTCAGGACCGAACAAAATCAACGAGCGGTCATCACCCAGCTTAGCCTCGCCGACGGCAGTAGGAGAGAGGTCACCCAGGCGCTCAGCGTTACCATTGGCTTGGGAGGCCAGGAGGTAGGCATGCTTGTCCTGATACTGCCCACTACAATTGACGACGTGCTCCTAGGAATGGATTTTCTCAGTCAAGCGAAAGCCACCCTTGAAATAAACCAGGTGAGCCTTACGCTACTGCCCGTTATACCAGCTCCAACGGCGCAGCGGCGACCAGCCCCGCCACCCGCATCAAGTCCAGCTCCAACGGCGCAGCGGCGACCAGCCCCGCCACCCGCAACAAGTCCAGGTCCAGCAGCGCAGCGGCGACCAGCCCCGCCCATCGCATCGAGCCTAGCAGCGCAGCGGCGACCAGCCCCGCCAACCACGGCAAGCCCAGTACAACCAGGACAACAAGAACGGCTAGATCAGCAACGTCTCGTCGTATCTCCACCGAAAACACTGCCAGTGGAACACCCAGCTGAACCAGCAACCACAAACACCGTCGCCTCCCAGATGACCACCACGAGGCAGAGTAGCGATATTCTTCCTCCACCGTGCGCAAGAGCTATACAGAGGAATCCATTTAGGCTAGGCGGGTATTGGCAAATTCCGATGGCGGCCGGCAGTAGGGAGTATACAGCTTTTACGGTGCCCGGCCGAGGCCTGTATCACTGGAAGGTCATGCCCTTCGGACTGCATTCGGCGCCAGCAACATTCCAGCGAGCATTGGACGGGATCATCGGACCAGATATGGACCCCCATGCTTTTGCGTACCTCGACGATATTATTATCGTTAGCAAAACCCTCGAAGAACATTTGCAGCATCTACGTGAGGTACTTCGCCGACTGCGCACAGCTAATCTAAAGCCCAACCGGGACAAATGCAAATTTTTCCAGCGGAGCATCGTGTACCTCGGACACCAGATCAGTGAGGAGGGCATTCACACAGACCCAGATAAGATAGCCGCTATCCAAGAACTTAAGCCACCGTCGTCAATCAAGGAGCTAAGAAGGTGTCTTGGCATTGCATCGTGGTATCGTCGGTTTGTGCCAAACTTCACAAACATTGTACAACCGATGACCAAATTGATCAAAAAGAACCAAAAATGGACGTGGGACACCGACCAACAGAAAGCATTCGAAGAACTGAAGTCCAGGCTATCAGAAGCACCCGTCCTAGCTTGCCCGGATTTCGAGGAAAAGTTCACAGTGCAGACCGACGCAAGCGACTTTGGACTCGGAGCGGTGTTGACGCAGCAGATCGAAGGCCGGGAGCGTGTCATTGCGTACGCCAGTCGACGGCTGTCAACGGCAGAGGGTAACTATTCCACGACGGAAAAAGAATGCCTGGCAATCGTGTGGGCCGTGCGTAAATTCCGATGCTACCTCGAAGGATACCACTTTGATGTAGTCACTGATCATTTAGCGCTAAAGTGGCTCAACGCCATCGAAAATCCTACGGGACGCATAGCTCGCTGGGCCTTAGAGCTCCAACAATACCGCTTTGACGTGCACTATCGCCGAGGAAACCAAAACATTGTCGCCGACGCGCTCTCCAGGCAACCTCTGGAACGACTTCAACAAGCCACCACGGAACAACGCCATTGCACCTGGATAAAGAAGATGTTGACGAGGATAGCCGAGGAACCAGCCAACTACCCAGAGTACGTCCAAGAGAACGACCAGCTGTATCGACGCTTCGGAAACCGGCCAGAAGAAGAAGACTATATTCCCTGGAAACTGTGTGTGCCACAACCCTTCGAGCGCGTATCCTGCAGGAGTGTCACGACCAACCCGCCGCTGGCCACATGGGGATCCGGAAAACAGCCAGACGAATCATGCAGAGGTACTACTGGCCTGGCCTCTTTCGCGACGTAGTCAAGTACGTTCGCAGGTGTGAAACTTGCCAGAAATTTAAAGCCAGCCAGCTGAAACCCCCTGGGCAGATGTTCACCCGGCTCGTAACAGAGCCGTTTGACACGCTGTGCGCCGACTTCGTGGGACCTTTGCCCCGATCTACCCACGGCAATACGATGTTGCTGGTCTTCTTCGACTCTTTTAGCAAGTGGGTTGTGCTCGTTCCACTTCGCAAGGCGACTACAGCATCTCTGTCTCGGTCATTCCGCGAACGAATCCTGGCCAGATTCGGGGTGCCCAAGACGTTCGTATGCGACAACGGTACGCAGTTCACCAGCCGAGCATTCAAGGAATTTGGAAGACAACTGGGGATGACTATCCAGCACACCGCCCCGTACTCACCGCAGCAGAACCCCACAGAGCGCGCCAATAGGACCATCAAGACGATGATAGCGCAGTATATCGATGGGAACCAAAAGACCTGGGACGCAGCCTTGCCCGAGATAAGCCTCGCCATCAACTCTAACACCTCGGACACCACCGGATTCAGCCCCGCCTATCTACTTCAAGGTCGGGAGCCGAGGTTGCCGGGCTCACTTTACCACGAAGTCACTCCACATTTGGGTCGAGAACCCGTGACACCCGCCGACAAGGCTACACATCTCCAGGAGATTTTTAAAGCAGCTCTGGAACACCAAAATAGGCCAGCGAGAACCAGGGCAAACATTACAACCTACGAAGGCGCGCCTGGCGACCAGCAATAGGCGATCTGGTCCTTCTAAAGCAGCATCATCTCTCCAAGGCTGCAGATGGATTTGCGGCCAAGTTGGCCCCACGTTTCGATGGACCATTTAAAGTCGTAAAGTTCATAGCGCAAAACATCATCCGTCTCCAAGACCCGAAGACCAAGCGCAGGCGAACAGCCGGCCTGGCCGAGATTTGCAAACTGTTTTACACCGCACTCCCAAGATTAGCTAGGTAGGTTCATAAGTTAAAGTAATACTTTTAACAGCATTTTAAGCCAACATGCCTGGACGCCACCGCGACCCGTCACACCGCAGCCACCGCCGGCGCACCCGGACCTCTCGTCGCACCCTAGCCAGGATCGTCGAACTGCCGGAGGGAACTGGGGACGAGGAGCTCGACTTCCAACGAGCCTTATTCGAAGGAGTGACAGATACACTTCCCGTACCGGTCGGAGTAGCACTTCGTGAATCGCCCCTTACTATCAGCGAGGAACTCAGCGCGGACACCATCGAGTACCTGGAACGCTACCTGGAAGGTTTCGACGACAATGGTGAGCCGCTGGTCAGGGAGACCGAACCAAACGACGTAGAAATGGACGTCGACGAAGAGGTACCGTTGCGAACGGACAGGTTCCCGAACCTCAACATGCGCCCGATCAGTCCCATGCAAGTAGTGACCGACCATGTTCCGGTCTCCACCCAACTCGAGACGGTCGAAGTAGTGGACCTCAGCAACACCGACGACCATGACACGCCCCCACACCAGCCGTATTCAGTTGAGGTGGTAGACATCAGCGACGAAGAAGACGATGATCCACCACCGGCTTATGGATCCTGGGAGGGTTTCCAAGAACCCGGGACTGCTGTGCCCGCACCAGGTAACAGGGAGTTCGCTACGACAGCCTCATCGCCGGAAGCACCACCCGGGTCCTTCAACCTGAGGGCGAATCAGTACGATGCTTCCGCCTGGAAGTCGACGATGACATGCCCAGTACCTCAGCCGAGGCCCAACGCCGCCAACGGATCGCGCAGGCACAGCCGGAGGACACTGCAGGCGGTAACTCGCCATTCCAAGAGCCAGTTCGCCACGACAACACCATCCCCGGATGCATCGCCCACTTCATTCACCCGGAAAGCGAACCAATACGGCGCTTCCGCCTGGGAGTGGACGACAACATGCCCAGCACCTCATCCGAGGCTCAGCGACGCCAAAGGATCGGGCAGGCACAGTCAGAGGACACCGCAAGCGCTGCTACCGAGGAACCGAACTCCGTACCCCCAGACGGACCCGGCCAGTCCCACCAGCAAAGACCCATAGCCGACCGGATGAAGCACAGCGGATGGATTCCCATCCCAGCGAACTGGAGGGTACACCCGGCGCAACAGCACCAACTGCCGCAACACGTCGTGGAGAGACTACAGGCGCGGGTGGCTAAAAACCTCCGCCGCAACATCCGGGTACTGGAAAAGGGAAACGGACAACACTACCGGGTGAGGATAAATACAAAGAACGAAGTCACCGTCTCTGTTCGTCCGGCGAAGTAAAAGGGGGGTGTAACGGCCCGAATTGGCCGCACAATAAAACCAATGAAATACAAAGAAAGTTCCTTATAAGTTAAGAACATGAAGTTCCATTTGTTCCCGAACAATAATATAAATAAATAATTATTAAGATAATCACGGCCATCTCTAGCTAGCAGGGTGTGGGGGGGAAATAGAAACGAGAGAGCAGCAGCGGAGAGAGGGAACAGCAGCAGCAGAGGGATAGAGCAGCGTGGGCGATCGAACTGGACCAACAAACGCGGCAGAGCGAGACAAAACCCCGAGCACGAGTGCAGATCCAAAGAGGACCAGATAAAAGAGAGAGCAGCAGCGGAGAGGGGGAACAGCAGCAGCAGAGGCATAGAGCAGCGTGAGCGACCGAACTGGATCAACGAAGGCGGCAGAGCGAGACAGAACTTTCCAGAGAGTTATCTATGAAACACTCAGTAAGTGTAAGAACAAGACCACAGGAGCATGCCGAGCAGAGGACAGAAGCAGCGAGAATGAAGAAAGGAGGATAACTTTGGGCCGCGGCTTTAAAACTGGGACAAGGAGAAGTGAGTTGTGACCAGAGCTTGAAGGAGACCACACGCGATCGCTCGCGACCCCAGTCCGCCGCGACAACCAGTACCGACTCGTCCTGAACCCACGTGCTCACGATTCGTTGAACCACGTGCCATCGTGCTTGTCTCGCGCCCTCCCTGGATACAACAACCCGCCGCAAGAAGCAGCGAGTACCAGCATTATCTGCCGCCAAGAAACGCCAGTTGGATTTAGTTTCGTATTGACCGAATCTGTCTGAGTGAGTAGCGTTAAATCAAGGAGTGCGGTATAGGCAGGGACCCATAGGTTCTCATCCAATAAATATTATGTCCGAAACTTGAAAACCTGCGTGTCTATTACATCCCATTCGCGTGTATATTTTTGAGTGGTAGCAGCCAGGCGCCAAGCCTCTGCTCCCCCTAGCGTCGAGCTACCCAGTCCCACGTGCATCTCGCGGTGATCGCAGCCAGGCGCCAAGCCTCTGCTCCCACTGGTGTACCCTTTTCCCGGTTACCGTGTGCATTTTTGGGTGATAACAGCCAGGCGCCAAGCCTCTGCTCCCCCTAGTGTAGCACTACCCACCCCCACGTGCACCCTTCGGTGATCGCAGCCAGGCGCCAAGCCTCTGCTCCCACTGGGATACTATTTCCCGGTTCCCGTGTGCATTTTTGGGTGATAGCAGCCAGGCGCCAAGCCTCTGCTCCCACTAGTGTAGCACTACCCACCCCCACGTGCACCCTTCGGTAATCGCAGCCAGGCGCCAAGCCTCTGCTCCCACTGGTGTACTATTTCCCGGTTCCCGTGTGCATTTCTGGGTGATAGCAGCCAGGCGCCAAGCCTTTGCTCCCACTAGCGTCGAGCTACCCATTCCCACGTGCGTCTCTCGGTGATCGCAGCCAGGCGCCAAGCCTCTGCTCCCACTGGTTCCCGGTTCCCGTGGGCATTTCTGGGTGATAGCAGCCAGGCCTCTGCCCCCACTAGTGTAGCGCTACCCACCCCCCGTGCATCCTTCGGTGATCGCAGCCAGGCGCCAAGCCTCTGCTCCCACTGGTGCACCATTACCGACGACCCACCCGGTTGTTTTTTTTTTCCCAAAATCTTCCCCTACGAGCCCGATTACATAACCCTAACGTGAGCCCGACGACTTCCACCTTTGAGTCGGCTCACCCTCTACAAAAATTTCCAAAGTCCCCAACTTATAAATTTTTCTGTAAGCAACCCTGGCCGGACTGAGCCATATCCCAGCCAGGAAACTACGTTACATCTTAAAAATTTAATTTTTCCATATTAATGGCCCAGTTAGTAAAAAAATATTTCGATGTTTAATCGATGATGGTTTCGGTCTATCTCCTGCTCTTGGTAGCCATCTTTTAGCTAAAAGTAAAATACCCTCTGTAAAGGTATATTTATGTGCATTTTTATATGTGTTAAAACAAATGCAAATACATGCCAAACCAATGAATAAATCCATTTATATCTAAGAACATCGATGTTTTTTGACATAAACATGGAAAACATCGATGTTCCCAAAAATCAATATTTTTCCACCTCTATTACAAATCCATAAGATATTGCTACAGATTTTTGTAATATAAATTTAAAATGCCAGATATAGAAACATGCCCCACTGTGACTTCACCTACTGATTTCCGGATTCTTTTTTGTTATGTGACAACAACAACATAAAAGAAAACAGATTTTTCTCAACATTGGTCATTTTAACCCGATGATAACAACTTCTCTCAAACATTTTTAAACGCAAAACACAACACAAATAGACAAAACAACCAAGAAACACCAAAAAATAAGCTGATTTCATGGATCGAGACCTAGACTATTGTTCATGCAAAAAGGGCGTTTAATTTCTGGAGGCCGTGTCAAGCGGCAGTTTTCTTCTTATTTTTATAAGTCGCTCGCTTGCACTGCCCTTCGCTTTCCCTCTCCAACTCTCCGCTCCGCTCTGGATCCGACAAGCTCAGCTTCATGTAATTAGTTCAAATTTACAAGTGTCCAAATAAACACACGCACGTCGTGTAATAGCCCGAAGTCCTTCTACAACGTTTTCGTATTATTTTCGCGCGGAATTTCACCCACATTCCTGGGACATTCATCAACTTCTACATTCATGTCACCTGCGCCCCAACATTGGGCACTTCGAGCCGGATTTTTGGATTTCCTCTCCTGGACTTTCCTTGGGTTTTAACTAGCAGCAGTTAATTTCCATTTGTTATTATTATTTGCCAGTCATACAGCCAGTTGTTCAAACTCCATTTCGTTCAATCTGTTGTAAGATTCTTGTCTAAGGCCCAGTTATCACTGGGCTTGTGCAAACCATTGCAGGCTGTCGAGCGCTTGATTGTATGCTAGTCCCAGGAAAACGCGGGTGGATCCCCGCAGAAATAAGATCGAAAACGCGGTAAAAAGAGAGTTGGAGAGCGAAAGCGAAGGGCAGTGCGAGCGAGCGAGATGTGGACATCTCCTTGACACTGCCTCCAGAAATGAAACGCCCTTTTCCCTCCCCATCCCTTGCGAGGACATCCGGGGCAAGAACCTCAGTAGAGTAGGCTCAGGAACATGATGGAAGAGCGGATTGGTCGTCCTTATGTAACAAAGTGTAATGACCCTTTTCACACTTGTGGCAGTATTCATCACTGGGGCAGGAGTCTTCGGAATGATCGTGGGCCAAGCAATTGGAGCAACACTAGGATACGTACTTCCTGGAGCCCTTTCTCGGCACTAAGCCGCAGAAAGCGGTGGCATTTCCGTAGAGGATGGATCTTATGGCAGACTCGGCATTGGTAGGAATTCATACCTCGGGAACGTCTGCTATGGAGCCCAATAGTTGGAATGATTATTTATAATCGTAACGTGAACGTAACGTAATGTGAAAACGTTAAACAAACAAGTCCCACGTCTGTGAAGCTGCGCTTTAAAAACCGAAAAAACTTTAAACTCGGCTAAAAATTATAGACAACAAATGAGAATGCTATAGTCGGGTGCCCCGACTATCAGATACCCGTTACTCAGCTAAAGGAAGTGCGAGGGAGATGGATATATAAAACTTGGATCGGGCATAACTTTTTAACGATTGGTCCGATTTGAAAAATTTCTTCTACATTTCAATAGGTATTGATAAACACAATAAAACTGCTTACTTACTTTTCTAAAATCATTAAAGGTGTGCGCGCCAGACACAGTCACACACACACATAAAATCGCTTAAATCGATTGAAATAAACTTGCGCTGCGTAGGAAGCCCAAGAATATGTGTTGTTAATCCCAAATTTCTAGTTTTTATAGTTTCCGGGATCTCAGCGTTCATACGGACGGACAGATAGACAGACGGACAGACGGACATGGCTATATCAAGAATATATATACTTTATATTGAATGTATTATTACTTCTCATTTGCAGCATTTATGTTCCTCGCTAATATCACCGTGTCAGCATGGTTTTGTTAAGCGAAGATCGACCACCACCAACCTTCTTGAACTGTCATCTATTGTAATAAATGGATATAAGAATAACATGCAGACTGACGTTATATATACAGATTTTAGTAAGGCCTTTGACTCTGTTAACCACTCTCTCCTTTTATTCAAATTAGATCAGCTTGGGTTTCCATGTAATCTATTAACTTGGATTTCAAGTTACTTGAATGGTAGGACTCAGAGGGTTATATTTAAGAGCGCTGTTTCTAAAATGATCAACGTGACATCTGGAGTTCCTCAAGGTAGTCATTTAGGCCCTTTGCTGTTTACTTTGTTTATTAACGATCTTCCCTCTATTCTAGCTCATTCTCGTGTACTAATGTACGCTGACGATGTTAAGCTTTGTTTATCATATAAAGATGTAGGGTCCGGTTTCAACTTACAGTCAGATATTGATTGTTTTCAGGGATGGTGTGAGTACAATCTTCTAAATCTGAACTACCTTAAATGCAACGTTATGACTTTTTATAGGGGTACTCCTACGTTTATTAGTTATTCTCTTCAAAATACACCACTCGACCGTATATATTCAATTAACGATTTAGGTGTTCTTCTCGACCCAAAACTTAAATTTGATTGCCACATAATGGCCACTGTCAATAAAGCTATGAGTGTTTTTGGGTTTATAAAGCGTTGGTCAAAGGAATTTGATGACCCTTATACAACCAGATTATTATATACCTCCCTTGTCCGTCCTATTTTGGAATATTGTTCTTCAGTTTGGAGTCCACAATATCAAGTGCACATCGACCGTATTGAGTCGGTGCAAAAAAAATTTCTCCTTTTTGCCCTTCGTAGTTTGAACTGGGATCAAAACGTAAGGCTACCTTCCTACCAGAGTAGATTACTATTGCTTAATTTACCTACACTTGAAAACCGTAGAATAATGCTTGGTACTATTTTTATGCAAAATCTTATAAAAGGTGATATTGACTCCGTAGAACTGGTAAACCGTTTAACTTTTAATGTTCCCGTTAGACTAACACGAAATTATTACCCTCTTAATTTGCCTCGATGTACATCAAATTTTACTCTGCATGAGCCCTTTCGTGTTCTATGTAAAAATTATAACAATCTTTATCATTTAATTTGCACTTCAACATCTATCCCCGTATTAAAAACTAAAATTTTATCTCATTTGCTTCAATCTTAGTTGTAATATTTGTAGTACTTGTTTCATATATTTTCCTCGCGAACTCGCATTTTTGCCCTAATTGATAAAGGGTCCCGCGCGTAACAAGCACGTGCTTGGTATCGTTGGGCCACTTGTTTGTACTGCTCGTAGTGCATCAACGTCCATCATATATAGGGTCGGAAAAACTTCCTTCTCCCTGTTACATACTTTTGCACGAATACAATATACCCTTTTACTTTACCAGTAACGGGTATAAATAGCTCTTAATAATTACCAGCCACTGAGCAACAGCCCTAAACATTATCCGTCACCAAAAATTGTCTGATAGCCTAAACATGTATTGCTCTAGTGCTTTTCTATGGAATAGAAGTTTTCAAATTGTGACACGATCAGTCAAAACAAAATTAAGGTTGTATTCGATTGCATAGACAGGTATATATTCAACCTACCACCAAAAAATCATGTTTCGGAATTTTCCCAACAAATATTTAATGTCGACCTTAATGAATGGATCAAGATGAGGACCTTAATTTATCTCCATAAAATTATTTTCGAAAAAGAACCTTCGTACTTGTTTGAAAAACTGCAATTTACAGCATCTAGAAGAGCAAACAATCTAACTTGCATATGACCTAGATTATTGGCAGCCGAGAGAAAATTTTTAATAAATGCTTTTCGACCATGGAATCAGCTCCCCAGCCATATAAAGAATATTAGCAGTGCTATGCAATTCAAAACAAAGCTACTCTCACACCTTAAAACACTGTTAGGTAAATCAAACTAAAATTAGAAAGCGACTTAAGTTATTTTTTTATCTTCTCTTTATAAAATTAGTTTTAAGTCATAAAATAACTATATATTTGCACCTCTATAAGTTCCAAACTTGTAGCGTTAGGATGACACATAATAATAAAATACAAATACAAATACCGGATCGGATATAAGTCCCACAGGCGTTGGAAACACGCGCTGAGTGGGATTTAGGCGGACACTGGCCTGGATGTTTGGATGGAATCGAAGTCATAGTAGAATTGTTGCTTGGATGCAACAGCGTATGATGCCGACTTTGGCAAGTAAACCAACTGTGCGTCGTCCGGTACCGTCCTTAAGGCTCAGGCAACCCTCAGGGCGCACTGACTATAGGTGGATATGGCTCCTCTCATATAGCTCTTAAGCTCTGTAGCTTCTGCCCACACTTCGGCTGCGTATAAAAGCTGGGACGTCACGACGTTCGCAAGCAGCATCCTTATCCCTTGCTTCGGTCCTCTGGTGTTAAGGAGAATCCTGGGCTGGGCTATGGCAGTCGCGTTCGCCATCTCGTGTGCGTGCTCCAGGTGCTCCTTGAAGCAGAGCTTGGTGTCCAGTATGACACCCAGGTATCTGATTGCCCGTTGTGAAGTTATTTCTGCTAGTCACGACTCAACAGCGCAGATCGCTATGTTGGCCGCCGTTTCTGCATTGCAAATCGCTTTTCCCACTACTACCAGCACGTCGCGACGTCGTCGGCTATACCAACGATTGTGGTGTTTTCTGATAGGGACAGGTTTAGCACACCGTTGTACATGGTGTTCCACAGCAGTGAACCCAGCACTGAGACCTGGTGCCTTCGGAGGTGTTCAGAAGGAGTTCCCTGTTCCCGAAGTAGCTGTGAACTATCTTCAGCAGATATTCTGGAACGTGAAACGCTTTCAGTACCTCCAACGTCCGATCCAGTCAGCTGAGATGAAGGCGTTGCGTATTTCCAGCGTTACCACTAGGCAATACTTCTTCGTACCTCCTTTCCACCTGGTACCCTCGATGGCTTTCTCGGCAAGGCTTGTCACTTTTGTGATTGCGTCCAAGGTCGACATCTTCTTACTGAAGCCAAACTGATTCGGGGACAGTCCACCTGCGTGCTCTATTGATGCCTCCAGCCTGGTAACGATCACCTTCTCGAATAGCTTTCCTATCGTGTCTAATCGCATATCGGCCTAAAGGAGGAGGGAACCCCTGCTGGTTTGCCAGTCCTGGAAAGAAGCAGAAGTTTCTGCCGCTTCCAGCGCTCGGGGAAGGTACCTTCTCTCAGGCATTGGTTGAAGAGCGCTGCCATCTTCTCGGGGTGCAGGTGTAGCAGCAGAGTCATTGCTTCGCTAGGGACCATGTCCGACCCGGGTGCCTTTTTACTGGCCAGCTTCCTTCCCACTTTGACGACGAAACACTCCCTTTTGCTCGATCTGATAGCCTTTTTGTGGGTCCTTCTGACGGTCCTGAACCTGTCGTCGCTGGCGTCGAGGTTCGAAGAGTGGCGGACCCTTTGGACTTGCCTTTTTGGTCGAAGGCAGCTAGCGCGTGAGATGGCTATTTCATCGTTCCACCAAAAAACGGATTGGTGGTGCTTCCGATACCTTTTCCGCGTCGGCTGCCAGCTTGTTCGCTGCATCGTTGGCACAATCCATCCCGGTAAGGTTCAGGTCAACTAGCGCTGCAGCGAAGGCTGGAACGCTATCTATGTGCTATAAATAGAACAACTTCCACTGTTAATATCGTTCCATTCGCTTTTACCATGGTTCTATGGCAATAATTTTAGTGGATCAACCTGCAAGCACAATTATACTTTTTTTACCCTTCTGATTATTTTTTTCGACTTTTTACTTCTTATTCTAATTAGTAAGCTATAAAAATGAAGAAAAAAAATCTATTTAAATCGCAAGGACTCTGGTAAAGAACTGAAATTATGTAAATATCTCATTTTTAGTCAGGATAAGTGTCCAAATGGGTCCTAGTCCATTAAATTGACTTGTTTTACTTAAAATAAACACTTAAAAGAAAATGCAGTTGAAATCATAGAGCTGGGACCTGATACACTGACTCCACATTGCATGGCAGTTCAGCAGATCCTGATTTTCAAGTCCTTTCAAAAGGTCCAACACTCTTCCAACCAACTTTTTTTGTAGCCTTGAACAGACAAACAAAATGCGGTATATATTATTAGGATCGGATTATACTTATACTTATACTTATACTTATACTTATACTTATACTTATACTTATACTTATACTTATACTTATACTTATACTTATACTTATACTTATACTTATACTTATACTTATACTTATACTTATACTTATACTTATACTTATACTTATACTTATACTTATACTTATACTTATACTTATACTTATACTTATACTTATACTTATACTTATACTTATACTTATACTTATACTTATACTTATACTTATACTTATACTTATACTTATACTTATACTTATACTTATACTTATACTTATACTTATACTTATACTTATACTTATACTTATACTTATACTTATACTTATACTTATACTTATACTTATACTTATACTTATACTTATACTTATACTTATACTTATACTTATACTTATACTTATACTTATACTTATACTTATACTTATACTTATACTTATACTTATACTTATACTTATACTTATACTTATACTTATACTTATACTTATACTTATACTTATACTTATACTTATACTTATACTTATACTTATACTTATACTTATACTTATACTTATACTTATACTTATACTTATACTTATACTTATACTTATACTTATACTTATACTTATACTTATACTTATACTTATACTTATACTTATACTTATACTTATACTTATACTTATACTTATACTTATACTTATACTTATACTTATACTTATACTTATACTTATACTTATACTTATACTTATACTTATACTTATACTTATACTTATACTTATACTTATACTTATACTTATACTTATACTTATACTTATACTTATACTTATACTTATACTTATACTAGTTTTACGGGCTTTATCTTGTGAATTTGTTCACTATTGTCATTCACAGCGAGGGTAAACGCTACCTGTATGCTAAATCAGAGGGCAGTGATAAAATCAAGAAGAAAGTCCAAAAACGTTTAAGGAAAGAATATAAAAACTAGTATCAAATATTTTTTTTTCCATCAAAGTTGAAAAAAACGTCTGGCAAACTGCACTATGTTCTACTTATTTTACTCTTAACTAACTCACGAATCAGCAGAAATAAGTAGCAAAGCGATTCGACACCTAGTTTTTAAGATATACCTGCCGGAAGTGCGAAAAATTACCTAAAAACAAGAGAGAACGCTATAGTCGGGTGCCCCGACTATCAGATACCCGTTACTCAGCTAAGGGAGTGCGAGGGAGATGGATATATTAGAACTTTGATCAGTCATAACTTTTTAACGAATGGTCCGATTTAAAAAATTTCTTCTACATTTCGATAGGTTTTGATAATCACAATAAAACTGCATTTCCAAAATCTTTAAAGGTGTGGGCGCCAGACACCTTTCAAAAAATGAGGGGGCGGTTAGAGGGGGCGTGGCACCTTTTTGAAATAAACTTGCGCTGCGTAGGAACTCCAAGAATATGCATGCAAAATGCCAATCCTCTAGCTTTTATAGTTTCCGAGATCTCAGCGTTCATACGGACGGACAGACAGACGGACAGACGGACAGACGGACATGGCTAGTTCGACTCGGCTAGTGGTCCTGATCAAGAATATATATACTTTATAGGGTCGGAAAAGCTTCCTTCTCCCTGTTACATACTCTTGCACGAATACAATATACCCTTTTACTCTACGAGTAACGGGTATAAAAAGTGAAAAAGTGGTAAACTTTGAAAGGGCATAACTTTTACAAAAAAATTGATCTGAAAAAGGGTTTCATATTTGTAATAGTATGGGTCGATTGGTATGGGTCGCAACTTTCTAGGACAAAGTCAAAAAATTGATTTATTGAAGGTTTTTTAAAAATCCCGTGTTTCAAAAAATTTGTATAAAAAATTGATTTTTCATTATTTGTAATAATATATTAATATATTATATATATTATAATATATATATTTAAATCATTAAATAAATTTAATCATTCCGGCCGAGTCCTATTATTGGGGTGAGTCCAAAATAAATGAAAAAAAACAAGAAAGGAAGCTAGCTTCGGGTAGCCGAAGCTTATATACCCTTGCAGATAAAGTAAATACCTATATTTTAAAGCTTACTCTATCGGTGCAGTTCCAGGGGTTCCAGATTCTGCGAGACTATTTAAAATTTTGTTTTTAAGTTGTCAAAAACCAAAACGCCTACTTCCTACAAAGTTACAAAGAAATTACTTATATTTGTTTGATTATTCCTATGGGAGCCTTAAGATATAATGGTCCGATCCGGCTCGCTCCAACATATGTACTACCTGCAATAGAAAGAAGACTTTTCGGAAAGTTTCATCGCGATACCTTTAAAAATGAGAGACTTGTTCGCATAGAAACGGACAGACGGACATGGCTAGATGGACTGGGCTATTGGTGCTGATCAAAAATATATATACTTTATGTGGACGGAAACGCCTCCTTCACTGAGTTACAAACTTCTGACTGAAATTTAAATACCCTTGCAAGGGTATACAAATCAAAGGGTCCGACTTTATGTGATTTACAGGGGCTCGGCGATCATAGAACCAAAGTCTACGATATTCAATACCGGCGGGAACACTTCAAGCAGCTGAGCCAGAAATTCTCCTTGGAGTGCGATATTGGAGAGGGCGACCAGTAACTACGCGACATACGATCGGCGCTGGAATCGAGGAATCGCTGGAGGAAAAATAGCTTTAATGTCTGGCGTTAAGTTATAAAATTACCCAGTCCCCAACTCCGTTTAAAACATGCGAAAAATCTTGAAAAACCTCATTAAGTTGAGGCCGTGAGGGATGTAAAAACCATCGCGAAAAACCAGCGGGAAAAAAGGCCATTTAACCGCTAATTATGCCGTGAAGAAAGGAGAAAAAAAAGAAGAAAGAAGGAATAAGAACAACCAAAAAGAAAAATGTCGGAGTAGAAGCGAGTTAAAGTTGAATTTTTTTCAGTTATTAATCATAAGTAATTTTTTATATGTTCTTTTAAAGTGTATATTTGTGATGTGGTTGAAGTGTTTGAGACTCGGTGAGCTGCCCAAAACTACGGCATTGTGTTCTCATTTTCATAGGAAAAAATTTAAAGTTTACAAAAAAAAATAATTCCATGCCCACTTAATATGGAAAAGAAAATTTGAAAAATGAAATAGTGCCACAAAAGCCTTTTTTCATTCAATTTTAGTAGACTTTTTTTTTACCTAATGCTTCTTTATTATTAAAAAGGCGGTTATTGGTTTTTATGCGGAGGGCCACCTTTATATAAGTTATAGTTATACCCGTTACTCGTAGAGTAAAAGGGTATATTGTATTCGTGCAAAAGTATGTAACAGGGAGAAGGAAGCGTTTCCGACCTTATAAAGTATATATATTCTTGATCAAGGTCACTAACCGAGTCGATCTAGAGATGTCCGTCTGTCTGTCTGACTGTCTGTCTGTCCGTATGAACGCTGAGATCTCGAAAACTACAAAAGCTAGAAAGTTGGAATTAACCACACATATTCTTCGGCTTCCTACGCAGCGCAAGTTTATTTCAGCCAATCGCCACGCCCCCTCTAACGCCCACAATCGCCCACATACGATTTTAATATGTGTCTGGCGCCCACATGTTTAAAGATTTCGGGGAAGTATAAATGCAATTTTTTTGGCGTTTATTTAAACCTATCAAAATGTAGAAGATTTTTCAAGTCGGACCATTCGTTAAAAAGTTATGCGCGATCAAAGTTGTATATCTCCATCTCCCTCGCACTCCCTTTAGCTGAGTAACGGGTATCTGATAGTCGGAGCACCCGACTATAGCGTTCTCTCTTGTTTTTACTGAATTCTACAATATCAATATACCCGTTACTCGTAGACTAAAAGGGTATAGTGTATTCGTGCAAAAGTATGTAACAGTTAGAAGGAAGCGTTTCCGACCCTATAAAGTATATATATATTCTTGATCAGAGCCACTAGCCGAGTCGATCTAGCCATGTCCGTCTGTCCGTCTGTATGAACGCTGAGATCTCGGAAACTACAAAAGCTAGAAAGTTGGGATTTCCCACACATATTCTTGGGCTTCCTACGCAGCGCAAGTTTATTTCAGCCGAGCGCCACTCCCAATCTAACGCCCACAATCGCCCACCAACGAATTTATAAAGTGTCAGGCGCCCACATTTTTAAAGATTTCGGAAAAGTGTAAATGCAATAAATGTTGTGTTTATTTATACCTATCGAAATGTAGAAGAAATTTTTCAAATCGGACCATTCGTTAAAAAGTTATGCGCGATCAAAGTTTTACATATCCACCTCCCTCGCACGGGAGTCTGATAGGGGTATCTGATAGTCGAAGCACCCGATTGTTTCTATAATGGTTTGATGGATTTAATTCAAACCTTTTGTATATTATTAGGTGTCAGTTAAATAACATCCTATCGGCTAATATATCGGTGGCAAAGCGATTGCTTCAACACTATTAAAAAAGGCGTTTTGCGGTGTTTACTGTATCTCCGCAAAAAATGATCGGATTTCTATTTTGTTTTCACATTTCGCTTAAGAATTAAAAAAAAACCGCCCCCCCTGGGAAGCTCGATTTTTAATTTTTTATTTTTAAGAATTTTTTTCTGTCTCCCAAAGTCAAAAATGCGTTTTCTTCTATAAAATTCGACTTTGGGCTTAAAAAATATATTAAAAGTTAAACAAGAAAGATTCGGCCAGCCGAATCTTATATACCCTTGCAGATCATTCATATTCATTTACAAACACATCAAATTTAAATTAATTTGCGTATATGTTACAACAATCCAAATTTTAGCTGCTTTTGTTTTACTTTGGCATTAATTTTTGATCCTTCCCATGGCAGCTATATAATATAGCCGTCCGAATTTTTTTTTAATTTAATACGAAATTTTGAAATGTTAAAGAAAAGCCATGGCCCAGAAGAGAAGAGAATGTAATAAAAGTCAACAAAGAATTTTTTTTTCCCTATTAATTTCCATTTAATTTTCCGACCGTTCCCATAACAGCTATATGATATAGTCATCCGATTTAAAAAAAAAAAAAGATTTTTTTACGTTTTTATACCCTTGCAGAGGGTATTATGATTTCAGTCAGATGTTTGCAACGCAGTGAAGGAGACGTTTCCGACTCCATAAAGTATATATATTCTTGATCAGCATCACTAGACGAGTCGATCTAGCCATGTCCGTCTGTCCGTTTCTAAGCAAACAAAAAAAATTCTAAAAAATCGGAACACTATATCATATAGCTGCCATAGCAACGGTCGGAAAATTAAATGGAAATTAATAGGAAAAAAATTATATGTTTGTTGACTTTTTTTACATTCTCTTCTTCTCTTTGATATGGCTTTTCTTTAACATTTAAAAATTTCGTATTAAATTTAACAAAATTCGGACGGCAATATTATACAGCTGCCAAAGGAAGGATCAAAATATTAAGCCAAAGTAATACGAAAGCAGCTAAAATTTGGATTGTTGTAACATATACGCAAGTTAATTTAAATTTAATGTTTTTGTAAATGAATAGAAATGATCTGCAAGGATATATAAGCTTCGGCTGGCCGAAGCTAGCTTCCTTTCTTGTTTTTTTGATCCTTTATATACGTTATGTGGTCGGAAACGTCTCCTTCACTGCGTTGCAAACATCTGACTGAAATTATAATACCCCTGCAAGGATATAAAAAGTAGGCCAGCTGCGGATCAACCACAGGTCCCTGTGTAGATCCGATCCGATCCGAACTATGTTTATGTTGTTAAGAAATAATGTAGAAACTGTCTGAGCCTAACTTACAAAAAATATCTCAAAAACTCTGGTTGTGGCACCCTTTCAAAGTCAAACATTATTTATTTTCAAATTTTTTTTGTTTTGTTTTTGCTTAACAAAAAATATTTAAACTTACAAATGTCTACATTAAATAGGTTCAGACACGATACGCAGCTGAGGAAAACATGGATTTGAGAAAAACGCATTTAAAGTAAGGTGCACAAGGAAGGTGGGTGCCGTTAACCTGGCATAAGTTTTTTGTCCATATGTATCTCTTCCCTTAAATAAACTAAAAATAAAGTTCAAGACTTACATATATAAACTTTTAAAATAAGTGTTATATTCTTCTTGGCCTTTTTTTCCATAGTCATTTTTTTCATTGCTTATGAATAATTTAAATATATTAAATTCTTGTTTTCTTTTTAGCAGTCTGCACATGAGCTTCTGCGCAAGCGCCAGGATGATATGTCGCTTTAAAAGCCAAAAGGACACACGTCCTCGCTCAACAGTTTCCATTATGAGGTCGGCTAAATTTCTGCTGGTTCTCTGCTGCTCCTCCTGGTTTATGCCCGGCGGGAGTAACTCGGTGGGCAAGGACGCCTGGCTACGTCCAGGATGCCATAAAGTTGGTAATACGCGAAAAATTTTCATCCCGGATTGCGTAGAGTTTACCATAACAACTAATGCATGCCGTGGATTCTGCGAGTCTTACTCGGTACCTTCGGTTTCCTGGATGGGAGCATCGATGGCTGCTTTATTCAAACCACCCAGGCCAGTGGTGAGTGTTGGTCAATGCTGCAACATGATGAAGTCAGAAGAGGTTGGTTTGCTCTTAAGATGATATCTTCAACTTCAAAATTAATACATGGCATCCGTTACAGATACAAAGACGCGTGTTATGCATTGAAGGAATTCGAAACGTGACATTTAAGAGTGCTGTCTCGTGCAGCTGTTATCACTGCAAAAAGGATTAAAAGCTAGCAGAAAGAGCCTGAGCCATTTTTAATATCAGTTAAATAATATATAATATAAAATATATATTAGATATATATAAATAATTATATTGATTAGTTTACGCAAAAATAGACAGATGGACAGGTGCATTTCGACTGGGCTATCATCTTTATCATTTATTACTCTTATCATTTAGATTTTCTGCTACTACATAAGGACCGGTTCTTTTACAAACCGAGCAGATTTGGCCAAAAATATATTCTCACATTTATGATTTGCCTGAAACTTTTTTAACGTTTACTCTTTCATAGAAAAAATCCGAGGCCTTCTTTAAAAAAATCGATATTAAAAGAAATAGAAATGGCTCCCCCCTTTAAACAAAAAACGAATATGGTGCAAATATAAAAATAAAAAAAAAAAACATTTTTAGTGGGGGCAATGTTAAAACAAGAAAGGAAGTTAACTTCGCCCAGCTAATATACCCTTGCAGGTATGCCTATTTAAAATGTTGATTTTAAATTGTCAAAAATGAAAACACCTACTTCCAACAAAGTTACAATGTATTTTCTATTTTTTTCTATTATTCCTATGGGAGCCATAAGTTATAGTGGTCTGATCCGGCTCATTCCGACATATGTACTACCTACAATAGAAAGAAGACTTTGGGAAGGTTTTCTCGCGATAGCTTTAAACTGAAAGACTAGTTCGCATAGAAACGGACAGACGGACGGGCGGACATGGCCAGATGGACTCGGCTTTTAGTGCTGATCAAGAATAAATATACTTTATATAGTCGGAAACGTCTCCTTCACTGCGTTGCAAACTTTCGACTGAAAATATAATAATTATATAATATATAATTATATATTATATATAATTATATTATTATATAATTATATTAAAGATATTTGCCTCAGACTGGTACCTTTCTGTCAAGAAAGGACCGCAGAGGAAATAAATTTTTGTTTCTCGGCTGAGTCCTGACCTTTCATCCCTGGACATTACGGCCTATATCCGTAACAAAGTTCAGATTGATGATTTAAAGGTTGAACAATTTAATTTTCCATTTGCTAGGGAGGTATCATCATTAAAAATCGGTGTTCCCTGTGCTCATTTTGCAACTCTGTGAACACTGATCAAGCCATAGCCGATCTTTTTGCACGGTTTTTTCAAACCACCTATTCAACATCAAGTCCGTCAGATCAGTGTTACCCATATGACATGCCTAAATCAAACTTTATTTTTTGTCCTATTTTAAGTGAAAGCTCACTTCTTTTAGATTTGCATAGGGTCAAATCAGTCTACTCTCCGGGTCCTGACGGAGTCCCTGGATGTGTGCTCAGGTATTGAGCTGAGACGTTGTGTAGACAATTGCACAAACTTTTTACTTTGTCTTTGGAAACGTCAGATTTCCCGCATAGATGGAAGGAATCGTTTGTTATCCCGCTTTATAAAAAAGGGAGCAAATTGAACGCATGTAATTACAGAGGTATTTCAAAGCTGTCAGCTATTCCAAAGCTATTTAAGAACATTATTACGCCCCATTTGCAACACAGTTGTAGATCTCTAATTTCCTCTTGTCAACACGGATTTTACTTCATTTGTGTTAAATGGTTTTAGATAAAATCGTCAGACGGATGTGGCTTACACTGATTTTAGCAAGGCGTTTGATTCTGTAAACCACCCGATTCTAGTTCGGAAATTGGACCTTTTAGGGTTTCCAGATGATCTTCTTAGGTGGATCTTAACTTATTTAAATGGCATTTTTAAAAACTCTTTTTCATCCCTAATCCGAGTCACGTCCGGTGTACCACGAGGAAGTCATCTTGGTCCGCTCCTGTTTACTATTTGAAACCATTATTACGCCCCATTTGCAACACAGTTGTAGATCTCTAATTTCCTCTTGTCAACACGGATTTTACTTCATTTGTGATAAATGGTTTTAGAAAAAATCGTCAGACGGATGTGGTTTACACTGATTTTAGCAAGGCGTTTGATTCTGTAAACCACCCGATTCTAGTTTGGAAATTGGACCTTTTAGGGTTTCCAGATGATCTTCTTAGGTGGATCTTAACTTATTTAAATGGCATTTTTAAAAACTCTTTTTCATCCCTAATCCCAGTCACGTCCGGTGTACCACGAGGAAGTCATCTTGGTCCTCTCCTGTTTACATTATTCATAAATGACCTTCCTCTAGTCCTAACGAAGTCCCGTGTACTTATGTACGCAGATGACGATAAGTTGTGCCTGCAATTTAATGATACCGCAAAAAGTTTATCTTTTCAATACGATCTCAATGCATTTCAAACTTGGTGCATGAATAATAAATTAAATTTAAATGGTTCTAAGTGTAAACTAATGCTCTTTTTTTGTGTCAGCTTACTATTCAACTTATACTTTGGGCGGTTGTGTGTTAGATAGAATAACGCATGCTGACGACCTTGGAGTCTACATAAATCCTAAACTAAAATTTTCTGATCACATTACTACTAAGGTAAATAAAAGCAGAGGCGTGCTTGCATTTATCAAAAGGTGGTCGAAGGAATTCGATGATCAATATGTCACAAAGACCTTGTTTATTTCATTAGTCCGACCAATTCTTGAGTACTGCGCTCCTGTGTGGAGTCTCCATATGGGGTGCATATAGACCGGATTGAGTCTGTGGAAAAAAACCTTTATATTTGCCTTACGGGGACTTAGCTGGGATACAAGCCTAACACTGCCATCCTACTCTAGTAGACTACTTCTAATTAAATTACTATCATTAGTTAACCGTAGAACTATGCTTGGTATTACGTTTATTAGGAATATTATTCATGGTGATGTGGAGAGTCCCGAGTTACTGGGTCGCCTGGATTTTAATGTGCTAAATAGATTCACTAGAAACTATATTCCTTTAGTTTTAAATCATTGTATCTCTAATTATACAATGACTTGTAACGAACTGTTTTCGACTGTTTGATCGCTACGTAAACGCCGCGACTAGCTCAGAGATATTGTGTGTTCGTCCCACCAAATTGGTATTGCGTGACTGCCCGTGACCCAAGAAAATGCAGAGATATCCGATTGGGACAAATCGGAAAACTTTATTCAGTTTTACTTTTCGCTGGAATTGGTTTCTTCGTCAGCTGGCTGTTGCGGCTTGCCTGATCGGCTTCGTGCTCCTCAACGGCGTCGCTGCTCTCGGATCGTGCTACTTGTGGACTCCAGCGGCGTCGTTCTCCAACGGCTCCACTCCAGTTCCACCCGGCTTATAGAATTCAACAAGTCTGCACAACCTTCCTTTTTGGATCCGACCAAAATGATCTCGTGACCACCTGTATCGCCGTGTTCCCTGAGGTCGGTCTGGCTCTAGCCTGAGAAAAAAATGTCCCGACAGGTCAAATCCGAGGATTCAGCCTTCTCGTCAGTTCACCGTAACCCCGACGCCTGGCACAAACTCTTGATCCGCGCTCACCTTGCCGGTAGCTCGTCCTTCTCTCGTCTCTGCTCCTGTCTTTCTCTAGAGTCCGTTCCAATCTTGCGTCTTGCAGATCTCACCGTTGCAGTCTCAGCCTTGGCCTAGCGTCTTGACTCTGGTATCTTGATCTGGCCGTAGAGCACTCGGTTTTCGATACTCTCACGGCCACGCACTCGATTAAATCCTCGCACTTGTATTCTTGATCTTTTTGGGAAACTGTCGCTCTTGTACTCTCGCTCGCGTATCTTGATTGACTGTCTCCTGTCTCTCCTCCGGCTGTCAACGTCGCGTCTTCCGACCGACACGTCCCGTGTCTCCTGCCGTGCGTACTCCAACTGACTGCCTCGGGTACTATCACTGACTCCTCCGCGTACTGACTCCAACTCCACGAGCTGCGCCTGCACCGTCCCTTATATAGGCTACGGCGGTCCCGTTATTTCCCTTTTTGCACACGGCTCGCATCGCACATTGGGATGAAAAGCCTTTTTTTTGTCATAAACTCTAATTTTAAAGATACGGATTTCAATTTTTTTGTACATAATATTAAGACTATTGTAAAATTTCGGTTTTCATTAGTTTTTGATTTTGACCACGCCCACATGAACCACCCCCGACCGCGAAGGTAATTTTAACAATACGGATTTAAATTTTTTTATACATAATATTAAGATCATTGAAAAATTTCGGTTTTCATTAGTTTTTGATTTTGACCACCCCCAGTCAGCCGCCCAAATTCCATATATAAATAAAATGTACGTGCTAAATTTTTTATTTTACTCATCATCTGTGTTTAACTCGAAGTCCAAATTTTCTTCAAAATCGAAATGCGAGTTATCCATTACTGCTTCAACAGGGGGTTCCTCCAAAAGCGCAATTGCTTCTTTTGGTAGAGGAACTGACTTGCTTTTTTTTTGTGATGAGATGCTTGATAAAAAGGGATCCGAGTTGTTCCGAATCTATTTAAATATTACGAAATGGCGCAAGTATGCGCAAAAGTTATTAACTCCATTTAATCATATACACAATAACACGTATTACCACATTTTTACTTTTTGCAATCCTGCGTACACTTGCTAGTTCTACTCCACGAAACACAAATATTTATAGGTAAACTTCTACACAAAACATGGTTCAATAAAACAATTAAAAACAGCACAACACAAAAGCATTTCTAGTGTAAGCCCTTTAAGCAATATTATACATACCTTGAGGAAGATTTTCCATAATTTAGCCGAAAAGAATGCGCGATATTTGGAAAAGAATAAAAATTTAAACTTTTGGGACACTTCGTAGAAAAATTTAGGCGCAACCAACTTAACTCGAACAGCTGACTTTAGAGACCTGGCAAAAAGCCAGGGATGGTCACAAAAATATTTCAAAAATAGTTTTATGATAGTTGAACATTTCTTTAACGGATAAAAAAAAGAAAAACCAAAATTTTTGACAAAATAATTTTGGACTTTATGCCAAAAAAAAGGCTTTTCATCCCAATGTGCATCGGGTCCAAGGTCCAATATGTTCCGGTAGTTCCCTTTGCACACGGCACGCATCTGGTCCAAGGTCCAAGATGTCCCGTTAGTTCACGGTGCATCCTCTTTGTGCCGGTTCCTTTGGCAGCCATTGTCCAAGGTCCAGCGCGGTACCGTTATTCCACGGTCTCTCCGCTTTGGCAGGGTCCAAGGTCCACTATTTACCGGTGGACCTGGATGCCCTCGAATTCTGCCGCATTCTCGCTGCCTTCGCTGTTGCTAGGGGCTCTCCTGCCTCGAGATTTGTGGGGAGTTTTACGACTCCTCACAGACTATAATAGACTATATCACCTAATGTCTACTACCGACTCACTGCCTATCTGTAAATCAATAATACTATCCTACTTAGCAACTAATTTCTAATATAACTAATATTGTGAAATTGTCCCTTTCTTTGTCCGCGATTACGTTTACTCGCCCAAAACGGTGTAGAGATCCGCGCGTTAACAAGCATTGCTTGGTGTCGTAAGGGCCACTTGTTTGTAATGACCATAGTGCATCAACGTCCAAGAAAGATAAAACCCTAAAAACATTTAATTGTTAGAACAAATACATTTTATAGTTAAAAGACAACTGAAATTGAACTAGTTGCAAATAAACTATAATCCAAAAATATAGCCTAGAGTGTAAATTTTTTGGGAACTTTAACATCAAACAAATTAAACAGACAAGGTCCTCAGTTCAATCCCCAGTCTTTGAAATTTTTTTTTGGTTTTTTGTTTGCTACGTGATTTTTTAGTTTTATTTTAAACAATAATTATGTGAAAAATCACTGTTCTAACAAGAGAGTTACCGGTCACTCAGCTAGCAGTGCGAGGGAGATGGATATAGAAAACTTTAATTGAGTAAACTTTTTAATGAATGGTCCGATTTGAAAAATTCTATTTCGAGAGGTATTAAGAAAAACAACAAAATTGCATTAATAGTTTTCCGAAATATTTAAAGATGTGATCGCCCACATTCTTAATCAAGATCACTATCCGAGTCGGTCTAGCCATGTCCGTCCGTCTGTCCGTCCGCTAGAAATTTGTTATTAACCATCCAGATTTTTGGGGTTCCTACGCAGGGCAAGTTTGTTTCATCAGGGTGCCACGCCCCCTTTTACGGCCACAATCGCCGTTGAACTAATAGTCTTTTTGATTAGGTATTTATACTTGTTAGCAATTTAATAGCGAAAGAGTGTAGCAGGCGAGACGAGAGTGCGTTTAAAATGAGTCATCCAGCCGAATTCTGCAAGTACACAAAAATGAGGGAGCTAGATAGAGAGAGAAATACCGGGTCAGCGGGGTTTTCTCAAATCAAGACTAATGGTCGAGAATTAACAACCGCCGAATCCGCACCTTCTCAAAGGCTAAAACAGCAGTGCCAACTGCGTGGTAGAAATGATGCTTAGCGATCTTCACAGCCGCTTCCCAAAGACTGGAATGAATGAGGAGGAATGAACCACCAATCAATAGCCTCCGATTGGCGAAAGTCCAATGCAAGTCCCCGATGATCATTGCTGATGAATAGGCGCCTTAGTTCGAGCAGTTCATTGCGAGCGCCAACAAAGTTGGTTGCATTATCAGACCAAATCTGCCACAGCATTCTTCTAGTGCATATAAATTGTTTGAAGCCATGTAGAAAGGACACCGTAGATAGATCCTTGATCAACTCCAAATGTATAGCCTTTGTGGCTAAACAAATGAAGACACAAATGTAGCATTGAGGCTTGCTTCGCACATCTGACATGTAGAGAAATGGCCCGCAAAAGTCAATGCCAGTGACTTCGAGTACATGAGATCCATTAAGTGGTTCCTTTGAAAGATCCGCAATTATATGCTCCACTACTCGAGGCTTTATTCGAAAGCATCTAATACATTTGTTTACTGCCTTCATCACTGCCATCCTCCCCCAATAGGCCAATATTGTGATCGAATAATGCCGAGTAGAGCCCGTGGACCAGTGTGCAACCGAATGACTCCGTGGTAATATAATTGGATGGCGCCCATTAAAATCCAGCGAAGAATTCCTTATCCGGCCATCCACTCAAAAGAGGCCAACTTGAACAATGAGTGGAATAAAAGGAATTTTGGTCCATGAGCCCAGAAAAGAGACTCGTTGAGCTCATCAGTAAAAACACCTCGAGAGAGAATGTCTGTTGGATTTAAAGAAGTTAAAACATATCGCCACTCCACTGACTCAGTTAGCTCTTGAATGGAAGCAACTCGGTTCGCTACAAAAATGTTAAATCTAGAGGAAAACAATAATTGGTCAAAAACTGGATCCCAAGCGAGACCTAGGGCTTTTGCAAAATCAGTGCCATTACCATCCTATTCTTGTCTGCAACTCCATCCAAAACATCTGGCATATTCGAGCACCACTTTCTAAGCTTAAATTTTCCCTTGGCTAGATGTTTTGATGCCTGATACATAAGGATGACTACCTCTTTATTGGATTTTGCTGTATGCTCGTCTGCTGACAACTGATGCATAGCTCGTACAGCCAGAAATGGTGCTGGCTTCCTGCCATAAGTAGCTTAAACATCCGCAATTAATCCTGCTGTTAATCCCTCCACAAAGTGCTTTGCAAATGGCTGTCTTTAGGCTGAACCCTAACAAAACGACACATTTTGCAAATGTCTTCTGTGATTGCTACTGGATGTAAACGAAACCGAAGAACATCTTTGATAGAATAGCCTTAGGAACTAGCTGCCGATCCATCAAAAACTACGCGAAGCTTTGTGGCGAAGTTATCTTCCTTTATGACGTGCGTATAATGGGCTCGGCGCATCTTTCCATTTTCCAAAATCGTCGAAGAAGATCATCTAAACGATCGAAACTATTATGCCTAGTAGCGAGGGGTAAGTCTTGAGAGGCCATTACCTCAAGAAACAACCCAACCCAGACGAGTCTTTTGAATTAGGGGTAATCCAGGTGGCAGCTTGATTTGGTCTTCGGATAACATCTCGTAAAAGAGGCTGGCTCCGATTTTAAGGTACACCCGCTGGGGAGCATGCAAACCTTGGATCAGCTTACTGTATATTTTTAGGTATGTTCAAGTTGCCGATGTCGACATAGAAGCTAGGCTGTTGCTATGTTATGCTTGGAGCAATCACCGCGGTAATGTTGGCTGAGTACTTAGAAGTTCGGGACTGAAGCGTCATGTTAACCGAATGACCATCCGTCACAAAACTGGAATCTCCTATTCCAGTTACAGATGGTTTGGGAATCGGGACGTTATTCGATGCAGTTGGGAGCACGAATCGAGTAGAACTCGAAAAGGAACAAAAGCCATGGAACGGGTTTTTACTAAAACGCTAGCCGTTGCTAAGAGCACAATATCATTACTAATTTCCTGTGCAATAAGACCAGTCGAAGTGAAAAGCAGTGCAGAGGATGAGGCAGAAGCTGTGCTCCTTCTTGTGAAGAAACGGAAGCTATGTTTCCCAGGGGAAGTAGGGTGTGGTGCTTAGATCCGCATGCACGACAATTACTAGAATTGCATTGCTTAACTTGATGACCAACCTTCAGACAATTTATGCAAAGACCAAGACGTTTTAATTTTGTAAGCCTATTCGTAGGATACAGGGTTTTAAAATTCTGAAAATAATAATTGGAGTGACCCGTTTCATTACCGAATATACAGATCCAGGGTAAAAATTCGAGGCAACAAATGCTGATCTAGGCGTATTGGGTATTCTGTTACTTCCCAACAGATTTCCCGGCGCATAGTTTGCCATAGCGAAATCCATAGAAATTATGCCTTTGACTCCCACGTAGGAATTAAGTTGACGAAGGCAGGGTCTTAAACGATTTTCCCACTATGCCTGACTGGCCGGATCTAACTTTTGGAAAAGGACTTGTGAAGAATCACATTTATTTAGATTTAAGATTTAATATAATAACCCACTGAAGGGAGTCAATAGATTTAAAACAATACCATTAGAACCAAAATCCAGTAAAATAGCTAGATAGTCAGCTCTACCGAATCACGGGGCTTTTGCTTGGAAACCGGTAACGACGACGGTCGGAGGTCGCGCGAGTGTCAAGTGTATCGCAAAGAAAGAAAAGCACAGGAGGGTAGCCGCCGACAGCAAAAGGATAACAAGGATACCCACGCGAGCGATTCCAATTAGCATCCTGGGTAGAAAATCTATGGTGAGAGGAGTGAAGGGCATTAGGAAAACACGTGCAAATAACAAAGTAACAATAAACTGGAATATTGCCTGACTGTGGAAATAGAGAATACCGGGAGTACCTTGTTGGGAAAAATTGCGGGGTAATTCAGGCTACGCGGGCGAAGTTTTTATAGCTAGTTTTCCCTGCGGCTACGTGGGCAAGAACTTAATAGCTAGTTTTCCCTGCGGCTACGCGGGCGGAGTGTTTATAGCCACTTTTCGGCGGCTACGCGGGCGAGTTCTGGATGGCTAATTTTCCCTGCGGCTACGCGGGCGAGATCTGATGTGTAATTCTAGATAGATTTTAATGCGGGTGCGCGGACGGTGTAATTATAGCTAGATTTTCCTGCTGATACGCTTGCTGGTTAGGTCTGGTTAGTTTTCCCTGCAAGATTTTCCTGCGATTACGCGGGCGAGGTTATTGTACTTAGTTTTCCCTGCGGATACGCGGACAGTGTAATTCTAAAAAGCCTTTTCTGCGGTTACGCGGATACTTTATTAGACTTTATTACAAAGTTTCCAAGTTTCCGACCCCGGGAATGCATAAACAAATCCCTTTTCATCGATACATCCATCCGGAATTGTCTATAAGATATTAAATTAATCTGGGGAGGAACATGGATTGACTGAGACGCCGACCCCAGCAAATCGCAACCTTACAGATAGGCGCCCGAGCAGGGACTCTTGAGGAATCATTACGGAAAATTTCATCCATCGTGGCCTAAAGACCCACCAGATCAGCATATATGTGCATTTTGAGAGTAGGCATTTTCTTTGTGGGGGTCGGGACTCATCTATGGAAAAGCGCGAATACCTGCCGTATAACATCGGGAAATTCAGAAACGAACCACCAGAAATCAACAGAGCATGGAATCATCGGGACCACAACTTTATTTTCACGAGGTCACGCCGTCGCACAGTGGCGCCTTTTGACTTTTTTTTGGTAATAAATCATAATTGAATGATGTAAACGGCAAATTATAGATAATTGATCCACCTTTCAAATTATTGCTTGAGACAGGGAGTGGGCGTGGCAGAGGCGTACTTACAAATCGGCAAAGTCAGAATTTAAAAACAAATCCATTTTTTTCCGACAAAAAAAACTTTTTTTAAAAAGTTTTTGTTTTTTTTAGTTTCTTTTTTTATGTTGTAATTTTTAAAAATTATAAAAAAAATAGGGGTTTTAAAAAAAAAAATTTTTTTTTTTTAATGTTGTTTTGTTTAGTTTATTTTTTTATGTTTTAATTTTTAAAAACTAAAAAAAAAAAAGTTGAAGTTTTTTTTTGAAAATAAAAATTTTTATATTTCATGTTTTTTGATATAATGGTCACAATTTGGTAAACTTGGTAAATCCAATAGACTTAACATTTCTGGACTATAATTTTTTTTTTGCTGTGTGATTCATAAGATTCCGGAAATTGGTTTTCGCAGATACTTCCGTAAATTCCGAAATATGCTTGTATCCGGGTAAAAGTCGGCTCCGTGCCGCAGTAAAGATTTCCGTAATATCTCATACTTTTCTTTAGAAAGTTCTAAGTCCATAAATAAAGCCAATGCCTCTTCCAAGCCATACTTCTTAATAAATCCATTCGGAGGCGTGGGAATGCTTTCCTTAATCCTTATAAGTCGCAGCGGACTTGCCTCAGCAACCGATTTTATAATCTGCGCTCTCACTTTTTCATTGTCCTTTTTATATTTTAAAGAAAGCGCTTCGGAAACATTTTCAGTGGTTAAATCATCAGTTGCATCTTCGAGTTTTCTTTTCCTTGTGCGTTCCTGACAATCCTCCAAACTTTTAGATGGTCTTCCTCCAGAATAGTTTCGTCATTGAGCCAGTCCTCGTATTTCTTTGCAAACCTCCCTGCGTTGCGGCTGACATTCGTCCATTTCAATTTAATGCTTGCATATGTCAGATTAGGAGTGTGTAATATATTTTCGTACCTGCATAATTTACCTTTGCATTCTACCTGAAGGTAACGCCTCGGTTTTTCAATATTTTTGATAACTAATTGCCAGGCAAAACATATAACAATTTTAAAATAAAATCCCCATTTGACAATCAATAATAACATAAAAAACGTTTCCCATGAATAGAGATGGTCATTTCACAAGGTAGCGCCAATTTCTTGGACCATGACTTTTTTCCCTTTTTTGGCTCTTAAAACCGCGGACGCAGGCGGACGCAGCTACAACTTTCGTAATAACAAGAAGAAAGTCCAAATAACGTTTTACGGAAGTATAAAAAAATAGTATTAAATATTTTTTTTTATTTTCCATCAAAGTTGAAAAATATGGGAAAAATTGACGTTTCGCAAATTACGCATAACTAAGAGATGCGGATGGCAAACTGCAATATGTTTTACTTTTTTTACTCTTAACTAACACACCAATCCGTGGAAAAAAGAAGCAAAGCGATTCGATGCCTAGTTTTTAAGAAAAACCCCCCGGATGTTTTTTTTTTTTATTGAATTTAGAATTTAGAATTTAGACAATCACTAAATGGTATATCCCCCGGAAGTGCGAAAAATTACCTAAAAACCTACCTACCTTACCTATCTTTTACAAAAATTTTTTGATTTGAAAAAGGGTATAGTGTAATAATAGTGGATCAATTACCTGTCGATTGGTATGGGTCGCAACTTTCTAGGACAATGTCGAAAAAGTGATTTATTGCACGTTTTTTGGCCCAAGGCGCCACTGTGCGTCGTTGCGATCGCGGCCCGGCCAGGTACATAAGAAGCACCACTCCCATAGCGACAGGCAGTCAAGTTCAAGCAGCGTACCGAAACTGTCAAGCTCGAGCAGCGTACCAAGTCACAGAGTGTTCACAAGGATTAGCCGAGAATAATAAAAACAACCGCGAAAATAAAAAATAAATTTAGTAAAAACAAGAGAGAACGCTTTAGTCGGGTGCCCCGACTATCAGATACCCGTTACTCATCTAAAGGAAGGGAGATGGAGATATAAAACTTTGATCGCGGATAACTTTTAAACGAATGGTCCGATTGGAAAAATCTCTTCTAAATTTCGATAGGTATTGACAAACACAATAAAACTGAATTTTTACTTTTCCGAAATCTTTAAAGGTGTGGGCGCCAGACACCTTTCAAAAAATAGTTTGAGGCGATTGTAGGAATACAAAGAATATGTGTGGGTAATCCCAATATTCTAGCGTTTGTAGTTTCCGAGATCTCAGCGTTGATCCAGACAGACAGACAGACGGACATTGCTAGATCGACTTTATAGGGTCGGATATGCTTCCTTCTAGCTGTTACATACTTTTGCACGAATACGTATAACAAGGCCTAACCGTGAAAATAAATTTTATAAATCCAAACAAACACAAGAACCACCGGCGGAAATATTAAAATAATAACAAAATAAAGGAAGTGAATTTAAATAAACATTAAACAAGCAGAAATATTGGAGTTAAATGGATCTCATACTGAAGGAATGACGATCTTGAAGCAATCACTGCCGTGTTCGAACTCAGCAGCCTTGGATCCGTAAAGGAACTACGCAGCAGGCTTGCGGCTTTCGCGAATCAAGATGACCTCCCTGAGGCATGCTGCGAATGCTGCTTGCAGATTTGGAAACTAACTACGGAAATACCAGTAGTCCCAGACCAAAGTCACCGTCAGTCCCTCCTAGTCCAACAGAAAATTTGGGTAACCGCCAGGATTTGTCGAGTAATAGCCTGACGATACCTCTGACCCTGAATATACCCAAAGGAGGAGTAGCAGACAAGACCGAAGAGCAGCCATTGGTAGGAACCTCGTGTGCGGCGCTAGTGGACAAGATGGCCTGCTGGGGTCTCACCTTTGATGGGTTGTTCCGACCAACTCAGGTTTATGGAACATATCGAGGAAAGAGCTGCCACATATCAGGTGGATTTACGGTACCTCCCGCAACCAATGTCAGTTCTCTTGGTTGGACGGGCCGAAAGCTGGTTCCGAACGAGCAAGGTTCAAGGAGCAACTTGGGCAACCTTCCGCAGGGAATTTTTGGAATTCTTCTTACCGCCTAGATACTTCCAGCGGCTGGAAGATCACATCAAATCAAATGCTGATGCAGCGGACGGGGTACACCGAGGACCAGGAGCTACAACGAGTGTATTAGAACATGCTCCCGGAATTCCAGCTGTTCACCCGGAGGAAGGATTTTAAGACGCTCGCAGTTGGTCGTGAACTAAGAAGTCGTACGAGGCCGTAGAAACCCATCCCCTATACATGAGGAACTGAAGGTTTGGCGACTTCCCCTATCCCATAAACCTACGTGGCCCCACTACCGACCAACCCACCCCATAGACTTTGGCAGCGAGTAATGCCCACCACGGAACCATAATATAAGAATACGAAGCCACGCTACGCATGCAGGAGCTGCGGTGGAAGATGTCATTTCCCAAGGGAATGCCGGCAGCCCTAGTTGTTATTTTGCTGGGAATGTGGCCGAAGAGGCCTGCGCCCTTTCGAATGCTGCCGAAAACCAGAGTCGGAAAACGAGAACGGGCCTCGAGCGGTAAGGGACCCCTGGAGGAACCCGGGAAGTTCCCCGAACCAGTAAACCATGTCCTGAAGTTCGAGCAGGAAAGGATCCGGGCGCTGGTATTCCTCGGCGGGGAAACACTCATGGCCACCGGCGCGACTAAAAGTTTTATCGGTGAATCAAGAGCAAGGAAGCTTAACCGTGGAAATAACTAGAGAAGTATGCGTACGAGCGTCCGACTAACCGACGGGTCTCGACCTTATCTAAGCACTGATGGACATTCAAATTGGACAAAACCAAGTAGGGATGCCCCTGGGAGTAGATATCCTCTGCGGCATTAAACGCACAGTGGTTGGGCTTGTATGGAGCTGCGGTCAAAAATACTTCTGGTGGTGATATCGCTATGAAATGTTGTCGGGTTCCCCGACTATCAGATACCCGTTACTCAACTAAAGGGAGTGCGATGGAGATATAAAACTTTAATCGCGCATAACTTTTTAACGAATGGTCCGATTTGAAAAATTTCTTTTACAATTCGATAGGTATTGATAAACACAATAAAACTGAATTTTTACTTTTCTGAAATCTTTAAAGGTGTGGGCGCCAGACACCTTTTGAAATTGTTTAATTGTGGGCGTTAGAGGGGCATGGCCCTCGTCTGAAATAAACTTGCGCTGCATAGGTAGCCCAAGAATATGTGTGGGTTATCCCAACTCTCTAGCTTTTGTAGTTTCCGAGATCTCAGCGTTCATACAGACGGACAGACAGACGGACAGACGGACATGGCTAGATCGACTCGGCTAGTGGCTCTGATCAAGAATATATATTGACTTTATAGGGTCAAAAACGGGTCCTTCTAACTGTTACATACTTTTGCACGAATACACTATACCCTTTTACTCTACGAGTAACGGGTATAAAAATGGTGTACATCGGCGCACTATATCTTATAGCTCCCATACAAACGGATTGTGCCACTTTTATAATAATATAATAATATTTAACCTCTTAATGTCATCGTCAGGGACCGTAACTAATCATTATTAATTGTTTTTTAAACAAAAAAATCATGGTCAAAGAACAATCGTAAAAAAAAACAACTAACACAGCACATTTCTTATGCACCATAGTTTCAATATCCGATTTAATTTGTATTTTTCCAATTTTTATTTAAAATTTGAAGGATAATCGTTATAGTATAAAACTTAATAAGTGACGATTATTTTTTGAGTTCTATTTCAGATCTAGAAATAATGAATTTTTTACGAGTTTTATTTTCCGCTTGATTATCGATTACTTTCTGATTTTTATTTTTTGATTAAAAAGTTAAACTTATTCCTTGAGTTTTATTTTTTGATCGAAAATAAAACTCAAAGTCCAATTTCTTTGAATTTAAGACGGTTGGCTTTGAAAGTGGTTAGGAAGTATACAAAGTAGACCACGGCCAACACATTAACGGTACTTTTAAGTTTATACAATTACCGGAAACCGACAAAAACTTAGACAAAATACTCGCCTTAAGCAAGTTAAAGCTGACTTGCCTACCAATTTGAAGTGGACATCTACGAGCGTTCATTGCACCAGGTAGTGATATAATGCGTAACATTTAAACTTAGCTGCTCCAAATTTTTTGGCATGCATTTACAAAAATTAGTTTCAATGTAGCAAACTCAAGGTCTGATGCCGCCTTAGATTTAAGGAAATCTAAGACGCTTTGTAATGCCAGCACACACAAAGAATTTAAGACGATTCACTGTACATGCGTGTTTTTGAAGAATTCGCGTTTTTTTGTATCTTTTATTTTTTTTTATTTTTACATAATGAAGAGTCTTAGGTGTTGGCGATAAGCTCTTTGTTCCCGAAGAGGAACACAAACATAAACAAAAACCGCGAATTGTTCAATAGATGAACTTACATAACTATAGGTATATACTGGTAAAATTACGTCACTAAAGGCGCTTCATCATATAACATGATAACTGTAAATTATTTAGAAGATGACACCAACCAGTTAGTTTAAAGAAGTTGGTCCAAAAAATTAATAATTAGAAATAACGATTATTTGAAATTTTACTCCTTCATGGGGATTGTTATTTTCAAAATCGATTATTTTTGGTCCTTGCTTTATAGGGTCGGAAATGTCTCCTTGACTGCATTGATGCCCCAGCCAGGAATCTCCGTACCTTGGTCCCTTTTTTTTGAAAGTTCTGCTAGGACCAATTATGCTCGAAATGAGCCAGTTTAAAGGTCTTTGCGGTTGTTTAATTCCCTGTCAGCTAGCACTCGATAATGTTAGGGATCCAAGAAGGATCTTTATACTCTACTAGCCAGATAAGGATTAAATCCATTGGCTGAATAAATAAATAAATAAATCTAGTAGAAACAATCTTTGGGATCCATATTTTCAGTTAAATACTTTTTTTCTTTAATTACTTTTTTAGTCGCATATAATGTTTATTATATAATACATAAAATAATACTTTGAGTTCAGCTAGCATAGGGAGAGTATTTTGTCTAAGTTTATAGCGGTTTCTAGTAATTGTATAAACTTAAAAGTACCCTTAATGTGTTGGCCGGGGTCTACTTAGTATATTTCCTAACCTATTTGTCAAGCGGAAAATAAAACTCATAAAATAACACTGCTCGACAGTGTTTTTGGTGCATTAAATAGTGTTAATATAGACGTATATAAGCACATCTGCATACTTAGTTTTTGTGTTAACGGGTGGTATTTGTGTAATCGCGGTTTGAACAAAATAGCAACATTTAATGTTTTTATTTAAGATATCTTCGAGGGTCTGTACTCAATTGTATTAAAATGCCCTTAAGATGCCCTTCTACATAATTGCATTTAAGGCTCCTTCATCATTTGTGTCAATCAAAGCCTATGAGCCATTTAAGTAATTTGTTCACCTCTATTCACAACCAATTTGATGCGGTGAACAGGCTTAAAAAATACAAGGAAAAATATGTGCCTCAAAATATTGTACAGGCATCTAGAGGGGTCTTTACCCGAATTTTTGAAATAAATATCAGAATGTACTTTGAAGGATGGAATTTATAGAATTTTTTTTAAGTTAAAAAAATTTAATAAAAATTTTTATAATTTAATCCGACGCAACGGCATTTAATATATGTAGTACATATTATGTACACTAGGGTTGACTTGTTTTGTATAAAATTTCTAAGGTCATACTCTCACCCTTTTATAAATTGCGTTTTTGTATCCTTAATCCATAAAAGAAAGAAAAAGCAGGGACCGTAAATAATTATTACACTAGTTTACAATTTTTAATTTTTATACCCGTTACTCGTAGAGTAAAAGGGTATATTGTATTCGTGCAAAAGTATGTAACAGGGAGAAGGAAGCTTTTCCGACCCTATAAAGTATATATATTCTTGATCAGGATCACTAGCCGAGTCGAACTAGCCATGTCCGTCTGTCCGTCTGTCTGTCCGTCTGTATGAACGCTGAGATCTCGGAAACTATAAAAGCTAGAGGATTGGCATTTTGCATGCATATTCTTGGAGTTCCTACGCAGCGCAAGTTTATTTCAAAATGGTGCCACGCCCCCTCTAACGCCCTCAACCGCCCTAAACCATTTGAAAGGTGTCTGGCGTCCACACCATTAAAGATTTTGGAAAAGTAAAAATGCAGTTTTATTGTGATTATCAATACCTATCGAAATGTAGAAGAAATTTTTCAAATCGGACCAATTGTTAAAAAGTTATGCCCGATCAAAGATTTTATATATCTATCTCCCTCGCACTCCCTTAGCTGAGTAACGGGTATCTGATAGTCGGGGCACCCGACTATAGCGTTCTCTCTTGTTTTCTATATAAACGCTGGGACCCATTTTTTTCGTTTACTGTTCGCTCACTGATCACGATGAAAAAAAAAAAATCCAAAGAATCGTTTTGGAGATATTTCAAATATCTAGATTTTTGACCACTTGTTCTATTAAATGTAACAGCGCTCAAAAACTCGATTCAAAGACATTTAATTTAATTTAAAAAAAAAATCGAGAAAGAAAATCTTTGGATTTTTTCGACAAAAATATGGTTTTTGAGTAATAAAGCACGCGCTAACTCTAAATTAAGTACAGCCATCGCTTCTGAGCCAATAGGAAGTTTTAATTTCGCCATCATCTTACACAAACGAGGCTGCTGCAGATGCCAGCATAGTGTTTATCCTTGGGTCCACCGCTTTAATAAGGCCACCTGTGATTCAACTGCAGACACTTTTTCGCAGGTGAAGACGCCAGTTACTATTTGAGGATTTGAACAAGTGCGCGAAATTATCCGGTTAAACTGGGATCGCCCAGAACGGAGACATAATCTAGGCGTCATCGTTTACATGGAGTAGGCATTCCAGTGCTGGACGGAGCCGCCAGCTCGTACAAGATTCCTTATTTACATCTGGATTCAACGTTTGGCCGCAATTGATTGCCTATGGGAGACTCCACCAAACTCCGGATGTGCGCGCAAAAATTCAATCAGGTGCAGATATCAGTTGTGAGACAGCCCTTTGCGTGCGAGTCCCGTGGAGTCCCAAAGGCGTCTATTTTATATTTTGCTGCAAGCATGCGGCGCACTCTAATGAGTACCGCCCGCCGTTGCTTTTGAGTCTTCTTTTTTGCCTTTCAGATATATGTAAAGTTATCGCAGAAGCCAGCAGATGGCCAACTTGGATGTGCGTGCATATTTGTCCATCAGGCGCAATATATCCGTCAGGGGGCATTTGTTTGTCAGTAAGTACCGTGGAGTCACGAGGCGTCCAATTTGTATTTCCGCCATATCAAGCATCGTCCCTGGATCAAGAATCGGTCATCATCCTGTGGGGCCAGCTTTATGAGGTGGCAAGTGGCTAATTTTACAACAGCTCCGGAGCCACTGCAATATAGGAGCATTATTATTATGATAATGAGTCTAATTACAGTTTTCTTTTTTCTTTCAGGGCAGCGGCGTTTGAGGGAAGGAGCGGGCATCCCCTGTCATCAGCGGCATCAATGGTTCCCTCATGATCCTCTCCAGAGATCCGCAGGATTCGGCAGCATGAACATGGCAGCTTTAAGTGGGAAAACCGCTTGGCCTCAGTTGCGCAAAAGATCCTATTTGCTTGAGTCATGGCCGGCGAAGACCGCCTCCAGTAGGCAGCTCGGATGAAGACACCCCTTCTGTGACTCCCGCATCCATTCAACAGCCAGTCAGCCTGGAGTAAAAGGAGTACGCCATTTCAGAGGCACCAGGGACCGGCGCAACGCATCCGCAGAGGGACAGCATCCGGGCCTCAAGGGAGCCATCAAACGCAGTTCCAGAGCCAATTGTGTATGTAGTTCAATCGGTTTCCATGCCAGAGGGCGCAAAGATTTCGCCATTTAGAAAACAGACGATCGGCGCTGCTCTGAGCCAAAGCAATGCTAAGGTTTCTTGCCTTCCTATCTTTCCAGATTTACGTGATGATGTTGCAGGAGCCGATGGAGAACTCAGTTCGGAAAACACTGCACCGATGGATTTTTTCGACGAAAATATGGTTTTTAATGAGCCACCTTGAAAAAAAGCCCCCTCAACGAAAAAAATGGGTCCCAGCGTTTATATATTATGGCTGCAATTTTGCGGAGAATTGGCTCGGTCGATTAGCTCGCTGAGCTGAACCGCTAGCTCTTCATACACCGAATAGCAATATTTATATTTTGCCCCCCTTCAGTAACCACGCTTCAAACTCTTTTTCGGCTTTGTCCCAGAGTGAGCGGACTTGTTCCTTACGGTCTTTGGAGTTTCTGTCGTCACTCTGAAATGGCTCATACGGTGCGACACCGTGATGAACCGCGCAAGGGCTGCAATTGCAATTTCGTTGCTCAGTTTCGCCTGAAAACGATCTGGATTTGTGACCTAACTTTAGGCGTGAGCGGACTCAGAGACAATCGTTTGTTGTCGCCTGCTTGGGTGGCTAATGAAGTTTCGCTCTTTGCCTTCGTTATTGATTTTGGGGCTACTGGGCTTGCAGTGCGCGCGACGGATCCGATAACTTTGTTTTGTCTCCTCCTGGCATTCGAGAAATCGGATTAACTGGGCAAACCGGGTTGGCTTTGTAAAAATTAGACCCGCCTGGAAAAGTCTGTCTTGGATTGTGGTCACGCTGTTGCGGATTACCGGGCTGGATTCGAAAAGAAAAGGATCAACGAAATCGATAACTTGCGGAAGATACAGGTGCGGCCCCAAAATATCGAAAATCGTATGGAGTTAATTTGATTTTGTGAAACAAAAACAAAAGAAAACAAGAGAGATTGCTATAGTCGGGTGCCCCGACTATCAGATACCCGTTACTCAGCTAAAAGGAGTGCGAGAGAGACGGATATAAAACTTCGATCGGGCATAACTTTTTAACGAATGGTCCGATTTGAAATACATAAATACATAAATACATAAATACATAAATACATAAATACATAAATACATAAATACATAAATACATAAATACATAAATACATAAATACATAAATACATAAATACATAAATACATAAATACATAAATACATAAATACATAAATACATAAATACATAAATACATAAATACATAAATACATAAATACATAAATACATAAATACATAAATACATAAATACATAAATACATAAATACATAAATACATAAATACATAAATACATAAATACATAAATACATAAATACATAAATACATAAATACATAAATACATAAATACATAAATACATAAATACATAAATACATAAATACATAAATACATAAATACATAAATACATAAATACATAAATACATAAATACATAAATACATAAATACATAAATACATAAATACATAAATACATAAATACATAAATACATAAATACATAAATACATAAATACATAAATACATAAATACATAAATACATAAATACATAAATACATAAATACATAAATACATAAATACATAAATACATAAATACATAAATACATAAATACATAAATACATAAATACATAAATACATAAATACATAAATACATAAATACATAAATACATAAATACATAAATACATAAATACATAAATACATAAATACATAAATACATAAATACATAAATACATAAATACATAAATACATAAATACATAAATACATAAATACATAAATACATAAATACATAAATACATAAATACATAAATACATAAATACATAAATACATAAATACATAAATACATAAATACATAAATACATAAATACATAAATACATAAATACATAAATACATAAATACATAAATACATAAATACATAAATACATAAATACATAAATACATAAATACATAAATACATAAATACATAAATACATAAATACATAAATACATAAATACATAAATACATAAATACATAAATACATAAATACATAAATACATAAATACATAAATACATAAATACATAAATACATAAATACATAAATACATAAATACATAAATACATACTGAACCCTCCTCGAGGGTGCCGACTGGAAATGACGCTACAGTGCTTTCAATATATTAAGCGGCGTTCAGCTAAGATCAGGGGTCAATCCTATGTGCTCTAGTTTTTTAATAACTAAGTTATATGGGGACGACTTTTGGTCATGGTATGAGGTATACTAATATGTAAATTAAACCAAGGATATAAATTGTCCCTTTAAAAACTTCTGATATCAAACAAAAACACCTCTTAACGAGGTAAAAAAATATTGACGACCACACCTTCAACATACAAAAGTTCTGATAGCATATTTTGTGACGAAAAATAATTTTACATTCGAAAATATAAAAACACTTTCTAAAATTTACCTTTTCTGCACGCTACAATGGAAAATGTTCGTGTGGGTAAAATCTTATAAATTTGTCTGAAGCGGACCGAATGAGTAAATTTCAGAGTCTTGGTGAGCTGCCTTGTCGCGCATGGAGATTATTCACGCATTTCCGCATTCTCTCCAGAGGCTCTGTAGGCTCCACCTGACCAATGGGATCTGAATTTGGAAAATATTTGTTTTTATAATATTATATAACGAGGCAAGAATGATAAAAACTTAATTAGCAGTACAAGAATAACATTCAATGTATTCTTAATTAAAGCACTTTTGTTTAAACTCTAAAATAACTAATCACAGCAATGCTACTCCCTTAAAAGTTAAAACGCAGTTGAAAACAGCGGAAAAACGGCGCCTGCCTTCGAGAAAAAGAAAAAGAACATTGAGCGAGAAAAACAACATCAATCGCAATTTCTCTTGTTGTTGTCTTCACTTTGCCACGATCGCGTTGCCCAGCTTGCAGAGCGAGACAGGCGAAGTTCAACATTTTGTCTCGTTTTCTAAAAGGGATAAATTTGGGAGAGCGTGATTGAGAGAGAGGGGGTTGGTGAGAGAGTCGATTCTGCAGACGCTCTGCCGGCGTCGCAGTCGACTCAGTGCATTTTAGCACTTGGGCTAAATTCGGGAACTGCTGGGATACTTTATAGCAGCGGTCGGCACACACATACTGAAATATGATTATTTTGTCGTCCAAATGAAATATAATTATTTTGTAGTTTAAATCAGTTTTATTTTGTATTAGTCGGAGCAGCAATGGTGCCGCTCCAACGATCGAAGTATCTCTGTCTTTTTACAATATTCTTTAAGTTTGATTAAGGCTAAGTCTCGTAGCTGCGCTGCTCGCAGGCGGCGGCAGAGAGACGGCTATGTACCCATAAACTTATGTATAAAGGAATGTACTTATATACGTTGCTATGCGCTCCCAAGTGGAGGCGCAAGGGGTATGCATATGCTGTCCGTTTGTTGCAATAATGCGACGTTAGCACTTTCTGTGTGCGGGCTAAGCCATAGCGATCGGTTCATATTTCGGACACTTAGGGTTTATGATTGGGACTTGAAATATGTAAACACTGCAACAAAGTGTTACAGTGCGTACCCTTTAAGTACTTTCGGTACAGTGGGTATTCAATATATGTGCATACTACATCTCCCTCCTTTTGAAAAATAACGTAATATAATGAAGTTATTTTTATAATAAAATGTTTAATTATTACTTCCTTTTTTGTTTTGTATTGTTTTTTTTTTGTATTATGTTATTAGAATCAAAGAAAATGAAATTATTAAAAGAATTTGTGTATTTATTTATCTATGTATGTGTGTCTTTGTATGGCCATACTAAGTGCAATTTATGAAATACAAATTTTTAATCTATCCTTATGAACTGTTTGTTTCTTATGTTTGTTATTTGTTATTACTATGTTATCTCTATCTCCTATTTCCGTTACTATATACGGACCTGTATATTTAGGATCTAACTTATGACCTGTCTCGTTTTTTAATAAAACTTGGTCTCCCACTGATATATCTATATCCCTTACTTTATGGTCGTATAGTAGTTTATTTCTATTCTTATTTGCTTCTAACATAACTCTAGCTCTTTGATAGGCTACTTCTAATCTATTCTTACTCTCCTTAGCATAGTCATCTATATTATATAGTGCTTCTACACTATCTATGCTATTAAAATGTTTCGGTAAATTACTTGTTTTACCGAATACTAGCTCATATGGACAATAAGTTGTTACGAACTGCTATTTTTTTCTTTGGCAGTGCCGCTAGCTCAGTTTCTGTCTGGGCGGAGTCCCCCTAATGCCACAGCTCGCAACATAAATATCGACGACTACGCAGTCTCACATCACTAAACTATCGGTCATCACTACATATAAAACGTAAGCAAAGGCAAATTATTACAAGTGACGGGAAATATGATATGTTTTGGTGGCTATTGGTGACTTAGCCGAGCACGCCCACCCAACCAAGGATGCCCCGGAGGATTCCGCAGAGGCATCACCCATTTTCGGACCGTCGGAGTCACTCCTCGCGCCTACTTCGGTTCCATCTCCCCCACAGTGACAACTCACTCACACATTTCGGTCTGCATTTACAATTTAATATTCGCAGTAAGTCTTATATATAAACATTGTGATTATTGTACTCCCATTAACTAATTTCTCTTTTTTCAGCCTTCAATATCACAGTTGGCCGCCGTCTCAAACTTAGGCGGTCAAAGCAGAGGAACTTGCTTTCCTGGGAAAAGCTACAGGCGCCGCGGAACTATGCTCCACCAGTCATTTGTTGGTGGAGCTCACACTAAAACGGGGCGCAAAGGAGACACACTATCTGGGTGTCGGGTCACCTGATCCAAAGGAGCTCCCTGGGAAAAGAAGGGACAGGCCAAACAGGTAATTGCGCGCTGCAATCTCCCCCACCGAAAACCAAGGCTCGCGACCCTTTTAATAGGCAACACTGAGGACAACTATGGTTTTAGGGTCTGAATCCGGACAAATTCACAAGTGACTACGGGAAGTATTCCGATTAAGACAACAATGAGATACATATAATTAATTATAACAATTTTCAGCCGCTTCTAGGCTAGATAACGGGCGATATTCTATCCCGGACGGGAGCCGGAGGCCAGCGGCCGTTAAAGCCAGGAAAGCCCCGAGGAATGGGGACGGTTTATGGCGTGGCGGTTCACCGCCGCACCAATTGACGCCGGATGTCCCCGATAGCGAGTGGGACTGATACCCAGGAACGGACTCACCGGGGATTATAGTTCGGCGTTGGCGGCGTCTGGTAAAGCCAAAGTAACCGGGTCCGAATTCACTGGTCCAAGCTCATCCAGGTAGGTTAAGTGGAAATCCGGGATCTCGCCACGTCAGGCTCTTATGCAAGGCGAAGGGCGTATCCGTATAGAAGAGATTCCAAAAATAACCTCCAAATTAAATCTTCCGGGGCCCTTTGTGTTGGGACCCCGGTTGCCCTACGAATAATTAATTGAAATTAAACTAACTATGACACTTAACATTCTAAACTCTCACTTTTTCTGGTTTTGGCACACACTTAATGACGGAACTAATCGGTGCGTCCAGCTTCCATGACAATATGGCTGCGACTACCTCAATATCTGCCTATCATCATTCTCATCCCGCCATATTCCCTTGCCTCTCCCAAAATTGGGTCATTGGCCATATTCAAGGCCATGAAAGGCAATCCCTGAGCGAACCGGGATTAAGCCAAATGGCCAGATCGTCCGCCAGATTCCCCACAGGGGGGCGCCACCGAAACCATCGCCCTATCGTCCTGACATATCGATAGGAAGTATCCCACAATCGACTCCAACTGCAACACCAACCAAAGATTTCGAGAGGCGCTACCAGGAGTCTCTGCAGAACGACGAAATAATTGGTAGCTTTGGAGATACGGTAGGAATCAACACGGCACTGATATCGTCCTGCAGTTCGAACGGCGCCTTACGCGGGGCCCACGCATGACGGGAAGTATTACTGATGTTGCTGCTATGATTGTGTACTTTGTGTGTCCTTCTTTCAGATCACAGCCGGATGTCCTTAGCGTGATACACTCCCAGACTGCGGCCTTGGAGGTCCTCCAGCAAGTATGCATTGCCGCCGACGGATTTGACCACCCTGGCCTTCAGGAACTTGCGAGCAAACTTCGCATTGAAGGATTTGCTGAAGTCACTCAGCACGAAGTTGCGGCGGAAGACTTCTTGACCCGGTTTAGCGAGTAGCGTACGGGCTCGCTTATCATAGCGTTGCCGACTCATCTCGTACGAACCCTCCAGCTGCTTCTGAACCTTGGCGTGGATTACCCGAAGCTTATCCTTGGTCTGCATTCCCGCCATCTCGTGGTCGCACAGAGACCGGAGTTGTCTGGCTAGCTTGTAGCTGGAACCGTTGAGGAACATATGATGGCCGAATACTGTGAAGAACGGCGCTTCTCCGGTAGCCGAATGGACAGTGTTCCGGATGGCCACTTCAATCTCCGGCAGGTGTGCATCCCATTCCCGGTGATCTTCGTCCAAGAAGCTGCGAATCGCTGCCAGGACACTACGGTTAACCCGTTCCGCTGCATTGCTCTGGGGTGAGTATATCGGCGTCTTGATGTGCTGGATCCCGAAGCCATCTATCATCTCCTCAAACGCCTTGGATGTGAACTGCTTTCCATTATCCGAGTGTATAATTTCAGGCACACCGAACTTGTAAAACACCTCATTCACCAGGAAGGTCACCACGTTTGACGCCGTCGCATCCTTCATGGCCTTTAGGAAGGTGTACTTGGAGAAATGGTCCACCACGATAAAAATCCACGCGTGACCACTCTTAGACCTCGGATACTTGCCCAGGAAATCGATGTAGAGTTTCTGGAATGGCCTTTCCGTCTCTACTCTCTTTCCAATTCCCACCTGCATTCTGAAGTTAGGCGCTTTGGACTCCTTGCACACCTCGCAAGCCCGGACGTATTCACGCACCTGGATAGTCATCCCTGGCCAATAGAACTGGCGTCGTATGGTCTCCAACGTCTTCGCCATTCCACCATGGCCAGCCTTGGGGTCCGAATGGGCACGCTCTATCAAGCTGTGCGTTAGGCTCTGCGGAATCCACAGCTTCCACTCGGATCCTTCCAGTTCATCGTCCAGATTCGGATTACCCAAGCGCTTGAAGATCAGTCCGCCGTCCACTTTGAGGTCCGGTAAATTCTCCCTGTTGGACTCTACATCTTGGACTAACTCCAAATAATCCTCTGCAGCAAACTCGGTCGTCTCGAATCCCAATAACTCCGTCGGATCAATCAGGACTTCCTCGATGCAGCGAGAGAGGGTATCGGCAACTACGTTCTCGCTGCCTTTACGATGCTCAATGCCGAAATCGTAACCCTGCAGCTGGAGAGACCATCTCGCAAGTCGTCCTGACAGATCCTTAATCGTCATCAACCACTTCAGACTGGCGTGATCGGTGATGCATGTGAACGGCATCCCCTCCACATACGGTCTAAACTTCCTAATGGCTAGGATGGCTGCCAGACACTCTTTCTCCGTGACCGAGTAGTTCACCTGGTGCTTGTTCATCTTGGCCGAGAAGAACGCGATGGGTTGCTCGTCTCCGTCCTGATTCCGCTGAAACAAAACTGCGCCGACGCCAACGTGAGATGCGTCGCACTGGACGAAGAAATGTTTCTTGAAGTCCGCATGAACCAGGACCGGCGCGCTCGTTAAGGCCAGCTTTAGGTCATCTACTGCTTGTTTGGCGCTGGGATTCAATGAAAACCTGGTGTTTCCCGACTTTTTTAAGGCTTCGGAGAGCGGTGCAGCCAGCGTGGCGAAGTTCCTCACAAATCGTCGATACCACCCAGCAGTGCCAAGGAAGGCCCTTACATCCTTCATGGATTTCGGGTAAGGCATCTTCTGAATTGCCGACACTCGTCCAGGATCCATCCGTAGGAGTCCACCTCCGACTATAAACCCCAGGTACGTTAAAGACTTAAAGCAAAACTTCGACTTCTTTAACCCTATCGTCAATCCTGCTACTTTCAGACTTTGGGCTACGCGAAGCAAGTACCTCAGGTGCGTCTGGAAATCTGGAGCGAGGATTAGGAGATCGTCAAGGTAGACGAAAACGTTGGATCTGAGTTCCGCTGGTATCACCCGATCCATAAGTCGCACCAAGCGTTGGCCGCGTTGCACAGTCCAAATGGCATCATCCGGAACTGGTACAACGGTCTGCCTGGAACCGTGAATGCCGTGTACTTCTTGCTTTTGTCATCCAGTTCGATCTGCCAGAACGCAAACTTGAGATCTACGCTGGAGATGTAATGCGTCTGATCTATCCTGGAGAGGATTCCATCGATACTGGGCAAAGGATACGCATCCTTGACCGTCAGCGCGTTCAGCTTACGGGCATCCAGACAGAACCTGTCTTTCCCGGGCTTCGATACCACCGTTGTGCGATTGCTCCACGGGCTTTTGCTCTCCTCGATGACACCCAGTTCCAGCATTTTGTCAATTTCATCCTCGACCACCTTTTGCTTCGCCGGAGACATCGGATACGGACGATCCTTAAACACCCGGGCTCCCTCGATCAGCTCGATGGAATGTTTTTCCATGTTGGTGGTTCCTAGGCCATCCCGTTCAAAGGTAAGAAACTCCTCCTTGACCTTTTCCAACGCCTTCTTTTCCTCCGCAGAAAGGCTCCAGGATTCCGGTTCCTCCTTCGTCTCGTCCTCATCCTCCTGATCGGCCATCTGGCTGGCATGGATTTCTTCAGCTGCCTTGACGACTCTCGGCCCCGGCTTCCCAACGACGGCTGGAGCTAGTTCAAACGCACGCCAAAAGTCGACTCCGAAGTACGCTGTTTGTTCCAGGTATGGGCAAAGGTAGAACATGATCAGCTTACTCCCGCCTTTGTATCTCACAGGTAGTTCCACGCGTCCGATAATGGATCGGTCCTCACCAGAAGCGGTCCGGACTACCGAGAAATAAGGCTGAACCGTCACTCCCAGCGTATCCACGAGCTCTCTGCACTGTTTGCCTAGCACGCTTACACTAGCCCCCGTGTCCAACAAGCCGGTGAGCAGCTTGCCCATGACCTCAATGTCGGCAAAGGGTCTCGGATCGCCGGAATCGATGCGCTTCACGGCAGCCACCACCTCTCGCCGTCGGGATCTCCGCTGCCTAAAGCGTTCCCTTGCCTTCTGGACTCTCCGTGAAACCATCCGCATGCCGCTCAACTGATGTTCTGCAAATATTCTGTTTCGCGCCTCCATGTATCGCCGTAGCCGTTCTTCAGCCGGTAGGTATCTTAACAAGTACTTATTTCTATCAAATTGGCTATATAAGTTATTATTTATCCTGTTATTGTTTATTTTAGGGACTACTTCGTGGGATTCCAATCTGGGCGAGTCCCTCCCACCTTTTGACTGCCCAGTCGCCCGTTTTCCGCACACTCTGGGCATTTTGGAGTAATGGTGTCCGGTCTGCCGCACTTGAAGCAGAATCTCTTCCACTCCGTAGACGGGCAGTCTCGGAATCCGTGCTCCGCGGCTCCGCAATTCCAGCAGCCTGGCTTAAAAGGGTTTCTAGGCCGTCCACGGATCTCGTCCACTTCGAGGATCTCCTGTTCGTCGACTTCGTCCGGTATGCGCGCTTCGCTGACCCGCAACTTGTTCAGCTGCCCGTACGCAGCGCGTCCTCGACGACCGAAGGTCTTCTCCACTTCGACGCACTCCTCCCGAAGTTCATCCACCGTGAGAACATCCATCGCGTAGACAAACCTGGCTATCCCATCCCTCAAGCCCTTTTTCACCACCTTCACCAATTGCCGCTCTGGCATTGGTTTTTTCAGGCGGGAGGCGAGTTGCTGAATTGTGTGAATGTAGTCATCCACGCCTTCTCCTGGCTTCTGCTCACGCTGTAGTAGCTCGTGCATCCTTTCGTGTTCCGTCTGGTGACCACGGAACCGATCCATCAGAGCCCTGCGCAGCTGGTTCCAAGTGTCCACTCTGGCTTGGCGTACATGGACCCAATACCACTCCCTTGCTCTGCCCGATAGGAGGGCGTGGAAGTTTCGCAGAACTTCATTCCACGGACACTGATGCTGCCGCTGCAGGAACTCAAGACGGAACACGAAATCGTCGACGGAATTGCGGTCGTCCTCGCCGTCAAAGGAGACCTTCCAGCGGTCCACTCGGATCCATCGGTTCCCGTTGCCAGCTCCCGAGTTGGCGTAAAGCCGCGGCTCGTCCCGGAAATCTGCAGCCCTGCGATCCTCGACACGCCACTGCCGAGCGTTGCGATCGTTCCTGCCGGCTGGAGGATACTCCGGTTCCTGGCTCTGGCTGCTCTCGACTCCCAGAGACTCGTTCACCAGTGGCCGAGGTCGCTGCCTGGGTGGCAGCTCGGGAGGCCTTCGGATGCCTCTGTCCGACTCCTGCCGCTGATGGACTTCTGCTGCTGGCCTGGTAAACAGCGATCCCTGGCGATCCTCGCTCTCTTGTATTGGTTGCAGTCTGCCCTCGACTGGCCGAAGGACGTCGTTCAGCAACTTCATCATGTCCATGAATCCGTTTCTGATCTCCTCCCTCAACGTCTGGCTAACCCCAGACTCCTGGGACGCGCGGTAGGTTTGTGCCGCTTGTGCTAGCGCTGCATTCGCCGCCGACTCCGCTGCCGAATCTCGTTCCAGGTTTGGCTCCTGCGGATCCTTTTGCTCAGAGATCTTCAGCTTATCCTGCGCCTCGGCGAACCCCAAGAAATCGAGATTTCTTGGCGATCGATGCTGTTCGATGTCCACCGGTTGTCCACCTAATCCGATCCACTGGACCACCGCCTACCGGCGTTCTGGGTAAACCCCCAGCCAGCGACATTCGCACCAACCCTGCAGCGCCCTCTCCGTCAGTGGACCAGAGTGCGTCTTCGTCGGCGTTGGGAGGACCCACCGACCTTAGCTGATGGCCATGCCTATTCTCTGTACCTTTATCCATTATTTTCCCTATCTAACCAATAACCCAAATGCAATAAATAATAATAAATAATCCAATAAATAAATAATAAAATAATAAATAAATAAATAAGGATGCACAAATACGATAATAAATAAATAAGAATAAATAAATATGATAATAAATAAGATAAATAAATAAACAAAAATAACTAACAGTGAAAATATATAACAATTACTCAAGCTACCTATTTAAATTTTCCTAATCTTTTCTCTTTCTAGATTTGGACAAGGGGAGGTGGAACTGACCCTCGCCGGTGGACTTCCGACCTAACTCGTCCTGTGCTTTCTCCAAAACTCAACTTTCCCGTCACCCCCTAGCCGTTCGTCAACTGGACTGGCTATCACTCGTGGTGATAGCCGCCAGTTAAGGACTTTGGCTGGTTTTACTCCTGCTGGCTTTTCCTTCCCATCGGCATTTTCTATTTTAAATCGCGGTAACCGTGCAGCGCGTAGGGCTGCTACGGGTCACGATTACCATTTAAGTTTAAAACCGACATAAAATTAGAAATTCAGGAAGGGGAGAAAAACCCAGGAATTTAATACATTCTAAACAAAACGACATTTTAAATAAATAAATAACAAAAAACAAGCTTTCTAACCTAATATATCACAGAATTTATCACAGATTTCTTTCAGTGTACTCGCTATCACACGACGTACCCCGTGATGCAAAACCTGGCTTCTGCCGGGATGCCATCACCGGTTTACTGGAAAACCTGTGACCAGGAGCAATTTGTCGGCAAAATTTTGCTGACCAAGCCTCCTATTCTGTGACGCCGTTTGACTTCCCCGTCATCACTTCCGATGCAATTGCAACCAATTTGCAAGCCACCGTTAGGGATGACGAGGGGAGTCAGGGCCATCAATGGGCGAGACGTCGCCGCCTCGACAATTTTATTGTTTAAATTGGGCGCCACTAGGTTACGAACTGCTATTTTTTTCTTTGGCAGTGCCGCTAGCTCAGTTTCTCTCAGGGCGGAGTCCCCCTAATGCCACAGCTCGCAACATAAATATCGACGACTACGCAGTCTCACATCACTAAACTATCGGTCATCACTACATATAAAACGTAAACAAAGGCAAATTATTACAAGTGACGGGAAATATGATATGTTTTGGTGGCTATTGGTGACTTAGCCGAGCACGCCCACCCAACCAAGGATGCCCCGGAGGATTCCGCAGAGGCATCACCCATTTTCGGACCGTCGGAGTCACTCCTCGCGCCTACTTCGGTTCCATCTCCCCCACAGTGACAACTCACTCACACATTTCGGTCTGCATTTACAATTTAATATTCGCAGTAAGTCTTATATATAAACATTGTGATTATTGTACTCCCATTAACTAATTTCTCTTTTTTCAGCATTCAATATCACAGTTGGCCGCCGTCTCAAACTTAGGCGGTCAAAGCAGAGGAACTTGCTTTCCTGGGAAAAGCTACAGGCGCCGCGGAACTACACACTAAAACGGGGCGCAAAGGAGACACACTATCTGGGTGTCGGGTCACCTGATCCAAAGGAGCTCCCTGGGAAAAGAAGGGACAGGCCAAACAGGTAATTGCGCGCTGCAATCTCCCCCACCGAAAACCAAGGCTCGCGACCCTTTTAATAGGCAACACTGAGGACAACTATGGTTTTAGGGTCTGAATCCGGACAAATTCACAAGTGACTACGGGAAGTATTCCGATTAAGACAACAATGAGATACATATAATTAATTATAACAATTTTCAGCCGCTTCTAGGCTAGATAACGGGCGATATTCTATCCCGGACGGGAGCCGGAGGCCAGCGGCCGTTAAAGCCAGGAAAGCCCCGAGGAATGGGGACGGTTTATGGCGTGGCGGTTCACCGCCGCACCAATTGACGCCGGATGTCCCCGATAGCGAGTGGGACTGATACCCAGGAACGGACTAACCGGGGATTATAGTTCGGCGTTGGCGGCGTCTGGTAAAGCCAAAGTAACCGGGTCCGAATTCACTGGTCCAAGCTCATCCAGGTAGGTTAAGTGGAAATCCGGGATCTCGCCACGTCAGGCTCTTATGCAAGGCGAAGGGCGTATCCGTATAGAAGAGATTCCAAAAATAACCTCCAAATTAAATCTTCCGGGGCCCTTTGTGTTGGGACCCCGGTTGCCCTACGAATAATTAATTGAAATTAAACTAACTATGACACTTAACATTCTAAACTCTCACTTTTTCTGGTTTTGGCACACACTTAATGACGGAACTAATCGGTGCGTCCAGCTTCCATGACAATATGGCTGCGACTACCTCAATATCTGCCTATCATCATTCTCATCCCGCCATATTCCCTTACCTCTCCCAAAATTGGGTCATTGGCCATATTCAAGGCCATGAAAGGCAATCCCTGAGCGAACCGGGATTAAGCCAAATGGCCAGATCGTCCGCCAGATTCCCCACAGGGGGGCGCCACCGAAACCATCGCCCTATCGTCCTGACATATCGATAGGAAGTATCCCACAATCGACTCCAACTGCAACAAAGTATGTGCCATAGAGGGGGTCGTGTTGAAACAAAATACAAAATATTGAAGCCATACGTCCCAATCAGTTTTATCAGCTGATATGTAAGATCGTATGTACTCATTGAAAGTTCTATGACTTCTTTCTACTGTTCCAACTGTCTGGTGGTGGTGTGCTGTGGATGTAATGTTTTTAATATTTAAATATTTGCACAAATCGTCTATAATTGAATTCTTATATTCTGTTCCCATGTCCGTAATGAACGTCTTCATTGGACCGTACTTCAGGATAAAAGATTCAAATATTGCTTTAGCGACAGTATTAGCATTTTTATTCGGAACAGGTATGGCAACTAAATACTTAGTTAAATCACATATTAAAGTGACTGCATACTCATAGCTATTTTCTGATTTTGGTAATGGACCAATAGTGTACACTATCACTCTGTCGAAAGCATTTATTGGTGTGTCTGTAATTGTTAAAGGGGTCTTTGTGTGTTTAGTTATTTTAGCTTTCTGGCATTTTTGACATTTTCTTACGTACTCAGTTATATCTTTAGACATACTTTTTCAGTAATAGTGTCTTTTTACTTTGGCCAAAGTTTTTGATATGCCAATATGACCTCCTTGAATTGGATCATCATGAAATGTAGACAAAATTGCTTCTTTTTCTTTTAAATTTGTAATTTGGGTCACCGGGTTGAGTAGCGCTACTCTTAATGTTTTCAAGATTTTATTGCCCATTAATTTAAAGTTATCTATTGAAGTATGTTCAAAGATATTTTCCCACGGTGCCACTTTGAGTTGGCTGATTTTATGTATACCGGCTTGCATTTCAAGCCTTTGGAAAAATTGATCTAAGTCAATAACTCCATTAGTATATAAATCGCTAACATCATATCTTGCAGTAATTTTTCTGCCTTGTTTAAATAAACGTAACGTATTTTTTATCTGCAAGGTCACTACTTTACGTACTTCATCATTGTTTATGACGTCGTATACGTTGGGCTTAGAAGCTTTATTTAAAGATTGCATAGGCAATTCTTGTTCTTGATTTTCCGCGCGGAATTTTTGTCTACTTTGATATCTAGTAGTGACTTTCATTATATTTCCAGTTATATTTTGTAGATCTTTGATGGTTATCCTTGATAACGCATCAGCTACATAATTATCTTTTCCCTTTAAATATTCGACTGTAAAGTCGTATTCTTCTAGTTCGAGCCTCATACGTGTCAGTTTAGAACTGGGATTGATCATAGAGAAAAGGTATGTTAAAGGTCTATGGTCTGTTTTTATTAAGAAATGTTTTCCATATATATATGGTCTGAAATGTAATATCGCCCAATGAATTGCAGGTAATTCCTGCTCAGTAGTACATTTGTTACTTTCACCTTTTGTAAATGCTCTTGATGCGTATGCAATGGGAAGTTGGAGACCATTATGGTTTTTAGTTAAAACCGCTCCACATGCTTGCTTACTTGCATCTGTTATTATACAGAATTCTTTAGTGAAATCTGGATATTGTAGCAAGGTAGGTTCCATAAGTTTTGTTTTTAAATATTGAAATGCATTTTCACACTCATCCGTCCATTTAAAAGGAACATTCTTTTTACATAATCTCGTTATGTGCCGTGAATATTCGGCGAAATTTTGTATAAAACGTCTATAATAGTTACAGAATGCTACGAAACGCCTAGCACTGTCCGCGTCGTGCGGAACTGGGTAGTTCATAATGACATCGTATTTCTTGTCATCTGGAAGTATTCCTTTATCAGTGCATTTATGACCTAGAAAAGTCACTTCATGCATAAAAAATGAAAATTTTTCTGGATGTAACTTTAGGTTGTATTTCCTACATTTCTCAAAAACATCTGTTAAGTTCTTAAGCATATGTTTTTCGGAACAACCAATTACTATTAAGTCATCCATATAAAGGAATGCTTGAGAAGGTTCTAGACCAGAGAACGCAATAGTCATCATTCTCTGAAACGAATTAGGAGCTATTTTTAATCCGTATGGTAATCGCGTGAAGCGATATGAGCCGTTGCTCGTTGAAAAAGACGTTATATCTCTTGAACCTTTTTCTAGTTCAATTTGATGGAATCCTGACATTAAGTCAAGACATGAAAAGTATTTTGCTCGACCTAGTTGATCTAAAATATCATCAATTCTAGGTAATGGAAATTTATCAGATAGTAATTTTTAATTAATCTGACGGTAGTCAATTACTAATCTCCATTTCTTTACATTTGACCCTGGGGATGATTTCTTAGGAACAAGTAACAATGGGCTATTATATTCGGATACTGACGGTTCGACAATCCCGTCAGAGATTAATTTTCCTACTTGCTATTGTATTTCGTTCACCTGACTATGTGGGCTTCGATAGTTCTTTATATAGACTGGTTCATCATCTTTTAATCTCAGTTTCTGTTTATAAAAATTATTTGTGGTTATTGATTCAATTTCCAATCCGAATATATCGCTATACTGGGTGCATAAGCTAGAAAGCTGTGACTTGAACTGTGGAGGGAAGTTTTTTGAAAGTTGTGATAGTACAGATTTTTTTCTATTGTCTGGATTTGTGTTGACTACATCGTAGTTCGAAAGTTATTCATATGTTAGGTTATCTGCACTGACTACTTGGTCGGTATTTGTTGTATTTATTAGTCTTATGAAGGCATTATTGGATCTTGCTATGGTATTTGCAACGTAAATACCATGCTGAATATCCTGATTTGGAATTAACACACTGTCTTCTTTTGAATTAAGTTAAATTTTCCGAATAACTTGGGATCTTGCTGGCAGAAGTATTGAATTATTGCCAGAACTATGAGCTATTGGTACATTAATTGGAAACTTTAAATTATTGGGTCTAATTATAAGCCAATCTTCAGATGGCTTGAAGTCTAGTTGACAGTTGTATTTTTTAATAAAGTCGATGCCTAATATTCCATCGCATGGAATAGGGAAATGTGAATTTACGATATGAAAATCGTGTGGAATTATGTATTTAGTTGTCTGTATCTCCATAGAAACTAAACCTTGAGATTTGGTTATTTCTTGACTTATGCCTTTTATGTCTATGATGTAATCATCTTGGATGTTTTGGAAGTTATCCGAATTTTCTTTTAAAATGGAAATGTCTGCACCTGTGTCTATTAAAAAGATAAGTTCTTTTCCAGTAGCTACGTTGAAAAATGAAACGAATATATTTTGGCTGAGATTTCGTTTCTTCTCGTTTGTTTTGATCATTCCGCTTTACAGTTAACGATATAAATAATACCCGATTTTGGATAGTAAATATCTGCAGGGAATTACGACATTATGGACCAGAATTTGGCTGCCGAGCAGAACATCTTTGTGGTCACCCCCAAAGCGGAGAAGATTCGCCCGCAAACGGACGTGGAACGCCTGTCGAAAACGCATTGGCTCAGCGACTATGCCCGAGATATATTTTTCACCATGAGGGAGCAGGAACTCCGACGACTGCCCCTGTTTTTCCTTTCCAACCAAGTAGAAGAGCGCCCGAAGTGTGTGGAGTTCCTGCAACTGGTGGCCCAAACCCACAAACTGGGTCGCTGTGCCACGCACTTTGCCGTTTATTACCTGGACCGATTCGAGGACTACTACCAGGTCCGGCCGGACAAGCTCCGCCTGGTGGCCCTCACCTGTCTCCACCTAGCAGCTCAGATCGAAAACACCGATGCGTTCATACCACGCTACAGCGAGTTGAACCAGATGGTGTGTAATGTCTATGCTGTATCCGAATACAAGGTGGTGGAGAGGACATTGCTGTGCTTCCTCAACTTCGAGCTAGTGCGTCCCACCACGGCCAGTTTTGTAGAGCTCTTCGCCTGCAGTTTCGTCACTCGCTGCGATTATGAGGCATACAACGAGATGTTGGATGAGTGCGAGGGAAGTGAGAATATCCTGGCATATCGGCGATATGAAAGCTTCGAGCAAATGCTGGGATTTTTGGCTCAGCTGCTGCTCCGCCTGTCGGACTATATTTTGAGCATTTCCAGGTTTACTAATGATCTGCCCTCCCTTTTGGCCGCCGCCTGCATTGCTGCTGTTCGGCAGGTCAGCGGTATGAAGCGCTGGTCGCCGTACCTCACCGAACTGACCTCCTACACCGAAGCCCATGTTGAGCCTTCTTTTATTGTTGAGTATTTAAAGGGCTTTGGGAGTTTTCCGATGTGTTTTGGTTAGTATTTTGGGTAATTCTGTCGTTGCTTTGGTTATTGCCATTGTGGCCTCGGTTCGAGTTACCAACGCCTCTATAGTTTCCTCTATATTGGCCTCGTCCACCATTGTTATTTTGGTAATTGTTGTTATAGTTATTATTGTTATAGTTATTGTAGTTGTAATTATTGTGATTACCACGAGAATTACCTCTATAATTTCCACGTCCGCGATTTGAGCCGCGATGTGGGTAGTTCTTGAAATATAGGACGGTGTTTGATTGTCCAGTTGCTTCAGTGCAACTATTGACAAATTTGGAAACAGCATCGTTCATGGTACTAAAGGTGCCAGCTTGCATGATAAGTTTTACCTTATCGATTGTGCAATTTTTAGTCATTGCCTTGACTGCATGCTGCGTGGAATAACTTCTGGCTAGCTCTAAAGGTAAACCATCTGTTATATATGCACCTTCTAAGGCTTTCGTCATCTGCTCAATTTCTTGTGTAGCAGTTATATTGCGCTGCTGTAGGTTCATCAGCTTCGCTGATAAAACTTCTACAGTTTCGCCTTTGACATTGCCTCTTAGTCTGGAAATCACTTCAGTAATTGTTGTTTCATAACCGATTAGATTCCTGGCGACACCTTTTAGCTTTCTTTTAATTATGGAAATAGCTAATTCTTCGTGCTCGCCTTTTATTGATTCTATTATTTGCAAAGCATCAATGAAACTTGTTAAATTTTCAGCCTTACCATCAAAAACTGGTATAAGCTTGGATGCTGTATTAATAAAATCAATATTTGTTTGTGCCATTGTGATAGAGTTTCTTATTTTGTTTTCTATTACAGTCGAAGTATCTGAATCTGTTGAATTGTCAAGCTCAGTGTATACCGCCAGAATAGTAAGATTATTTATATCTTCATCTTCTATTTTGAGGTTTACTTCGGGAAGCTCTTCTGACTCTGATTCGTTTGTTGGTGCAGTGTCAACTGCTATTGGAGTGTTTAGAACGGTTGGTACCGATATTTCTAAACTGAACTTTTGTTTAACAGATATTAAATTAGATCGTAGTCGTATCAAAAGTTTCGATACCTGTGACCAATGATCTTGATTTAATCTTTCCCTGTGATTATGTATTAGCATTCGCGCTTCATTAAAGCACTCTACTAATATTTCAACATGCTTCCTAACTGTGTTCTTTTGGATAGGTCTATTCTGGGTTAATGACTTGTATGATCTGTCAAAATTAGTTTTAATGTTTGATAATTCCCCGTACAATTTGTTCCATTCCATGCCTTTAGTTTAGCCATACTTTGTAAAAGGAATATATTGAAATATTTTTATATTTATTATTTTTTTTTTTTTTGTTATTTCGTTTTCTTAGATTTTAGGTGTTAACTTTTATGTGTAATCACTGTTGTTTGTGCTGTTTTTTTTTACATTCTTATATCCTTTTTTTTTATTTATTTATTTTTGCTTTTTATATTTTATCCAGGTCATTTCCCCGGCTCATATACTTCTTTTTCAGACAATTACTATGCAGCTTGTAAATTTTGGAAAATAAATTGGCGCACATGATAACAACAATGATTATCAGAAGTATATGTACCCAATATAGATGGATGTTGCTAGATTCTACCTTGTTGATGACATTCGCAGTTGAATCCACTGTTTTTATGTCCAAAGTCATTTTGGTGGGTTTTGCATATACTTTTATCTTATGTGTAAAAAGTGTTGTATTAAAATTGTTATGATCTTCTCTTGAAAATTTACTTATCGCATTACTGCGCATTTAAATTAACAAACTTCCTACCTAGTTTTTTGCATAGCTTTACGGGCTACACGTCTAATCGGGCAGAAAAAGTTCCGCTCAATTTTACAAAATATTATATTATATAAAAAAAATATGCATCGTAGTGCAATCAAAAAAATTATGCAACGCAGTGCATGGGTAAAAAAAAAAATATTGTTTCAATCTTGGTTGGTTTCTCTTTCTTCTTCTACGTCAGCTGGTCGTCGCCGGGATGGCTATGCTGACGCTCCATCGAAGGCGTAGGTGGCGGTCGTGCCTCCCACGCTTAATAACTGCTGCTGCTGTCCTGGGCCTATTGGCTCAGGCGGTACCGGCGCTGGTCTTCGCACTGGTCTTCGGCTTCATGCATGCGGAATTGCATGCCGCAGAGTTGAGAGGTCCGGGGTAGTCGGTCGGGCAGACTGGTGGTCGTTTCGGCAGTGGCTTGGGAATATTTGGGTTTGTTGTTAATTTTTGATTTATAACTTTTATTTGATTTGCTGAGTGAGTTGTGACTTGTGGTACTCTATTTTGGAGGGTTTCTTTTAAAAATTCAAGCTCATTATATTGATTGTGTGTTGATTGAGCAAATAGCAGCCACTTTATGCGGGCTATTCTTTTGTTGATTTTATTCTTCTGACCTCCACGTACCATCACGCACACTCTACTCACTCAGACGTGTTTATATGTTGCATATCCTCCTTGAAATTATCCTCCTTGTATTACTGTATTACAATCCACCCGATCCTCTGCTCCTTGTGACTCTAGTCACGGTCGCCATGAAATATGATTATTTTGTCGTCCAAATGAAATATAATTATTTTGTAGTTTAAATCAGTTTTATTTTGTATTAGTCGGAGCAGCAATGGTGCCGCTCCAGCGATCGAAGTATCTCTGTCTTTTTACAATATTCTTTAAGTTTGATTAAGGCTAAGTCTCGTAGCTGCGCTGCTCGCAGGCGGCGGCAGAGAGACGGCTATGTACCTATAAACTTATGTATAAAGGAATGTACTTATATACGTTGCTATGCGCTCCCAAGTGGAGGCGCGAGGGGTATGCATATGCTGTCCGTTTGTTGCAATTATGCCGACGTTAGCACTTTCTGTGTGCGGGCTAAGCCATAGCGATCGGTTCATATTTCGGACACTTAGGGTTTATGATTGGGACTTGAAATATGTAAACACTGCAACAAAGTGTTACAGTGCGTACCCTTTAAGTACTTTCGGTACAGTGGGTATTCAATATATGTGCATACTACAATACAATGACATTTTGTTTTATATTTGTGTGAGTAAATTGCACGGGGCAGCTCAACAGTGTGCGTGTGCAGACCGTAGTTTTACAGTATAAGTGAGGGCAGAGCGTGAGCAGAAGAAAACCCTATGCTCACTTGATAGGGCGCTGTCGACCGCTGCTTTATAGGGTCGGAAACGCTTCCTTCTACCTGTTACATACTTTTGCACGAATGCAAGTAACGAGTATAATTAATATATCGCAGTGGCTAAATTAGTTTCCTTTGTATAGACAATTGGAAGCGGTCCGCTTGTGTTCGCTATTAGCGAACACAAAGTTTCCAGTCCCAATACTATTATGTGCAAAGAAATAACGATGATTCGGAAAAAAACTGTTCTGCAAGATATTTGCAGTTGGTTGCTGAGCTGCGGAAATGAGCGCTAGGGATAGAAATAAATATATATTTTGCACCGTCACGGCTTGCACAAAAAAAATTTATTTATTTATTTAATATATTTAATGGATGTGAGCCGACGGCGTGTGCGAACTAGTGCTGCTGAAATAAATATTATGCAAATTCTGGAAAGGCGTATCGGTGATAATGGGTTTGGTGGAATCAGGTTATTTTTGATTATATGGTAAATATCGTTGTTGATATTTTTGTAGGGTGTACCGCAAATTATATGGAAAATATCATTGTTGATTTTTTTGTCGGGTGTACCGCGAATGAACGCGGTTCGCGGGGCGTAAGAAACTCTCAGTTGTACCAAAGAGAATATAAGCACTTACGCCCGTTTTCTCGTCCGCATGTTAAATTTAAAGTAAGCTTTAAACTCAGAATTCCCATATGTTTTCAAGGTTTTATCCGTACTTTAAATTTAACAAGCGGACGAGAAAACGGCTTTAAGAGGTGTAACGAGGAGCAAGAAAATGTACGGAGGCAGCGTCATTTTTGTCAAAAGCGACTCACACATATTCATTCTATTTATAGAGTGCCTTTACTTCACTTCTCACGCTCACTTGCTCTCTCGCTCTCGGCACTCCGCGCTGCCGAAAAGTCAAAATTCAATTTTTGTCTCATTTGTAGATTCTTGAATTATGTTGCCGAAAAGGAATCGAACTTAAAGGCACCTTGCGCACAACATTTTAAAACGAGCTGTGGCGCATTGCGTAAGTTGGCGGCCCGCGAATAATTCGATCGATGTTCAACTCCACTCCGAGGCGGGAAAATAATTTTGTTTTAAGCTGTATTTTTTTTACAGAAACTTGGCTAAAAGCAGAGATAACCGATTTTGAGGTTCTGTCAAAGAACTTTAATACCTACAGAACCGATCGCCTTTCCCGTAGGGGGGTGGCGTTCTAATTGCCTTTACCTCTACCCTAAATTCTGAGAGAATTCACTCTCATGTCCCTAGTGACATTGAATTTGTTAGTGTGAAAGTTTCCCTGCAATCCTTGTCTATTTTTATTACATGTTCTTATATTCCACCTGGCTCTGACCTAATAATTTATGAGCAGCATCTATCTGCTTTTAGATCTATTCTAACCTTTCCTTACAATAGGGACCATTTCATTGTGTTGGGTGACTTTAACCTCCCGAATATTTCTTGGTCCCCTTCTACTGACTCACTTGTCGCTAAACCTTTATCCGCCCATGACTTTGTGGATGGCCTTTTATAATTATCGTAACAGCAAGTTAGCTTTATACGAAATTCATTAAATAAACAATTAGATGTTTGATTCAGAGCCGTCTGAAGTCACAGTAACTAGAATTGACGCTCTTGTGGTACCAGAAGACCGATACCATCCAACAATGGTATTGACAATTTGCCTCCCCTACCTCGATACGCTCTCTCCTTTAGTTTCTCCAACTAAAATGCGATGCTTTCGTAAATGTGACTATAATAAACATAACTTAATGATTTCTCAATATAACTGGACATATTTTTATAGCTGTAAGGACATGGAAAGTGCCACAGAACTATTTTATAGCGTTCTAAAAACTTTTTTTAATAAATGCGATCCTGATAGGCATCTTCCAAAGCTTAAACGGGCCCCCTGGTTTACAAATGCGCTTCAAAGACTTAAAAATCTTAAAACAAACATTTACAAAAAGTATAAAAAATCGGGTAAGCCATCCGATTTTTCGAAATATGTGGTGGCTTGATCTGATTTTAACGTTCTTAACAGTCATTGTATTCTATGTATTTAAATCGATGAAGATTTGAATTTTCAAATGTCATCGGCTTTGCCTTCATCGGTTAGTTTAAACTCAATGGAAGCATCGACCGATTCTGAAATTACTGATTTATTCCCCGACTTTTTCCAAACTACTTATAGCTCGCCTTTTTGGTCAAATTCGAACTACCCTAATCCCTTGAACAGGGCAAATTATGTTTTTTCCCCTGTAATTACCAAAAGTTCTCTCTTAAGAGATTTACCAACAATAACGCAAACTTATTCTCCCGGTCCTGATGGACTTCCTGGGTGTGTGCTTAAGTTTTGTTCATTATCCATTTATTAACCGATTGTTAAACTTTTTATTTATCTATTTCATTGTCAGTTTTTCCAACTATCTGGAGGGATTTTTTTATTATTCCACTTCACAAAAAGGGTGTGAGTTACAGAAGTATAGGGGTTTTTTTAAATTGTCGGCAATTCCAAAAGCATTTGGAATCGCACATCTCAATTGCACATTTATGTTCCTCGCTAATATCACCGTGTCAGCATGGTTTTGTTAAGCGAAGATCGACTGCCACCAAACTACTTGAATTGTCATCTATTGTAATAAATGGATTTATCAATAAAATGCAGACTGACGTCATATATACAGATTTCAGTAAAGCCTTTTAACCACTTTAAGTAAAGCCGGTAACCACTCTCTTCTTTTATTCAAATTAGATTTGCGTGGGTTTCCATATAATTATACCCGTTACTCGTAGAGTAAAAGGATATATTGTATTCGTGCAAAAGTATGTAACAGGTAGAAGGAAGCGTTTCCGACCCAATAAAGTGTATATATTTTTGATCAGGCCATATCCGTCTGTCCGTCTGTATGAACGCTAAGATCTCGGAAACTACATAAGCTAGAGAGTTGGGATTACCAACACATATTCTTGGGCTTCCTACGCAGCGAAAGTTTATTTCAGTCTCTCGTCTTACGCCCACAATCGCCTAACGCCCACAATTAAACGATTTTAAAAGGTGTCTGGCTCCCACACCTTAAAAGATTTCGGAAAAATAAAAATGCTCTTTTGTTGTATTTATTAATACCTTCGTTAAAAAGTTATGCACCATCAAAGTTTTATATCTCCATCTCCCTCGCACTCGTTCTCTCCTGTCTTTTAACTTGGATTTCAAGTTATTTGAATGGGAGGACGCCGAGGGTTATATTTAAGAACGCTGTTTCTAAAATGATCCACGTGACATCTGGAGTGACCCAGGGTAGTCATTTGGGCCATTTGCTGTTTACTTTGTTTATTAACGATCTTCCCTCTATCATAACACATACTCGTGTACTAATGTATGATGATGATGTTAAGCTTGGTTTGACACATAATAATATAGAGTCTGGTTTTGGCTTACAATTAAACATTGATAATTTTCAAGTATGGTGTGACTATAACCTCTTAAATTTGAACTGCCTCAAATGTAACGTAAGGACCTTTTATAGGAATACTCCTGCGTTTATAAGTTATTCGCTTCTGAACTCGCTACTTGCCCGTATACATTCAGTAAATGATTTAGGCGTTCTTCTGGACCCGAATCTGAAAATTGACTGCCACATAATGTCGACTGTCAAGAAAGCTATGAGTGTTCTTGGGTTTATAAAGCGTTGGTCAAAAGAATTTGATGAGCCTTATATAACCGAATTATTATTTACCTTCCTTGTTCGTCCTATATTGGAATATTGTTCTTCAGTTGTGAGCCCACAATACAAAGTGCACATTGACCGTATAAAGTCGGTACAAAAAATGTCCTGTTTTTGCCCTTTGTAGTTTGAGCTGGGATCAAAACGTAAGTCTACCTTCCTACCAGAGTAGATTTATTTATTTATTTAATTTTGTATTTATTTATTTTCTGGTTATGGGGCAATTACAAATGGCCTCCAACCAATCTATGGGGAATCTATTGAATTTGTGAGTAGTAGGTTGTTTCTTGCCGTCTCGTATGCTGAACATTCTAAAAAGAAGTGTCGAACGGTGTTCCTTAGCCCACAGTGTACGCGCTGGTCTGGGGGTTGCTTATTAAGTATATACTCGTGCGTGTACCTGGTGTGTCCGAAGCGAAGTCTTAAGAATTCAGTTAGATCTCTGCGGTTAATGACGTCTTGTGGTGCGAAGCTGTAGTCTTTGATAGAGGATTTTCCTGGGTTGACATATTTGTAGTGCTCTGATGCCTTTTGCCAGATTGATTCAATTTGTTTTTTGTATGACATTTTTAAAAGGGACTGCGTGTCTGTGAAGTTGTAGTTGCATTCGGTTATGTGTGGAAATTAATGGGCTTCTTTTGCTGCTAAATCCGCTGTGTCGTTACCAGGAATATTTGTGTGACCTGGAATCCACAGCAAGATGATTTTTGGTTGGTGTCGGTTCAGGATGTCTCGGATACGGGAAGTGTAGAAGTTTTCCTGGAAATCTAGGAATTTTTTACGAAATGTTGTTGGGGTGGTGGTTGCCTTTGTAGTATAATGTAGTGATATGTGTACTGTATTATTCAAGAAAAACCACGGAGGAGTTTTTTGTTTAATTGGTTTTAAAGGGGGAGTGAATGTGCCGCTTTCTTTGGCCATTGTGTATGCTTTTTGTAGTACTGATTTTATTCTTGGTCGTCGTTTCGCCTTTTTTATTTTTTGTAGGATGCTTTGTAGTGGTGTGTTTGCTGCAAAATGAAATGACTTGCACATCTTTGCTGTGGTCAGTTCTGTTCTTATTTCGATTGGCGTCAATTGTGCTTCAAAGAGAAGATTGTTTATAGGTGTGGTGCGGTATGCACCGAAGGCGAGCCTTAACGCAGTGTGGTAAATAGTTTTAAGTTTTTTTAAGTATGAAGAAAGACCGTTTCCGTTTTTGTTATTGTTAAGCCGAGGATCTTTATATGGTCGTTTGAAATTATTTCATTTTTCATCATTTTCCTACATATGTGCAAGAGCTTGCATTTAGAGATGGAGAGCTTTGCGCCCGAGTATCTACACCATTTTAAGATGTCGGTGAACAGTGGGTTTCGCGTTGCTGGTATTTTTTCTGATTTGTTTTACTATGGTGAAGTCGTCGGCGTACGAAAAGAAATTGAACTCTTTGTGTATAGCAATAGTGTGGCATAGTTTATTGTATGCAATGAGGAAAAGTATGACTGATAAAGGCGATCCTTGTGGGATGCCATTGTACAAAGGTTTATTTCCTGAGTATTCGTTTTTTATTATAATGTTTATTTTCCTGTTGCTAAGGAAGTTTATGACGTATCTGAGTATTCTAGGTCCTATTTTCCATCTTGTCAGTTCATCTACTATTGTGTGGATTCCAATTTTGTCGTAAGCTTTTTTAAAGTCGAGACTAATTACTGATAGATGTCTTCTTGTCGATAGGGCAGTGTTAGTCTGATGGTCTAAAAGTGCTAGACACTCAGATAGCGACATAAACTTTCGAAAGCCAAGTTGTCGGCTATCGAGATGTTTGCCATTGATGGCAAACCACCACAGCCTGTTTGCAATGATCTTGTCCATGACCTTAGCCATGCATGGGTTTAAGGATATTGGATGGTATGAACTTACTGCTGTCTTTGACGAATTTGGCTTGTGAATGGGTACGACTGTGCTAGTTTTGAATTAATGAGGTATATGGCTGGTAAGGATATTGTTGTTCATGTCGAACTAGTTTCGAATAGCTGGTTCGGCATCACTGGTTGCCGAACCGGATAAAAACCTTGTAGTCTAAGCTTACGCCATTGTAATTCAGTACCAAATAAAAAGTGAAACCGAAGACAAGTGAAGTCAATCGCACAACCCCGCTTTCTGAACTCAGCTTTTGGGAGACCTGGTTTTTTTTGGAATTACCTTTGGCAAGGACCCGCCCCAACAATTGTTATATAGGTTTATAAGACGTTGGGTTACAGCGTAGTCCATGTTCTTTAGCATTGGATATGTAATTCTGTCCCGGCCTGGTGTTTTTCCTTTAAGGGAATTTAATGCGTTATAAAACTCTATATAATTGATGTTATCTTCTATTAAATTTGCCTCTGTGGTTTGTTCTAATATGGTAATTGAAGATTCTACCTGTGCTTTCTTCTGCTGGAACTCCGAGCTGAAGTTCTCGTCGGATGATTGCTCCGACCAGTAGTCTGCAAATGTTTAAACGATCTCTGCTTTGTTTGTTATGTTTATCGTTTGGTCATTTGTAGAAGAGATGCAGTGAATGTCATGCCTATACTTTCTGCCGCAGAACGTGTTGATTTTTGCCCACATTCTAGCTGGCGTTGAGTTTGGGCTTATTTCGGATGTAAAAGTTTCTAGTGCCGTTTTTTTTGGTTTGTTTTAACATTCTTCTAAAAATTGCTTAAGTTTTTTTAAAGTGAATTATATTCTCAGTGTTGGTGCATCGTTTTAACTGGTACCATGCTCTGTTCTTATTAGATTTTAGTTCTTCAAGTTCTTTGTTCCACCAGGGGACTGTTTTCTTTGTGTTGAACCTAGGGTTAGTTTGGGGAATGGATATATTCGCGCTACTTGTCTTTTCTATGTGATATTGTTCTGTGAGAGCTGTAAAGACAGGCCAATCAGCAGAATCTAGTTTGAATCTGGGTTGTCTGTAATCGTTTTTATGTAGTATGTCATCAAACAGGGATATATGTATGGGAAAGTGATCGCTACCGAATAGGTCTTGGTCAATTTTCCACTTTGAGTGGGTTACAAGATTTGGGGTACTTATAGTGAGATCGACGTGGGTCAGAGAATTGTGCGTTGAAAAGTAAGTTGGAGATCCATCGTTAAGTGTAAGTAGGTTTGTTTCTGTGACGTATATTTCAGTACAGTATTTCCTCTTCTATTATTTCTTGGTGAGCCCCAGCTTTGATGCCAGCTATTAAAATCCCCCGTTATTATTGTGTTCTCATTAGGGTTTCCAAACATGTTTACTAAGTTCCTTTGTTGAAAATTTCTATCTGGTGGGATGTATGTTGTAATCAGGCGTATTTTCATTTTTGAGAGTAAAACTATGCCTACTGCGTCAAAGTCGTGATTCATTGCTAGGAGGTCATATCCAATGGAGTTGTGGACTAGCATTGCTACTCCTCCGTGTGAGTTGATGGCTGTGTTTTATTCTATTAATGTAAAGTTTATGGGTATTGGAATGTTGTGAAGGTAATGTATGTGGGTTTCCTGAAGGCAAATTACTTTGGGCATGTATGATTTTAGAATGAGTTGTAGATGTATATAATTGTTGATGTAGCCATTGCAATTCCATTGAAATATTCTCAGTGTCATTTAAAGGGGTATTTAGAAAAGGTTTTTAACAATTAATTACTAGGGTTTTTTATATTCTTATTGTTAATTGAGGACTTTTCTGTTTTGTCTTTGTGTTTGGATACTACCGATTTGTCTTTGTTGTGGCTTCTAAGCTTCCGGTCAGGTTCTGGTGCGTCGTTCTTTTTAATCTTGCGGAGGTAAGCGTCAATACGGTCGATCTCCAACTCTACGTCGTCACTTTCGCTATCGGCCGCCGGCCGAAGGCTTGTTGCTGTTCCGGATGTTGAAGGTTCAGGATCTTTGGTTGGAATGTCGCCGTAGTTCCGTAAAGGACTTTGTTGGTGTTGAGTGCAGTCTGAATTTGTTGTGTTTTGTGTATTGGTTGATACTTAAGAAGCAGCTATTTTTGAGTATGAAGTGGGTTGGTGAATATGACGTGAATGGTATATTTTTATGGCTTCCTTATAGTCTACTTTCTCAGTGACTTTTATAGCCGTAATCTATTTTTGCTTGAGGAAGGCTGGACAAGCTTTGTCTCTGGTCGTTAACATCATTTTTACAATTGATGCAGAATTTGGTTCTGGAGCATAGTTTTGGGCTTTTACAGGCCTTTGTTATATGTCCGATTCTATGGCAGTTGCGGCATTTTAGGGGTGAGGGGATGTAGGGTCGCACCTTAACACTCACATAGCCGATTTTTATGTTGTTGTTGGTAGGTGAATTTAATTAGTCCGGTTTAAGATAGTCTGCCTTCAGTTGATTTCAAGATTTTGTCCATTTTTATGACTTTTTGATCTGCAAGTTCTCGGAGTATTTCATCCTCCTCGATGCCTCGCAATTCGTTTAAATATACTACTCCTATTGTGGAGTTAAGACTGCCATGTTCTGATACGGTTACTGTAAAGTTGTGGAATGTTTTAAGATTCATTAATCTTGACGCTTGATATAGTCTCTTAATTTTTACTAGCAGTGTTCCATTTCTAGTTTTTTGGCAAGATTAAACCTCGCTTCCACATGTGAAATCTATCACTTTTCGTGATCATACTTTTTCAAAAGTGTTCTCGTCGGATCTGGTTATAACAATTTCATAACGTCGACTGTACCAGAGTAGATTATTATTGCTTAATATACAGACACTTGCAAATCGTAGAAAAATGCTTGGTACCGGCTACACACACTTTCCTCGCTCCGTGTTTCTGCCACTCCGCTCCTCCTTCCAGGTTTCCACTCCGGTGTCGCCTTGGCTGTGGTCGACACTCACCCTGGCTTCCGATGGGCTGCCTTTGGCCAACTCGGTCGTCGGTGCCGTGGCTCGCCGTTCCGACGACTCGGCGTGGGTGAGGCCTTCTATGCCGTACTGGGGCTGGCAGTCGTCCTCCTGGCAGGGTTTGTCGGGCTCCGTTAAGGCGCTCGCCTCCTGTGCTACTCCGCCTACTCCTTGTCCTGAGGATTTCCACTTCACTTTTGATATTCACCGACTTAACTTGGCTCGCGCCTGCGCACTTAGAGACTCTCCCGCCGCCGCCCTGTGGTCCTCGACCACGTGCTGCCCGCTGTCGTCTCCCGTCAGTCGTCGCTGCTGTCCCTTCCATCTTCGTTGCCTGTTTGAATTCAAGTGAGCGAGTTGGAAGCTCAGCGACGGCATTGAAGCTGTCTGTCGCCTCCTTTGTATGATCCCGTTGCGCGTAAGTTCAGTTTTTGCCTATTATCTTTTAAATTTGCGTATTTATCTTTGATCTTCTCCCCACCCGCTCTTCCATGTAGACTTGTTAACGTGCAGGCTCCGTCGACCTGCCTCTGTGTGTTGGCCAGTGATGCTCGCTGCCAATCTGCTCCTGCCTCGGTACTATTTACTTCCTCCCAGTATTTTGACTATATATTAATTTTGAAGTTATTTTCTTTCAGAATCGGATTGATATTTCGTTCGTTTTGGATCTGGCGCGGGTCCCTTTCCTTTTAGATATTATTGTTTATAATATTATAGCTGTATTCCCAGATAGTATGCTGGCGCTTAGCGTCGCTCCTTGTGTTATCATTATTCTTCCCCTTTCCCTCCCGCATGTCTACCCTTTTAGATCTCCTGCTACCGTTTCCCGTTCCTCCGGCTAGGGTTCTGGGTTCTTTCGATCGGTCCCGCTGGTTTGGGACATCTGGAGCACCCGTCATCTCTGCCTCTTCATTACTTTTATTATTTTGGACCTTGCTGCTCATCTGCTCTTTGGTGAGCTCCTCCGAGCTTTCGATTGGCTGCTCCCCGGTGGTGGACACCTGCTCCTCCGCTCGTTCACTCTGGTATTCTGCCCGGTCGTTGGCGTTTCACGCTTTCATTTCGTTGACGTGGGCTCTTTTCTTTCGTCTGTTCCCTTCCTCTTGTATCTCGTAGATAACCGGGGATATGAATTCGCTGATTCTGTACGGACCCCCATATCGTGGTGCTAGTTTAGCTGCGAATCCCTCCATAGCTTTGTACAGCTGGTGCTTCTTGATCAGAACCCAGTCTCCCACGCTAGGATTCCATAGTCTTCTTCTCAGATTGTAATGTCTTGCTTGCTCTTGTGCGGCTTGCTCCATGTTTCCTCTTGCCAGTGTGTATATCTCCCTTAGTTTTGTCGCATTTTCCGTTAGCGTCTCCACCTCTTGTCCTGTGCCCCAGGCGTTTTCATCGAACAATGCTTTGGTAGCCGAGGTTCTCGTCCCTGGAAATTGAATGCTGGAGAGTACCCCGTGGATCCGGATGTGCTAGAGTTAATCGCAAGCATTACCTCCGGTAAGCACTCGTCCAATTTACGTTGGTCCTTTCCCGTGTATTGAGCGATCATGGTTTTCGCTGTGCGATTCACTCTTTCCGTTGGGTTTTTCTGTGGCGTATTTGGTGCAGTTAGCTGGTGTCGCACCCCTAGTTCCTCCAGAAATTTCTTGAATCCTTTGTTTGTAAATTGTGTACCGTTATCCGTTATCATTGTTTTCGGTACCCCGAACCTGGATAGTATCCTTTCTCTAACTGCCTTCTGTACAGCTGCTGTTGTTTCCGCTCGTAGAGCTATTAACTCTGTCCACTTTGAGAATCTGTCCAACATAACCAGCAGCATCGTGTTGCTATGGATTGATCTTGGTAATGGCCCGACAATGTCTGCACAAACTGTTGCCCAGGGTTCCTCTGGGACTTGCGAGAGCATTTTGCCCGCTGCTTTTAGCTGGCTCGGCTTAAATTTCTGACAGGTTTCGCATTTCGAGACATAGTTTCGTACGTCCCTTTGTAATCCCGGCCGGAAGTATCTCGCGGAGATTCGGGCTATCCTTGCTCCGGTGTGGCCAGCACTGCATCATGGTTTTCCTGTAGCACTCTGCTCCTTAGTGCCGTCGACACGCATATTCTCCACGCTATCACATCTTCCTTTCCAGCTCGCTGGGGAATATTTCTGTAAATGTTTCCCGCCTCTTCTAAAAAATCCGGGTATTTTGTCGAGTTATCGTGTTTTCTTTCCCTAAGGGATCGTATCCAAGGGCATGTCCTTGATTCCTCCTCTCCATCCTGCTTTGTCCCTTTCAACAGTAAACATGCTTCTTCCTATACCGGTTGGCGTGAGAGGGCGTCTGCTACTATATTCAACTGTCCCTACCTGTATACGATGTCAAAGTCGTATTGTTGCAGCTCGAGGGCCCGTCTCGCAATTCTGACTGTCGGGCTCTCGATCGAGTTTAGCCATTTGAGTGCCATATGGTCCGTTATGACCGTGAACTTGTATCCCTCTATGTACGCCCTCATTTTCCTGATTGCCCATACGATGGCTAAGCACTCCTTCTCTTTGGCAGAGTAGTTCTTCTCTGCTGCGTTCAACGTCCTGTTTTTATATGATTGTGTAAGGATAGCTCCTAGTATGAACTTTCGGTTAAAGTCTGGGCATGCTAGTACTGGATCGGATATTAGTTTTTCTTTGACCGTTTTAAATGCCTCCTGGTGTTTTTTGGACCATTCCCACTTTACTCCTTTTTTAGTAGGGTCGTTAGCGCGTGTTCCGTTGTTGCGAATTCTTGCATGAACCGTCTGTACCATGAGGGCACCCCAAGGTACTGTCTCAGCTCTTTCGTGTTTGCTGGCGGTGTTAATACGGCGATCGCTGCTACTTTATCGGGGACCGTCCAAATGCCCTGATCGGTTACCCTGTGCCCTAACTACTTCAGGTCTTTCTTAAAAAAATTGCATTTCTCTGGGTTTTTTTTCAAGTTAGCCTGTCGTAGCCGACGGAAAATTTTTTTCAAGTTCGCCATATGCTCCTCCAATGTTGTCCCTATTACGATTATATCGTCCAGGTATGCAAACGCGTGTGGCATCATTTCGGGTCCTATAACTTGGTCCAATGCTCGTTGGAACGTTGCCGGCGCCGAATGTAACCCAAAAGGCATTACCCTCCACTGAAACAGCCCCCTTCCAGGTACCGTGAATGCAGTTAGTGGTCTACTTTCTGTCTCCATCGGAATCTGCCAGTAGCCGTCTTTCAGGTCAAGGCAGCTTATATATGTCGCCTCTCGTAGCTGTTCGAGAATGTGGTTCATTCTTGGTAGTGGGTAGGCGTCTTTTTCCGATCTGCTATTCAGCTGCCTGAAGTGTACACATAGACGCCATTTTCCTGTCTTCTTTTTCACCATCACTATCGGGGCGCTGTGTGGGCCTTTAGACGGTTCGAAGCAGCCTTTCTCTATGAGCTCGTCTACTAGTTTATATTGTATATAAACTAGTATTGTATTCGTGCAAAAGTATGTAACAGGTAGAAGGAAGCGTTTCCGACCCTATAAAGTATATATATTCTTGATCTGGGTCACTAGCCGAGTCGATCTAGCCATGTCCGTCTGTCCGTCCGTATGAACGCTGAGATCTCAGAAACTACAAGAGCTAGAGAATTGGGATTACCCACACATATTCTTTGGCTTCCTACGCAGCGCAAGTTTGTTTCAGACGCCCCCTCTAACGCCCACAATCGCCTAACGCCCACAATAAACGAGTTTAAAAAGTGTCTGGCGCCCACACCTTTAAAGATAAAAGTAAAAATGCAGTTTTATTGCATTTATCAATACCTATCGAAATGTAGAAAAAATTTTTCAAATCGGACCATTCGTTAAAGAGTTAAGACAGATTAAAAATTTTCTATCTCCATCTCCCTCGCACTCACTTTGGCTGAGTAACGGGTATCTGATAGTCGGGGCACCCGACTATAGCGTTCTCTCTTGTTTTTATATGATGTTGAGCTATGTGGGACGTTCCTGACAGTTTGCTGAACGCTTCCAGTTCCTCCCTCAAGAACTGTTTTATTGCTGTATAACTGCCACCGATAGGCGTTCCTCCAACCATGCCTCATTCCTTGACGGTGGTACTATTTTTTCTCCCAGACCTGCACACTCAAACCGCTGTCCCATTGTTCTCAGAAAATCCCATCCCAACACCAAATCGTCGATTATTCCTGGTAGAATTAGCAGTCTCATCTCTTGGCTTTCTTTTCCAAAGGTAATTATACCCGTTACTCGTAGAGCAAAAGGGTATATTGTATTCGTGCAAAAGTATGTAACAGGTAGAAGGAAGCGTTTCCGACCCTAAAAGCTATATATATTCTTGATCAGGATCACAAGCCGAGTCGATATAGCCATGTACGTCTGTCCTTCTGTCCGCCTGTCCGTCTGTCCGTCCGTATGGACGCTGAGATCTCGGAAACTATAAAAGCTAGAAAGTTGGGATTAACCACACATATTCTTTGGCTTCCTACGCAGCGCAAGTTTTCAGCCGAGGGCCACGCCCCCTCTAACGCCCACAATCGCCTTAAGCGATTTTAAAAGATGTCTGAGGCCCATACCTTTCAAAATTTCGGAAAAGTAAGTTTAAGTAAGTAGTTTTATTGTGTTTATCAATACCTTTCGAAATGTAGAAGACATTTTTCAAAGCGGACCATTCGTTAAAAAGTTGTGCGTGATCAAAGTTTTATATATCCATCTCCCACGCACTCCTTTGAGTAACGGGTATCTGATAGTCGGGGAACCCGACTAAAGCGTTCTCGCTTGTTTTCGTTTCGATTTGTTCTGTATACCTGTATTTTTTCGTCTGCTAAACGTACTTGCTGTTTTATGCCTTTCCTTCTTGCCACCGTATCAAATAGTTTCGCGAGGTTCTCGCTTATAAGGCTCCCAGTTGCTCCCGTATCCACCGTTGCTTTATAGGCTGTCCCCCCGATTTCCAGTTCCGATCAGTTTCGAAGGTGTTCTTGCTCCGACACCCGCTGGTCCCTTAACGGGCGGGGTCGAAATGCGTTTCCCCTCGCTTTGCAGCAACGCCATGTTCTCACGCCGATACTTCCGCACTGCCAGCAGTACTCTAGCCAAGCGTTTTGGCATTCACGGGCAAGGTGTCCGTCCTGCCCACAGCGTCTGCAAGCCATCATCGGGTTGTTTACGAATCCGTTACGGGCCCTCGGTGCCGGTTGCAGACCATGTGAGTAACTTTCATGGAGCCGCCAGCACTCTTCTGGTGTTGGCTGGTATTGTACCTCTGCTGTCATAAATCTCTGGCGAGTCCTTGCCTTCTGACGTAGTTTTTCCCTGTCCCTTTCGAGCTCTTCGAATTCGTCAGCTAATTTCATTAGCTGTAATAGGCTGTCGCATTGGTATGGCCTGGCATATGCCCTAAAATCCGGAAGGCTTTTCTCTAATATGGTTTTGAGCTGATCTATTGCTGAATAACGCAGGGGTCGCATTAATGTCAGCATCTGCGTTCGCCCCCTCTCTGTCTTCTTCGATTTACCTCCTTCTCAAGTTTTTAGTCCCTCGGAAGGAAATAAACTTGGAAGCTGTCTATAAACTCCGCCCATCGATCCCAGTGTTCATTATTGGCTGTATACCATTTTAATGCCATCCCTGACAAAAGTTCTGGCATTGCTCGGCGAATTAGGTTTTTGTCCAGACCATTAGTGTCCGCTGACCATTCTACATGTTCTAGGAACTCGAGAGCCTTTTCTGTTCCGTCGAATTTAAATCCCCATTCCCTTACTTGTTTTGGTACTTTTGAGTAATCTCTGGGAGCTTCAGGCAGCTGATAGTATGGTTTGGGTGGGACATGTATTTTTATGGAGTTTGTTGCTGCTGTCTCACCCTTCGGTTTTTTATATATACGAGTTTATATACGTGGCAGCACCCCGAATGAGAACACAATAATATCAAGTTCACAATAATTCCTTTATTTCTGCTTCTTTCGCCGGCTACACCCTCCTTCCGGGTTTCCACTCCGGTGTCGCCATGGCTGTTGTCGACACTAACCCTGGCTTCCGCGCCGACCGGTCCGCTAGGACGTGTCGTTTTAAGCTCCGATTGGGCTGCCTTTGGCCAACTCGGTCGTCGGTGCCTCCGCTGCCAGGGACACTCGCCCGGCCTCGTCGGCGAAAACGCTCGACTGGTCGGCTAGCACAGCTTGGTTACTGTCCGATCCCGTGGCTCGCCGTTCCGACGACTCGGCGTGGGTGAGGCCTTCTATGCCGGACTGGGGCCTCCTGGCAGGGTTTGTCGGGCTCCGTTAAGGCGCTCGCCTCCTGTGCTACTTCGCCTACTCCGTGGCCGATTTACCCCACTTTGTCTCCTTGCCTCCGCTCGTTCCAGGACTTCTTGTCCTGAGGGCTTCCACTTCACTTTTGATATTCACCGACCTTAACTTGGCTTGCGCCTGCGCACTTAGAGACTCTCCCGCCGCCGCGGACCTCCTTATATACCCGGCCCGCCGCCATCTTCTGCCAGGTAACTTTCCCTCACGTGCTGCTGGTCCCGGTTAACGGGTCGCGCCCGTCTTTGGGTTTTTCGTGACAAACTTGGGTCCTGCCCTTATAAGGTAACAAATCTTGCAGACTCTCGACGCTGCCCGGCTCTTCGCTCCTTCACCATTTCTCGAAGTCCGCCATTCCACTTTCCTCTCTTTTCCCCAGCGTCTTCCAACGGCTTTCCCTCCATCGTCGGCATAAAAAGATCAAGCCGTTCCCCGTCTAGAGGTACCGCTTCGTCCCCTTAGGTACTGTTCCCTGTATTTAGGTACCGTTCCCCGTAATTAGGTACTGTTTCCCGGTTCTTGTTCTTGTGGGGCATTCCAATACCTCACAGTACTATTTTTATGCATAATCTTATAAGAGGTGATATTGATTCTGTAGAACTTGTAAGCCGCCTAACTTTTAATGTTACCGTTAAACTAACACGAAATTATCATCCTCTTAATTTTCTACGATGTACATTCAATTTTAGTCTGCACGAAGCCTTTTACGTTCTATGTAATAATTATAACAATCTTTATCATATAATTTGCACTTCATCTTCTATCCCGGTATTAAAAACTAATATTATAACTCATTTTCTTCACTCCTAATTGCATCTTTAATATAATTTATGTGTCCCGTCTTTATTTGTTTTATGTATTCTTCCTCGCGAATTAGAATTTTTTCCAAAATTGATAAAAGGGAACCGCGCGTAACAAGCACGTGCTTGGTTTCGTTGGGTCATTTGTTTGTACTTCTCCATAAAAAAAACAAGAAAGGAAGCTAGCTTCGGCCAGCCGAAGCTTATACACCCTTCAGTTCCAGGGATTCCAGATTCTGCGTGCCTATTTAAAATGTTGTTTGTAAGCTGTCAAAAATCAAAACGCCGACTTCCTACAAAGTTACAATTAATTTTTTGATATTTTTTTAATAATTGCTATGGGCTTCTATTAATAAGGTAGGTGGCTGCGAGCACCGCTTCACCCCAGAAAGTGTTCTGTACCTTGTCCCCTATAACTAAAGCACGAGCTTTTTCCGTTATAGATCTAATCATCCTTTCGGATACACTATTTTGTTGTGGAGTATGTGTAACCATCAAGTGGTAACTAATGCCTTTTTGAACGCAGAACTCTTTCATTTCATTCCATAGGTACTCCCTACCATTATCAATATAAAGGTTAACCATATATAAATTAAACAAAGCATGTGTTTTGGCTACATAGTCTTGCAATGCACTAAAAATTAAAATTAAGATACCCAATAATGAGTATACGACTCATCATCAACAGTAGATGGGGTAATGGTACCACACACATCAGAATGTACAAAAAATATTGGTCCATTTATGTGGTCCTTATTTTTAAATTTATTAAAACTTAATCTCGCCTGCTTTCCCTTAACTCAAGCTTCACATAACTCATTTTATGGTTTTATGTTATTCAGGGGTATTATTATTTTAGTCAGATGTTTGGAACACAGTGATGGAGACGTTTCCGACCACATATATATATTATTGATCAGCACCAATAGCCCAGTCCATCTAGCCATGTCCGTCTGTCTTTCTGTTCGTCTGTCCGTTTCTTTGCGAACTAGTCTCTCAGTTTTGGAGCTATCCCGATGAATCTTCGGGCAGCCGAAGCTGGTATACCCTTGCAGATAAAGTAAATAACTATATTTTAATGTTTACTCTATCGGTGCAGCCCCAGGGGTTCCAGATTCTGCGAGCCTATTTCAAATTTTGTTTTTAAGTTGTCAAATGCATTTTCTTATATTTCTTTGATTATTCCTATGGGAGCCTTAAGATATAGTGGTCCGATCCGGCTCGCTCCGACATATGTACTACCTGCAATAGAAAGAAGACTTTTCAGAAAGTTTCATCGATAGCTTTAAAACTGAGAGACTAGTTCGCATAGAAACGGACAGACGGACGGACGAACTGACGGACATGGCTAGATGGACTCGGCTATTGGTGCTGATCACGAATATATATACTTTATGTGGTCGGAAACGCCTCCTTCACTGCGATACAAACTTCTGACTGAAATTATAATACCCTCTGCAAGGGTATAAAAATACATTGTAACTTTGTAGGAAGTAGGCGTTATAATTTTTGACAATTTAATATCAACATTTTTTTTTTGGAACAGCACCGATCGAGTGAGTACTAAACGTTGGGTATTTATAATAACTACAAGGGTATATAAACTTGCCGAAGTTAACTTCCTTTCTTGTTTGTTTTAATTTCTAAAAACTTTCCCTTACTCAAATGTCCTAGACTCTCATGCCACAAACAATAATTATTATTTTTAGTTTAATTTGACATACAAGCTAGTTTATTAGAAAAGAAAATAATCAATGGAACATTTCCAAATATACTTTCATTCATTAAACTTATTTTACCTTTTATAACGGTTACACCTCCTGGGTTAAATACAATGGAAAGGCCTGCCTTCCGCATTTTTTTTAACTGAGATCAAGTTTTCCGAGATATCAGGACAGTAAGCTCAATCTTCTCATTTGAATTTGTGTACAGCTTCACTGTTTCTTTCTTAAGTGCATAAATATATAAATCGTTCTTGCCAAGAGAAATTTTTGTAGGTTCATCTAATTCAGTGATAGTTGTAAACAAATTCTCATTGTTGGCCAAATGGTCTGATGCACCAGAATCCAATAAGAACCCACTTTTAGGTTGGCTATTTCCGCGTCTTATCTGTGTCTCCGGAATCGCCTCCGGGAGATTAAATTTTTACATGCGTGGAATCTATGGCTCCTATGACTTTCGGAAACTTGGATATTTTATAAAAATCAACAACAGTTCAACATTAAGCGGGAACTTCATAAATTTTTTTGATAAAGGCGCGATAGCGACGCAATTGTCACAAAACTATTTTTTGCAAAACAAATAGAGCCGTGTTTTTACACAAGCGAAACCTTTTAGCAAATTCTTCATCACTGTAATGTTTGAAATAATTTCTTTGGCCTTGATATCTGCGCCGATAGGTTCACACTTCAGACAATTCGACGATATCCCACAGAGTTTGAAGATAAATCGCTCAAGAATTCATTTTTAGAATAAATTGGATGACTTTTACTTAAAAACTGTTGATTTATATTTAATTGTAAATTGAATCAGCTGTTTTTGAATGAAGAGTGGAACCAGATTGACAACCCTCGAATATCTGGCAACGCTTGCAAATTTCCGCTCAAATCTACCCCCACAAATTTGAAAGGGTGGATGAAGTACCCCAACAAAATTTGTCGCTACCTGCGCCAACATAAGGACGAGTAAGTAGGCAAATTAAAGTACGGACGAGAAAACGGCCCTTAGACTGGTATCTTTGCTACTTTTTTAGCTTGATCTTGTGAACCAACAGACGATTTTTTACAAAGGCCAAGGTTAAATTACTTTATGCTAAAGTTTCAATTGCCGTTTCAACGCGTAACGGTCAGTGCGTATCTTGAGTATCGCAATGCCCAAAAATCTCAACACCGTAAAACCGAAATTGTTCTGGCCACTAGCATACGAATCTGAGTTGGCAAGAACGACTGAGATGTAGAAAGCTGTTTCAGAAGACCATTAATTCGGCCAATTGCTCTGGAAATATGTTTGCTTCATGTTAAAGTATTATTAAAGGTAATACCCAGGCTGCCTGCAGATTTTTCATATTTGATTGGGCTATAACCAATTTTTATTCGGGAGTTGCGTAGTATTTAGGGTTAAGACATAGTTCGTTTTGGGTGGCCCAGTTTATAATTTTGAATAACAGGGAATTACACATAATAATACAATCATTAACTTGGCATTAGGTAAATAGAATACTATGGTTGATGGTATCGAAGGCCTTGCTGTGGTCAAGTAGAGTCAAAAACGATATCCAATTTGTATCTAGCCTTGATCGAATGTCCTCAACTACATTAATAATGGTACTAATACAAGTTTCAGACACGCAAATAACATTAACATTAGACTGGACAAACAAGTACCTAACTAAACATCAATTTTTTTCAAAAGACTCTGTGCATTAATATGAACGACATTAAAAAAATTCTGATTAAGCTCGCAGCTATGGAACTACCTATTTCAGTCTGGTCGAACATGTTGATGACCTACTGGGAAGCGCGATTTAGTGAAAAAGATACATTTAGGAAATAACGAGATAGTTGCAAATTTTTGACAATTAACAATAATTAAATATAAAGGCATTAATACTACAGATAAATATATAAATAAATATAAAGGTACAATTTTAGGGGCGAAAGCTCTTACTATTAAGCGCACCAGAGATCCAGACGAAGCAGCAGAAGTTGTACCCGATGTAGATGATGAAGAGAGGGGAAGAGCGGTTTGTGTTTGTACGCCCAGATCATGAGAGAGCGCTGAAACCTCATCCATGCGCTCGATGCGGTAAAACATAAGCTTTATGGCCTCTTTAAAAGCTAAAAAAGCTTTATGCTCTCTTAAAAGCTGCTCATTAATATAGAGAGCTGCTTTAGAGTCGAACCCAATCAGCTGTAAGCTAAGTTGTTGTTTAGTAGTACTCCGGTAAGCTCCGATGCAGCGTAACAGCGTGATTTTTTCGTAATAGTTTTCCATTTTTATAATGACCACCGGGTCCACTGAAGATCTTTGTGTTTTTCTTGCTCGGAAAATTTCGGTGAATTTCGGCGACGGAGTGAGGTGCAGCGAAAAACAGAGTTTGTGGTAGAGTGTCTTCAGATTTTAACCCTCTAAAAATGGTATTCCGTGCATGCGTAATTCGCAGGCCTGAGTTGCCATTTGCTAAGATGACAGTTTGACTTCTTAATCGCCTTTCTTCTTCTTCAATGCATTCAGTTCGCAGACCTTATGCTTCAGGTTGTTGACACGCTCATTCATCTTATCCCTGTCGGATCGTATCAGCTGCGACAGCTGCATACAGACGAGTCAAAAGACCACCAACCAGTGTTTTAGTGTTTGCTCTTGTAGCCGCAAGTTAAGCATCTTCAGCAACTGGGATGACGGCGCATCGGACACACGCTCGTTGGTGATCCCGTTGCATTTGTTGTTATTGCTGCGCAGACGCTTGGTAGATGGAGCAACAGTCACAGACATGGTTACTGCGTACGTGTAAGGCAAGTGATTATGTGGAGGTGCAGTGGTTTCAACTAAATCGAGGTTCGATTCGCACACACAAATGCAGATGCCGGGTTTGATGCACAAAGACAACAAAACAAATGCAGTTCGAAGATTGTGATAGTTCATTGTTTTTAAATCGAATAAAACTTAGCAAGGTCAGCGGCGATTCACAAATCACAATGTTCACAGTGAAAACAGGAGATTGTTCAAATTTTACAGCAGAGATTAGATTTTTCGGCCGAAGATAAAAAATACGTCCGTTCTACGGTTCGGTTCGATACTCATACAAACAAAAGGGGAACAAATACTACATACTATAATAATAGAAAATCCGCCAATGCTAACGAATTCACTTCTGAGTAAAAACTGGAACAGGCCGGAATAAAACTATTCTTTCAAAAAAAACAATCAAAAAATCAATGGCAAGGTTTAGTTTAATTTTATTTAAAAATAAGTATAATGCGCACTATTTACAGGGGTTACACAACAAATGGTTATTGTGTTCTGAAGCTATCACAGTTTTTAAACAGCTAGTTTGCTCTCTACTACTATATGTATACTAAATAATGTAATATATAGAACCTAATCAGCGATATTACCAATACTCCTGAACTATGATGCTTAGCCTTAACTTGAATTACCAATAACCAAATTTATATGCCTTCCTCTTCGTTGTTAATGGTTTCCTCTTTTACATCAACCAGAATCTGTGTGGAGTATCAACCCCTTGTTGTTTTTGTGTCTCATCGATCACGTGGGATAAAGTTGAGACGATGAACACGCCGTGATAAAGGAAACCTAAAAGAAAGTATAATAATTTGGAAAATTTAAATTATTTACAATCTATAAAAAGGGGATGTATTTTTCACAGTACGTAAAATAAATGACAAATAACAATCAAATAAAAAAATATTCAAATATCTTTTATTTAAAAAAAAAAAAACAGTCACTCAGAATTTAATTTGCTGCGATTTTCTTCGTAATTTTTTACGGGATAGAGTCCTTTCATAGAGTCCATCCGTGTGAAACGGTTTTGATTTTTGACAAATGTGAAACTCGTATTCCCACAAAGGACCATCCACACATACGAAAATAGTTTAAAACATATTTGAACTTTCAAAACATATATTACAACAAGTCTGCATACAAATTACTGACTGTTGGAGAGCCTAACCTCCCGTACCCCGCACCACGCTTATACTACGCCTCTGTCTAGCGAATAATAATATGGTGAAATGGAAAACAAACCCAAATGTGTGCTGTTTTGCTAATTTATAGTTAAGTTGAATCAAATAAAAACACCTCTAAACGAGGTAAAAAACTAGTGACGATCGCACCTTCAACATACAAAAGTTTTGATATCAACATTTGTGACAAAAAATTATTACACTCGTCATTAAATACACTTTCTAACATTTTCTGATTCGGCCCGCCCTAACAAACTATTCCAGCCTTTTTCCCTTCACATGCATTTTCTATTGCAGCGTGCCGAATGAGAAAATATTAGAAAGTGTATTTAATGACGAGTGTAATCATTTCTCGTCACAAATGTTGATATCAGAACTTTTGTATGTTGAAGGTGCGATCGTCACTAGTTTTTTACCTCGTTAAGAGGTGTTTTTATTTAATATCAGAAGTTTTTTTTTGTTTACATTTACTCTCATAGGAGCTAATATATACATTTAAATTCATAATTTTTAAACTATTGTATTTAAACGAATTAACTTAAAAGTATTTCAAAATAACTTTTAAACGAGAAATAGCACATGTCTGTAGCTTTAGTAGTGTAGAACATACGATCTAACGAAATGTAGCTATTTTTAGCCTTTTTTCCGCTAAAGCAACGGGTTTTTTCAAAAGTCGTAAAACCAAAGTTTCCTATTTGGAACACCTTAAAACAATTGAAATGATTCCATGACCCTAAAATACAGTTTGGATACGCACATACAAAATTTAATGATTGGGCAGCGCTTATTCTTCTAAGCTGGCAAAAGTGGATATTTTTATTTCTGAATAACTTTTAAACGTGACTTTTTACAGTAATGTGTTATATACAGAGCATGTAAAAAACAGTTGATCGTTTTTTCGTTTGTTGTCTCGGTCTGAACGAAACCGAAAAAACGTAAAAATTTGGTTTCGATCTGAGCGAAACCCTTCATTTCATTTTTTTTCGGTTTTCGGTTGACCGTTCTCAACTGAAAATAAATTTTTTTAGTCCTTCAAAAACCGTTTTTTGGACCGTTTGGACGAAACGAATGCTTTTCCGCTAACAACAAACTACAAATAATTTAACAAGAGGAAGAAGACAATGAGTTTAAACATTTTTAAATTTCTTCCCGCCTACGATTTGATTTCTTTATGCGGTTATTCTACGACATTGTTAGGCTCATTCATTAGATCAAATTTTCCTCAGCCTATACGATTTAACGTAGGCGCGTGCAAGACAGATATATGTCAGCTGCAATGAGCAATTAATGAGCAAAATTGTAAAAACCGATGGGCACTTCTGGTATTTTTGTTGGAATTAATAATTAATTAAGAATTAATAAAATTGCCTTTCTAGAAACTACTGCCGGATATGATAGAATTAAAAATAATTACATATGTACTTTGTACAGCCAAAACAATTTAAAAACGCGTTAAAAATGTCTGACTTAATGGCCATACACACTATATATTTTACATCTTTGAACCGTAATGATTTACCAGTTAATTTAAAATTTAACGTTTAAATTCTAAGTGACCGTGCCATGTAATCCAAACAAATCCCAGTAAATGTATATATATTTGTATGTACGTCAAAATAGCATCGACCAGTTAGCAACGAAAGGGGAACGGTGGAATTTGAAACACTGGGACTATTTTTATTTTTCAATTTTCTCGCTATTTGGGGGCCGAATCGAAAAATGTTTGATGCAAAATTGTTTAGAATATAAAAATATCTATCAATATAGGTAGGAGCCAAATCCGAGGTCTACAAGTGTTTCAAAAATGCATTAGAAAAATCGGGTATCCACCATTTGCCTTACTGCTCCCCTCACAGAGGTTGTGCTAATATGCACACTATTCTTGTCTGAAAGTTTAATCAAAATCAAAAACGCCTAACAGTGAACCAACCTCAGATTTTCCCCATACAAAAAAGGGGGCCAAAATTGATTTCACCCGCGGCTTCCCTCGTAGAGGTTGTGCCAACATGCATGGTTTATGGGCAGATTGGGGATCGTCTTAAGAACGTTTCGTGAAAATTTCATGAAAATTAATCCAAAGTTTTTGAGAAAATGCTTTTACAGTGGGGGGTGTTAAATGGTCAATATTTGAAATTTGCCGTTACCCACTGTCCGAGCCAGCGAAACCCTCACACCAATGACATCAACTATGTAAATATACATCTATTTTCTATGCAAACTTTACGGAATTAATACAGCTTGAGCAGTAAACCAAATGGTGGGTGGATACCCGATTTTTCTAATGCATTTTTGAAACACTTGTAGACCTCGGATTTGGCTCCTACCTATATAGATTGATAGATATTTTTATTCTAAACAATTTTGAATCAAACATTTTTCTGTAAATGTTTCCCGCCTCTTCTAAAAAATCCGGGTATTTTATCGGGTTATCGTGTTTCCTTTCCCTAAGGGATCGTATCCAAGGGCATGTCCTTGATTCCTCCTCTCCATCCTGCTTTGTCCCTTTCAACAGTAAACATGCTTCTTCCTATACCGGTTGGCGTGAGAGGGCGTCTGCTACTATATTCAACTGTCCCTACCTGTATACGATGTCAAAGTCGTATTGTTGCAGCTCGAGGGCCCGTCTCGCAATTCTGACTGTCGGGCTCTCGATCGAGTTTAGCCATTTGAGTGCCATATGGTCCGTTATGACCGTGAACTTGTATCCCTCTATGTACGCCCTCATTTTCCTGATTGCCCATACGATGGCTAAGCACTCCTTCTCTTTGGCAGAGTAGTTCTTCTCTGCTGCGTTCAACGTTCTGTTTTTATATGATTGTGTAAGGATAGCTCCTAGTATGAACTTTCGGTTAAAGTCTGGGCATGCTAGTACTGGATCGGATATTAGTTTTTCTTTGACCGTTTCAAATGCCTCCTGGTGTTTTTTGGACCATTCCCACTTTACTCCTTTTTTAGTAGGGTCGTTAGCGCGTGTTCCGTTGTTGCGAATTCTTGCATGAACCGTCTGTACCATGAGGGCACCCCAAGGTACTGTCTCAGCTCTTTCGTGTTTGCTGGCGGTGTTAATACGACGATCGCTGCTACTTTATCGGGGACCGTCCAAATGCCCTGATCGGTTACCCTGTGCCCTAACTACTTCAGGTCTTTCTTAAAAAAATTGCATTTCTCTGGGTTTTTTTTCAAGTTAGCCTGTCGTAGCCGACGGAAAATTTTTTTCAAGTTCGCCATATGCTCCTCCAATGTTGTCCCTATTACGATTATATCGTCCAGGTATGCAAACGCGTGTGGCATCATTTCGGGTCCTATAACTTGGTCCAATGCTCGTTGGAACGTTGCCGGCGCCGAATGTAACCCAAAAGGCATTACCCTCCACTGAAACAGCCCCCTTCCAGGTACCGTGAATGCAGTTAGTGGTCTACTTTCTGTCTCCATCGGAATCTGCCAGTAGCCGTCTTTCAGGTCAAGGCAGCTTATATATGTCGCCTCTCGTAGCTGTTCGAGAATGTGGTTCATTCTTGGTAGTGGGTAGGCGTCTTTTTCCGATCTGCTATTCAGCTGCCTGAAGTGTACACATAGACGCCATTTTCCTGTCTTCTTTTTCACCATCACTATCGGGGCGCTGTGTGGGCCTTTAGACGGTTCGAAGCAGCCTTTCTCTATGAGCTCGTCTACTAGTTTATTAATTTCTGCTTGCATTTTCGGGTTTTTGGGAAAGAACCTCTGTTTTATCGGTCTTGGATCGGTCATTATACCCGTTACTCGTAAAAGGGTATATTGTATTCGTGCAAAAGTATGTAACAGGTAGAAGGAAGCGTTTCCGACCCTATAAAGTATATATATTCTTGATCTGGGTCACTAGCCGAGTCGATCTAGCCATGTCCGTCTGTCCGTCCGTATGAACGCTGAGATCTCAGAATCTACAAGAGCTAGAGAATTGGGATTACCCACACATATTCTTTGGCTTCCTACGCAGCGAAAGTTTGTTTCAGACGGGGGCCACGCCCCCTCTAGTTTAAAAAGTGTCTGGCGCCCACACCTTTAAAGATAAAAGTAAAAATGCAGTTTTATTGCATTTATCAATACCTATCGAAATGTAGAAGAAATTTTTCAAATCGGACCATTCATTAAAAAGTTAAGACAGATTCAAAATTTTCTATCTCCATCTCCCTCGCACTCACTTTGGCTGAGTAACGGGTATCTGATAGTCGGGGCACCCGACTATAGCGTTCTCTCTTGTTTTTATATGATGTTGAGCTATGTGGGACGTTCCTGACAGTTTGCTGAACGCTTCCAGTTCCTCCCTCAAGAACTGTTTTATTGCTGTATAACTGCCACCGATAGGCGTTCCTCCAACCATGCCTCATTCCTTGACCGTGGTACTATTTTTTCTCCCAGACCTGCACACTCAAACCGCTGTCCCATTGTTCTCAGAAAATCCCATCCCAACACCAAATCGTCGATTATTCCTGGTAGAATTAGCAGTCTCATCTCTTGGCTTTCTTTTCCAAAGGTAATTATACCCGTTACTCGTAGAGCAAAAGGGTATATTGTATTCGTGCAAAAGTATGTAACAGGTAGAAGGAAGCGTTTCCGACCCTAAAAGCTATAAATATTCTTGATCAGGATCACAAGCCGAGTCGATATAGCCATGTACGTCTGTCCTTCTGTCCGCCTGTCCGTCTGTCCGTCCGTATGGACGCTGAGATCTCGGAAACTATAAAAGCTAGAAAGTTGGGATTAACCACACATATTCTTTGGCTTCCTACGCAGCGCAAGTTTTCAGCCGAGGGCCACGCCCCCTCTAACGCCCACAATCGCCTTAAGCGATTTTAAAAGATGTCTGACGCCCATACCTTTCAAAATTTCGGAAAAGTAAGTTTAAGTAAGTAGTTTTATTGTGTTTATCAATACCTTTCGAAATGTAGAAGACATTTTTCAAAGCGGACCATTCGTTAAAAAGTTGTGCGTGATCAAAGTTATATATATCCATCTCCCACGCACTCCTTTGAGTAACGAGTATCTGATAGTCGGGGAACCCCACTAAAGCGTTCTCGCTTGTTTTCGTTTCGATTTGTTCTGTATACCTGTATTTTTTCCGTCTGCTAAACGTACTTGCTGTTTTATGCCTTTCCTTCTTGCCACCGTATCAAATAGTTTCGCGAGGTTCTCGCTTATAAGGCTCCCAGTTGCTCCCGTATCCACCGTTGCTTTATAGGCTGTCCCCCCGATTTCCAGTTCCGATCAGTTTCGAAGGTGTTCTTGCTCCGACACCCGCTCGTCCCTTAACGGACGGGGTCGAAATGCGTTTCCCCTCGCTTTGCAGCAACGCCATGTTCTCACGCCGATACTTCCGCACTGCCAGCAGTACTCTAGCCAAGCGTTTTGGCATTCACGGGCAAGGTGTCCGTCCTGCCCACAGCGTCTGCAAGCCATCATCGGGTTGTTTACGAATCCGTTACGGGCCCTCGGTGCCGGTTGCAGACCATGTGAGTAACTTTCATGGAGCCGCCAGCACTCTTCTGGTGTTGGCTGGTATTGTACCTCTGCTGTCATAAATCTCTGGCGAGTCCTTGCCTTCTGACGTAGTTTTTCCCTGTCCCTTTCGAGCTCTTCGAATTCGTCAGCTAATTTCATTAGCTGTAATAGGCTGTCGCATTGGTATGGCCTGGCATATGCCCTAAAATCCGGAAGGCTTTTCTCTAATATGGTTTTGAGCTGATCTATTGCTGAATAACGCAGGGGTCGCATTAATGTCAGCATCTGCGTTCGCCCCCTCTCTGTCTTCTTCGATTTACCTCCTTCTCAAGTTTTTAGTCCCTCGGAAGGAAATAAACTTGGAAGCTGTCTATAAACTCCGCCCATCGATCCCAGTGTTCATTATTGGCTGTATACCATTTTAATGCCATCCCTGACAAAAGTTCTGGCATTGCTCGGCGAATTAGGTTTTTGTCCAGACCAATAGTGTCCGCTGACCATTCTACATGTTCTAGGAACTCGAGAGCCTTTTCTGTTCCGTCGAATTTAAATCCCCATTCCCTTACTTGTTTTGGTACTTTTGAGTAATCTCTGGGAGCTTCAGGCAGCTGATAGTATGGTTTGGGTGGGACATGTATTTTTATGGAGTTTGTTGCTGCTGTCTCACCCTTCGGTTTTTTATATATACGAGTTTATATACGTGGCAGCACCCCGAATGAGAACACAATAATATCAAGTTCACAATAATTCCTTTATTTCTGCTTCTTTCGCCGGCTACACCCTCCTTCCGGGTTTCCACTCCGGTGTCGCCTTGGCTGTTGTCGACACTAACCCTGGCTTCCGCGCCGACCGGTCCGCTAGGACGTGTCGTTTTAAGCTCCGATTGGGCTGCCTTTGGCCAACTCGGTCGTCGGTGCCTCCGCTGCCAGGGACACTCGCCCGGCCTCGTCGGCGAAAACGCTCGACTGGTCGGCTAGCACAGCTTGGTTACTGTCCGATCCCGTGGCTCGCCGTTCCGACGACTCGGCGTGGGTGAGGCCTTCTATGCCGGACTGGGGCCTCCTGGCAGAGTTTGTCGGGCTCCGTTAAGGCGCTCGCCTCCTGTGCTACTTCGCCTACTCCTTGGCCGATTTCCCGGCGACGCCGTACCCCACTTTGTCTCCTTGCCTCCGCTCGTTCCAGGACTTCTTGTTCTGAGGGCTTCCACTTCACTTTTGATATTCACCGACCTTAACTTGGCTCGCGCCTGCGCACTCAGAGACTCTTCCTTTATTTCTGCTTCTTTCGCCGGCTACACCCTCCTTCCGGGTTTCCACTCCGGTGTCGCCTTGGCTGTTGTCGACACTAACCCTGGCTTTCGCGCCGACCGGTCCGCTAGGACGTGTCGTTTTAAGCTCCGATTGGGCTGCCTTTGGCCAACTCGGTCGTCGGTGCCTCCGCTGCCAGGGACACTCGCCCGGCCTCGTCGGCGAAAACGCTCGACTGGTCGGCTAGCACAGCTTGGTTACTGTCCGATCCCGTGGCTCGCCGTTCCGACGACTCGGCGTGGGTGAGGCCTTCTATGCCGGACTGGGGCCTCCTGGCAGGGTTTGTCGGGCTCCGTTAAGGCGCTCGCCTCCTGTGCTACTTCGCCTACTCCGTGGCCGATTTCCCGGCGACGCCGTACCCCACTTTGTCTCCTTGCCTCCGCTCGTTCCAGGACTTCTTGTCCTGAGGGCTTCCACTTCACTTTTGATATTCACCGACCTTAACTTGGCTTGCGCCTGCGCACTTAGAGACTCTCCCGCCGCCGCGGACCTCCTTATATACCCGGCCCACCGCCATCTTCTGCCAGGTAACTTTCCCTCACGTGCTGCTGGTCCCGGTTAACGGGTCGCGCCCGTCTTTGGGTTTTTCGTGACAAACTTGGGTCCTGCCCTTATAAGGTAACAAATCTTGCAGACTCTCGACGCTGCCCGGCTCTTCGCTCCTTCACCATTTCTCGAAGTCCGCCATTCCACTTTCCTCTCTTTTCCCCAGCGTCTTCCAACGGCTTTCCCTCCATCGTCGGCATAAAAAGATCAAGCCGTTCCCCGTCTAGAGGTACCGCTTCGTCCCCTTAGGTACTGTTCCCTGTATTTAGGTACCGTTCCCCGTAATTAGGTACTGTTTCCCGGTTCTTGTTCTTGTGGGGCATTCCAATACCTCACAGTACTATTTTTATGCATAATCTTATAAGAGGTGATATTGATTCTGTAGAACTTGTAAGCCGCCTAACTTTTAATGTTACCGTTAAACTAACACGAAATTATCATCCTCTTAATTTTCTACGATGTACATTCAATTTTAGTCTGCACGAAGCCTTTTACGTTCTATGTAATAATTATAACAATCTTTATCATATAATTTGCACTTCATCTTCTATCCCGTTATTAAAAACTAATATTATAACTCATTTTCTTCACTCCTAATTGCATCTTTAATATAATTTATGTGTCCCGTCTTTATTTGTTTTATGTATTCTTCCTCGCGAATTAGAATTTTTTCCAAAATTGATAAAAGGGAACCGCGCGTAACAAGCACGTGCTTGGTTTCGTTGGGTCATTTGTTTGTACTTCTCCATAAAAAAAACAAGAAAGGAAGCTAGCTTCGGCCAGCCGAAGCTTATACACCCTTCAGTTCCAGGGATTCCAGATTCTGCGTGCCTATTTAAAATGTTGTTTGTAAGCTGTCAAAAATCAAAACGCCGACTTCCTACAAAGTTACAATTAATTTTTTGATATTTTTTTAATAATTGCTATGGGCTTCTATTAATAAGGTAGGTGGCTGCGAGCACCGCTTCACCCCAGAAAGTGTTCTGTACCTTGTCCCCTATAACTAAAGCACGAGCTTTTTCCGTTATAGATCTAATCATCCTTTCGGATACACTATTTTGTTGTGGAGTATGTGTAACCATCAAGTGGTAACTAATGCCTTTTTGAACGCAGAACTCTTTCATTTCATTCCATAGGTACTCCCTACCATTATCAATATAAAGGTTAACCATATATAAATTAAACAAAGCATGTGTTTTGGCTACATAGTCTTGCAATGCACTAAAAATTAAAATTAAGATACCCAATAATGAGTATACGACTCATCATCAACAGTAGATGGGGTAATGGTACCACACACATCAGAATGTACAAAAAATATTGGTCCATTTATGTGGTCCTTATTTTTAAATTTATTAAAACTAAATCTCGCCTGCTTTCCCTTAACTCAAGCTTCACATAACTCATTTTATGGTTTTATGTTATTCAGGGGTATTATTATTTTAGTCAGATGTTTGGAACACAGTGATGGAGACGTTTCCGACCACATATATATATTATTGATCAGCACCAATAGCCCAGTCCATCTAGCCATGTCCGTCTGTCTTTCTGTTCGTCTGTCCGTTTCTTTGCGAACTAGTCTCTCAGTTTTGGAGCTATCCCGATGAATCTTCGGGCAGCCGAAGCTGGTATACCCTTGCAGATAAAGTAAATAACTATATTTTAATGTTTACTCTATCGGTGCAGCCCCAGGGGTTCCAGATTCTGCGAGCCTATTTCAAATTTTGTTTTTAAGTTGTCAAATGCATTTTCTTATATTTCTTTGATTATTCCTATGGGAGCCTTAAGATATAGTGGTCCGATCCGGCTCGCTCCGACATATGTACTACCTGCAATAGAAAGAAGACTTTTCAGAAAGTTTCATCGATAGCTTTAAAACTGAGAGACTAGTTCGCATAGAAACGGACAGACGGACGGACGAACTGACGGACATGGCTAGATGGACTCGGCTATTGGTGCTGATCACGAATATATATACTTTATGTGGTCGGAAACGCCTTCTTCACTGCGATACAAACTTCTGACTGAAATTATAATACCCTCTGCAAGGGTATAAAAATACATTGTAACTTTGTAGGAAGTAGGCGTTATAATTTTTGACAATTTAATATCAACATTTTTTTTTTGGAACAGCACCGATCGAGTGAGTACTAAACTTTGGGTATTTATAATAACTACAAGGGTATATAAACTTGCCGAAGTTAACTTCCTTTCTTGTTTGTTTTAATTTCTAAAAACTTTCCCTTACTCAAATGTCCTAGACTCTCATGCCACAAACAATAATTATTATTTTTAGTTTAATTTGACATACAAGCTAGTTTATTAGAAAAGAAAATAATCAATGGAACATTTCCAAATATACTTTCATTCATTAAACTTATTTTACCTTTTATAACGGTTACACCTCCTGGGTTAAATACAATGGTAAGGCCTGCCTTCCGCATTTTTTTTAACTGAGATCAAGTTTTCCGAGATATCAGGACAGTAAGCTCAATTTTCTCATTTGAAATTGTGTACAGCTTCACTGTTTCTTTCTTAAGTGCATAAATATATAAATCGTTCTTGCCAAGAGAAATCTTTGTAGGTTCATCTAATTCAGTGATAGTTGTAAACAAATTCTCATTGTTGGCCAAATGGTCTGATGTACCAGAATCCAATAAGAACCCACTTTTAGGTTGGCTATTTCCGCGTCTTATCTGTGTCTCCGGAATCGCCTCCGGGAGATTAAATTTTGGCCCTAACAAACTATTCCAGCCTTTTTCCCTTCACATGCATTTTCTATTGCAGCGTGCCGAATGAGAAAATATTAGAAAGTGTATTTAATGACGAGTGTAATCATTTCTCGTCACAAATGTTGATATCAGAACTTTTGTATGTTAAAGGTGCGATCGTCACTAGTTTTTTACCTCGTTAAGAGGTGTTTTTATTTAATATCAGAAGTTTTTGTTTGTTTACATTTACTCTCATAGGAGCTAATATATACATTTAAATTCATAATTTTTAAACTATTGTATTTAAACGAATTAACTTAAAAAGGCCTTCAAGTATTTCAAAATAACTTTTAAACGAGAAATAGCACATGTCTGTAGCTTTAGTAGTGTAGAACATACGATCTAACGAAATGTAGCTATTTTTAGCCTTTTTTCCGCTAAGCCAACGGGTTTTTTCAAAAGTCGTAAAACCAAAGTTTCCTATTTGGAACACCTTAAAACAATTGAAATGATTCCATGACCCTAAAATACAGTTTGGATACGCACATACAAAATTTAATGATTGGGCAGCGCTTATTCTTCTAAGCTGGCAAAAGTGGATATTTTTATTTCTGAATAACTTTTAAACGTGACTTTTTACAGTAATGTGTTATATACAGAGCATGTAAAAAACAGTTGATCGTTTTTTCGTTTGTTGTCTCGGTCTGAACGAAACCGAAAAAACGTAAAAATTTGGTTTCGATCTGAGCGAAACCCTTCATTTCATTTTTTTTCGGTTTTCGGTTGACCGTTCTCAACTGAAAATAAATTTTTTTAGTCCTTCAAAAACCGTTTTTTGGACCGTTTGGACGAAACGAATGCTTTTCCGCTAACAACAAACTACAAATAATTTAACAAGAGGAAGAAGACAATGAGTTTAAACATTTTTAAATTTCTTCCCGCCTACGATTTGATTTCTTTATGCGGTTATTCTACGACATTGTTAGGCTCATTCATTAGATCAAATTTTCCTCAGCCTATACGATTTAACGTAGGCGCGTGCAAGACAGATATATGTCAGCTGCAATGAGCAATTAATGAGCAAAATTGTAAAAACCGATGGGCACTTCTGGTATTTTTGTTGGAATTAATAATTAATTAAGAATTAATAAAATTGCCTTTCTAGAAACTACTGCCGGATATGATAGAATTAAAAATAATTACATATGTACTTTGTACAGCCAAAACAATTTAAAAACGCGTTAAAAATGTCTGACTTTATGGCCATACACACTATATATTTTACATCTTTGAACCGTAATGATTTACCAGTTAATTTAAAATTTAACGTTTAAATTCTAAGTGACCGTGCCATGTAATCCAAACAAATCCCAGTAAATGTATATATATTTGTATGTACGTCAAAATAGCATCGACCAGTTAGCAACGAAAGGGGAACGGTGGAATTTGAAACACTGGGACTATTTTTATTTTTCAATTTTCTCGCTATTTGGGGGCCGAATCGAAAAATGTTTGATGCAAAATTGTTTAGAATATAAAAATATCTATCAATATAGGTAGGAGCCAAATCCGAGGTCTACAAGTGTTTCAAAAATGCATTAGAAAAATCGGGTATCCACCATTTGCCTTACTGCTCCCCTCACAGAGTTTGTGCTAATATGCACACTATTCTTGTCTGAAAGTTTAATCAAAATCAAAAACGCCTAACAGTGAACCAACCTCAGATTTTCCCCATACAAAAAAGGGGGCCAAAATTGATTTCACCCGCGGCTTCCCTCGTAGAGGTTGTGCCAACATGCATGGTTTATGGGCAGATTGGGGATCGTCTTAAGAACGTTTCGTGAAAATTTCATGAAAATTAATCCAAAGTTTTTGAGAAAATGCTTTTACAGTGGGGGGTGTTAAATGGTCAATATTTGAAATTTGCCGTTACCCACTGTCCGAGCCAGCGCACTATGTGGTAAAAGTCCACTTTTACTGGCATTAATTATTACTTAAAAACTACGTAACATTTCAAAATTTTGTTTTTGGAATTTGGTTTATAATATTTAAAGAATTTCTTTCTGAAAAAGCGGGCATGGTCGCGCCATTTTTTAGAAAAAAAAAATATGCATAAGAAAAAAATTTGTTTCTTCAATTGTTCTAAAGAAAAGAAGAAACTTGATAGAGAAAAAAATATTTGAATTGCCAAATATTTTTTTTTTAGGTGAAATCGTTTTTTTTTTTGTATTACCAATAGAATTTTTTACAAAAATACTAAAACCATTTATAGCAAGCTAAGTATAGTCAAATTATGATGTAAAATCGTTTTAAAGTAAATAATATTTAATAACAAAAATAATTGCATAGTGTTTTTCTAAATATTTATCGTATCTTACATTTTCCATTCAAAAATAAGCAAATTGTACTTTTCGCTACTGCATACAAATCAAAGATGAAAAAAGTGAGGTTATCTGAGAAAAATGCAAATTGCTCCAATAGTGCGGAAAAGTGCAGAATGCGACTAGCACTAATGGATTCTGTATTGACAAGGCTACAACATAGCCGTGGTCGCAATTCAAAATAATCTAAAACTCTTTTTCAAAACTCTATCCAAAGTTGAAAATTATTTCCAAGTAACCAGCTCAATATGCATTTGTAAAATGACAAAATAATAGTATAAGCACGCACAATTTGAACAAATTATTACATTAAGCATATAGTCCAAACCTGTGATAGCCATGTTCTTGCATTGTTTTGTTTATTTATTGTGTTTTACATAAATAAATGAATTTCAAAGATCACGGCCAAAAATGTTCAAACCCAGCGTACATGCCCTTGTAAGCAGCAGCTGACTTTGCAGCTGTTATTTTAACAGTGCACTGTTAAATATTAACATTTTAAGTATAGGGCATAACAGTTTAATGTTTTCTTAATACGTTTTTATTCATTTTCTTCCAATTGGAACACTTTTAGAAAATGACTAAATGCCAGTAAAAGTGGACTTTTACCCCATAGTGCAGCGAAACCCTCACACCAATGACATCAACTATGTAAATATACATCTATTTTCTATGCAAACTTTACGGAATTAATACAGCTTGAGCAGTAAACCAAATGGTGGATACCCGATTTTTCTAATGCATTTTTGAACACTTGTAGACCTCGGATTTGGCTCCTACCTATATAGATAGATATTTTTATATTGTAAACAATTTTGCATCAAACATTTTTCGATTCGGCCCCCAAATAGCCAGAAAATTGAAAAATAAAAACAGCCCCAGTGTTCCATATTCCACCGTTCCCCTTTCGTTGCTAACTGGTCGACGATATTTCGACGTACATTCTTTTGAATAAGCCGAACAATGTCGTGGAATAACCGCATTACTAAACTATTGTTCCAATTTATACAGTCAGGAAATATGCGTCAAATTAGCGTCGGTGACTTTAGCGGCGATTGTGGAACGGTGGAATCTGGAACATGGGGCCAATGTTTATTTTTTGATTTCTGGGGCTTCTGGGGGCCGAATCGAAAAATGTTAAATGCAAAATTGTTTAGAATGAAATTATCTATCGATAAATAATTCGGAAGTCTGCACAATGTTCAGAAGTATGAAAAAAATGCTTTTGAAAAATCAGGTCCCCACATTTTGGTGAATATCTTCCCTCGCAGAGCGTGCTCCACCATGCACGCTAGCTCACCTTAAAGGTCGTCTTTCGAAGAACATATAAGAAAAATTGCATCAAAAAATTATCGTCAGTTTTTGAGAAAATCAGTTAACAGTGGACCAACCTCTGAATCCGCCCATATAAAAAAAGTCCTTAAAAATCAATTTATTCATAAGTTTTTTCACAGAGCGTGCCTCACAATTTCGAGTTTATAGGATGATAGGCGGTTAATTAAGCACTGTTTCTGGAAAATTTCATTAAAAAATTATAGTCAGTTTTCGAGAAAATCAACTAACAGTGATCGAATTTTAAACGGATATTAGAATTCCGCCTACTCCAGTACAAGAACCGTGGGAAGCTATGAAATGAACCGCACTATCCGACACTACAACCGACTTACAAATTCAAAATCGACGCTAACTTAAAATGAATTATTGCTCCTTTCACAGAGCGTGCTCCATGTTGCACGGTATCCCGAATAATTGCTAATTAAATAAACTAACTATAGTAAAAGTTTCAATCAATTATTATCGTCAGTTTTCGAGATATTCGTCAAACTGTTTGGCTGTATGGGCAAATACCCCCAACGGTCATCGGGTGCGCCATGTTTTCGACGCTAACTTAAAATTAATTATTGCTCCTTTCACAGAGCGTGCTTCACTATTTACTCTGCATTTAGAAACATTGAAATAACAATTACAATGTAAGCCAATATTAACAAAGGCTGTAATTTTACTTACTCGTTTATCTCAAAATTAAAATATTTGATCAAAAGTCACAACAAGCATAAACACATATAACGGGGAATTGTAAATAGTGCTGCCAGACTGTTTTGTAAGTCCCGCGATATAACGAGGGCTGCATAGTAAAAACTGCGTATTTCGGCAATTAAGAGTAAAAGAGACAATATCTCGGGAACGGCTGAACCGATTTTGATAAAATTATCGTCAAAATGATCAGCTACGAACGAGCTTTAGTGGGCGAGATATTACAAATATTATAGCTTAGTAGAATATATAAATTTGAAATGGCTAGTTCTCTGTAGCGCCAAATATCGCATGACTATCGATTAGTATGGTTAGTGTCTACACTAAGTGCAGAAATATAAACATGACGCACCCGATGGCCGTTGGGGGTATTTGCCCATACAGCCAAACAGTTTAACAGTTTAACAATTGATTGAAACTTTTACTATAGTTAGTTTATTTAATTAGCAATTATTCGGGATACCGTGCAACATGGAGCACGCTCTGTGAAAGGAGCAATAATTAATTTTAAGTTAGCGTCGATTTTGAATTTGTAAGTCGGTTGTAGTGTCGGATAGTGCGGTTCAATTTATAGCTGCCCACGGTTCTTGTACTGGAGTAGGCGGGATTCTAATATCCGTTTAAAATTCGATCACTGTTAGTTGATTTTCTTGAAAACTGACTATAATTTTTTAATGAAATTTTCCAGAAACATTGCTTAATTAACCCCCCATCATCCTATAAACTCGAAATTGTGGAGCACGCTCTGTGAAATAACTTATGAATAAATTGATTTTTGAGGACTTTTTTTGTATGGGCGGATTCAGAGGTTGGTCCACTGTTAACTGATTTTCTTAAAAACTGACGATGATTTTTTGATGCAATTTTCCTTATATGTTCTTCGAAAGACGACCTTTAAGGTAAGCTAGCGTGCATGGTGGAGCACGCTCTGTGAGTGGAGATATTCCCCAAAATGTGGGGACCTGATTTTTCGAAAGCATTTTTTTCATACTTCTGAACATTGTGCAGACTTCCGAATTATTTATCGATAGATAATTTCATTCTAAACAATTTTGCATTTAACGTTTTTCGATTCGGCCCCCAGAAGCCCCAGAAATCAAAAAATAAAAATTGGCCCCATGTTCCAGATTCCACCGTTCCACAATCGCCGCTAAAGTCACCGACGCTAATTTGACGCTAATGTGACGTTTCCGCATTGCTCGATGTCCTTTGTGCCCAGCGTTGTAGCGGACGATGTCCTGCGCTCTGCTCCTAAATGTGCTGGTTGCGCAGTTGGACGTAGAGTGACTTTTTGTACTCGGGGTTCCAGTCATACGCCGATCCGGGCTCGTAGAAACGTTGGGTCTCTCTCTTAAAAACAACAACCGGCCTACCGATCGCCCTTCTGGCTCGGTAGGACTCGGGGCTTCGGACACACGCCGATCCGGGCGTGTCGGAAACGCTTCCTCTACCTGTTACATACTTTTGTACGAATACAATGTACCCTTTTACTCTACGAGTAACGGGTATAAAGACGTAGTGTCAGATGTTGTATTTGGGTGAATCCCTTGTAAAATCAAGACCTTTTTTCAGGAAATCCGTTACTGTGTTCTTATTTTTTAAGAAATATAAGTTTAATTTTATTTTCTTAAATGTTTGAACTGAAAATTAGTTTGATTTCAACAATAGAAAAACAAGAAAAATATTTAATTTATTTTTAGAATTTTTTTTACAAAAAAAGTTATTATTATTTAATAAATTTTGACTTTGCCGGTTTTTAAGTACACCTCTTTCACGCCCACAACCTGTTTTAAACACTTATTTTAAAGGTAGAACAATTATATATTATCTATTATTATATCCCTTTTACAAGACGACTTTATTGTAAAAATTGGAGAATACAATTTTTTTTCATTTTTATCATAAATATGAAAATCAAATAATAAATATTATTTTATAATTTGTATACTCGTAGAGTAAAAGGATGAATTATATTCGGGGAAAAGTATTTAACAGGTAGAAGGAAGCCTTTCCGACCCAATAAAGTATATATGTTCTTGATCGGGATCACTAGCCGAGTCGATCTAGCCATGCCCGTCTGTCTGTCCGTGTGAATAATAACTAATATTAATTAAAAGAGTACTATGTACTCCTATAATGTTCAAAAGTTGCTATAAATTACCAAAACAGCACAAATTTGGTTTTGTTCACAAATTTTATATTTAAATATTGGCTAGGCAGAGGCGTAGTAAGAGCAATGGTTGGGGTACGGGACGTTAGGCTCTCCCCCAGTCACTAATATGTATGCATACTCGTTTTAGGATATGTTATAAAAGCTCAGATATGTTTTAAACTATTATATTATACAATTTGTTGTATTATTCTACAATAAGATTAGAAGAACGCAATTTTACGACAGTTTTGCCGAGTTTAAATCCCCCTTCGTTAATGTTGAGTTGAGCAACTGCTCTTCAAGTCAGCTGTTATCGAACGGGGGACGGTGGATGTGCTCTGTGGGAACCCGAGTTTCACACTTGTCAAAAATCCCAACCGTTTCACACGGATGTACTCTATGGGAAGAGGATATAACGCCCATAATCGCATACGACGCTAAGATCTGCGGGCGTTAGAGTGGGGGTGCCACATTCGCAATACAAACTTGCGCTGAACGCGAAGCTAAGGAATCTAAATCGATAACTCTCTAGCCCTTATAGTTTTCGAGATCACAGTTTTTACACGAACAGACAGACGGATAGACGGACGGACGGACATGGCTAGATCGATTCGGCTATGATCAAAAATATATATTCCTTATAAGGTGGGAAACGCTTCCTTCTACCTGTTACATAATTTTCCACAATTACAATTACTCTACGTGAAACGGTCATAAAAGGAATCAAATCTATAGCTACCATGGTGAATCGAAGTCTGAAAAATGTATCGGATTTTTATCATAACTTTTTTCCTTAATTTCCGCAAAAACAACAGTATTTTGTCCTATGCAAACTACTTAACATAAATACAACAAGAGAGAATGAATTTTTAACGAATGATCCGATTAAAAAAATTTCTACATTTCGATAGGTATTGATAAACACAATAAAACTGAATTATACTTTTCCGAAAAAAATTGACTGAAACAAACTTGCTAGGCAGCGCAAGCCCAAGAATATGTATGGGTAATCCCAACTTTCTAGCTTTTAATGCGCTGTCTGAATGCAATGTCCACTTGTGTGCGGATGGTGTCTAAATGTATGTGAGTCGTCCATTAAACAGATCCTGCAGTTCCCGAATCCAGCCCGAGCGCTAAAATAGCACTGAGTCGACTGCGACGCCGGCAGAGCGTCTGCAGAATCGACTCTCTCACCAACCCCCTCTCTCTCAATCACGATCTCCCAAATTTCTCTCTCTTAGAAAACGAGACAAAATGTCGAACTTCGCCTGTCTCGCTCTGCAAGCTGGGCAAGCGCGATCGTGGCAAAGGGAAGACAACAACAAGAGAGATTGCGATTGATGTTGTTTTTCTCGCTCAGTATTCCTTTTCTATTTCTCGAAGGCAGGCGCCGTTTTTCCGCGGTTTTCAACTGCGTTTTACTTTTAAAGAAGCAGCATTGCTGTTATTAGTTATTTTCGAGTTTAAAAAAAAGTGCTTTAATTAAGAATACATTTTTAGTTAAGTAATTTTTAGTGTATTGTCTTATCTTAATTACAGTAGCTTTTAATTTTTATATTATCTTTATTTTTAATATTTTAAGGTCAAGCTGATGGTACAAAGTGCTTATAAAATATCTTTTCAGATAAAATCATTTTGTCCTACAGCCCAGAAGGATGTTATTCTTCCACTGCTAAGTAAGTTTTTATCATTCTTGCCTCGTTATATAATTTTATAAAAGCAAATTTTCAAAATTCAGATCCCATTGTTCAGGTGGAGTCTACAGAGCCTCCGGAGAGAATGCGGAAATGGCAGCTCACCAAGACTCCGGAAGCTGAGAGCCTGCAGAAGACCTCTACAAGTCACCGTTGTTTGTAAAAATCCATTAATTTAATGTAATAATAAACCTATTGATAAAAGCAATGAAATTCAACATATTGTCAATGAAAATGGGCGATGAACAGATGATGAATTTGGGTGATCATTAGGCGCTGAAAAAGCGCCTATAAGGTGAATTTGGTGATGAATTAGGCGGTGAAAAATGGTGATGAACAGGTGCTAAATCAGCGCCAGTTTCTGGCAGTACTGAGCCCCTAGGACATGCCCATGTTAAAATCATCGCTATTTTCATACAAATTCACTAGTGATCGAGCGCTAAGTGCTCAATTTTTGGCAGTGATTCACTGCTAAAAAGGTGATGAAAGGAATTGCAGGGGTCCGACAAGTACAAACAACTTCGGAAAACCTATAAAGACCCTTAAGATAAAAACCCCAGTAAAGAATACGGTTCACACTATCAATCTTAACTTCAATCTTTTTATTTCACTTAAAAATTAAAACACAAATAAATTATATACATTACTAGTTGATACATGTGCAAACATCTCTTTAATCAAAGTTTCCTCAGACTCATTTAACAATGTTGACTATAAAAATATTACGCAAATATCAGGAGTTGGCGAAGGAACAACAACTTCGAAAGGTTTAGCAGCAATATAACTTCTAGAAACTATGCTATACCACATAATTTCTATATAGTAACGTCCAACTTTCCTATTCCATGTGATGAAATTATAGGAATAGATTTTATGAAAACCAGAAAATAATTGGCTTATACTGAGACCAGATAATCTCTGTAATCCGATTACTTTTCCGATAAATCATACACTCAAAAATAATTCGACAATTTTACCAGCAAGATCTGAAGTCGTCCGAAAATTAACTATAAATCCAGCAACCAGGTATATACTAATACCAAACCAAGAAATCCAAAATGGAATATTCATTGGAAATTCCATTGCAGATTCTAAAAACACCTTTGTCCGAATTCTAAATACAACAAATAAAACAGCAATTCTTCAATTAAGTACACTTTAAGTCGAACCATTGGATAATTACGATATAATTAAATCTAATAAAAATACAAATAAAGAAGAAATCTTAGAAAAACTTAACAAAAATTTCCCGCCTCAATTTAAAGAAATACTTAAAGAATTATGCACCAAATACTCAGATATATTCGGCATAAAAACCGAACCGATATCAACTAACAATTTCTATAAACAAAAAATAAGAATGAAAGATGATAAACCAGTATATATAAAGAATTACAGAATCCCCCACAGTCAAAAAGAAGAAGTAGAAAAACAAGTAGAAAAACTTATTAAAGATAAAATAGTAGAACCATCAGTTTCAGAATAAAACAGTCCATTATTAATAGTCCCGAAAAAATCATTACCAAATTACAATACAAAACAAGAGAGAACGCTATAGTCGGGTGCCCCGACTATCAGATACCCGTTACTCACCTAAGGGGAGTGCGAGGGAGATGGCGATATAAAACTTTGATCGGGCATAACTTTTTAACGTATGGTCCGATTTGAAAAAAACACAACAAAATTGCATTTATACTTCTCCGAAATCTTAAAAAATGTGGGTGCCAGACACATTTTAAAATCGTTTGTAGGCGATTGTGGGCGTTAGAAGGGGCGTGGCGAATGGCTGAAACAAACTTGCGCTGCGTAGGAAGCCAAAGAATATGTGTGGGTAATCCCAACTTTCTAGCTTTTCTAGTTTCCGACATCTCAGCGTTCATACAGACAGACAGACGGACAGACAGACATGGCTAAATCGACTCGGCTTGTGATCGTGATCAAGAATATATATAGTTTATAGGGTCGGAAAAGCTTCCTTCTACCTGTTTGCACGAATACAATATACCCTTTTACTCTACGAGTAACGGGTATAAAGATGGCGTTTAGTAATTGATTACCGCCAAATTAACAAAAAAATGTTATCAGATAAATTTCCACTACTAAGAATAGACGATATTCTTGACCAATTAGGTAGAGCTAAATACTTTTCATGTATAGATCTAATGTCAGGATTTCATCAAATAGAACTCAAAGATACGTCTAAAAATATAACGTCCTTTTCCATGAGAAATGGCTCCTATCGTTTTACACGATTACCTTATGGTTTAAAAATAGCGCCAAATTTTTTCCAAAGAATGATGACAATTGCATTTTTAGGTATCGAACCTTTTCAGGCATTCTTGTATATGGATGACTTAATTGTCATCGGTTGTTCAGAAAAACACATGATTAAAAATCTTACAAACGTTTTTGATCTATGTAGAAAAAACAACCTTTAACTGCACCCAGAGAAATTCACATTTTTCAGACACGAAGTGTATTTTACCAGATAGTAAAAAATACGAAGTAATAGAAAAATACCCAGTCCCAACGGACGCAGACAGCGCTAGAAGATTCGTTGCATTTTGCAATTACTACAGACGTTTTATTAAAAATCTTTCCGAATACTCACGTCACATAACTAGATTATGTTAAAAGAATGTTAAATTTGACTGGCCAGATAAATGTCAATACGCATTCGAATACCTAAAAACTAGATTATGTAAAAAGAATGTTAAATTTGACTGGACAGATAAATGTCAATACGCATTCGAATACCTAAAAACCCAATTGATTAAACCCACATTATTGCAATATCCCGATTTTAATAAAGAATTTTGCACAACAACAGATGCAAGCAAACAAGCATGTGGAGCTGTTCTTACTCAAGATTACAATAACACTCAGCTACCAGTAGCCTATGCATCAAGATCCTTTACGAAAGGAGAAAGTAATAAAAATACAACAGAACAAGAGTTAGCTGCTATCCACTGGGCAAATACCATTTTCAACAATATATTTATGGAAAACATTTTACAGTCAAAACAGACCATAGGCCATAAACCTATTTATTTTCAATGACAAATCCAAATTCAAAATTAACACGAATGAGGTTAGACTTGGAAGAATATGATTTCACTATGGAATATCTTAAGGAAAAAGACAACCATATAGCCGACGCGCCATCAAGAATAACAATAACGGATTTTATAAATATCCAGACAAATAATAAAATTCTGAAAGTCACTACCAGAAATCAAAGTAAACAGAAAAATTCCTGCGCAGGAACAGAAAAAGAAAAAATAGATTTGCCTAGGCATATTCTAAATAAAGCTTCTCAGCCCAACGTATACGAAGTCATTGTTAATGACGAGGTACGAAAAGTAGTGACTTTGCGAATAACTGATTCACTTTCCTTACTAAAGCATGGAAAAAAGGTTATAGCAAGAATTGATGTTAGCGATTTGTACACCAATGAAATTCTCGGCTTAGGTCAGTTCTTTCAAAGGCTTGAAAAAGAAGCCGGTATACTTAATATCATCCAACTCAAAGTGGCACCGAGCGAAAAGATTTTAAAATTAAATTAAAGATTTTAAAATTATGGGCAATAAAAAATTACAATCATTAAGAGTAGCGCTACTCAAGCCGGTGACCCAATTATTAAATAATGATAAAGAGAAAGAAGCATTACTGTTTACATTCCATGATGATCCAATACAAAGAAGTCAAACAGGCATAGCTAGAACATTAGCAAAAATAAAAATGCATTATTATTGGAAAAACATGACCAAAGATATAACAAAATATATAAGAAAATGTCCTAAATGCCAAAAAGCAAAGACAACAAAACATACAAAGACCCTATTAACTATAACCGAAACGCCACAAACGGCTTTCGACAGGGTAATTGTGGATACGATCGGTCCACTACCTAAATCTGAACAAGGAAATGCTTACATAGTTACGCTAATTTGCGATTTAACTAAGTACCTTGTAGCAATACCAATCCAAAACAAAAGTGCCAAAACAGTAGCAAAAGCTATAAGATTTTATTCTGAAGTACGGTCCAATAAGGACGTTCATTACAGACTGGGAACAGAATACAAAAATTCAATACTTGAAAATTTATGTAACAACTTAAATATTAAAAACATAACATCAACAGCACATCATCACCAAACTGTAGGAACCGTGGAGCGAAGCCACAGAACATTTAATGAGTTCATCCGCTCATACATCTCAGTTGATAAAACAGATTGGGATGTATGGTTGCAATACTTCGTATACTGTTTCAACACAACACCCTCTATGGCACAAGACTATTGTCCATACGAGTTAGTTTTTGGTAAAACATCTAATTTAGCCAAACACTTCAATAGTATAGATAATATAAAACCATTTTAATGATTACGCTAAAAAATATAAGTTTAGACTAGAACAAGCATTTAAGGGAGCTAGATTAATGCTAGAATGCCATAAACACAAACAAAAACTTAACTATGACAAAAATATTTTGAACTTTGATTTAAAAATCGGAGACCAAGTTTTGCTAAAAAATGAAACAGGGCACAAGCTAGACTTTAAATACACTGGACCATATAAGGTAGAAAGTATAGAAGAAAGAGAAAACATAGTAATTTCAAATAACATAAATAAGAAGCAAACAGTTCATAAGGATAGGTTAAAAATTTTTATTTCATAATCACTTTAATTCTCTTATATATATATCACGTATAATTACGTTATTTTTCAAAAGGAGGGAGATGTAGTATGTTCACATATCGAATGCACACTGTACTCAGTGTTACGCATCGATTTAAGTACAGACACCTTATTTGGCATTTTGCATTTGGCCACAATAACAAAACAGAAATATATAATTCTAGCAGTTCCCGAGTGCCCGGTTATATGACCGCCCTCGAATGCCTGGGAACTGCAGTGTCAGCATATTTGATATGTGCGACCGCTCCGACGGCCAAGTGAATTTAGTATCTCTCTTCCTCTCATATATAAACACAATTATAGCCATTATAGCACAATGTTTGAATTTCATAATAAAGATAGACAAGAAAAATGTTATCACGTAGGTGAAGTAATTTACGAGAAAGAAACAGGGAAAAGAAATATGCTTAATCCTAAATATAAAAAACAAGTAGTTAAGGCAAATATTCCTAATAAATCTATTAACTCATTCCATGTGAAACGTGACAGTCAAATTGGGGTCAAGTCTCAGAAAAAATTAAAACTTTTTTTTTCAATAGAGGATTGAAATATAACGACCCGTTTTTGTTTTTATACCCGTTACCTGAGCTCGTAAAAAAAGGTCTCACTTGTGCTTCTTGTCAGAAAAAAACCCCTCACATACTGGCCCCATACGAACATGTCAGAGAAAGACTCTAAAATTACGTTTGCCCCTGGGTTGCTCCCTGCTCAACCGATGAGCGATTTGGTTTGCTCGATCGGGTCTGTGTACACCTGATACCCTTTTCGTCGTAAATACTTGGCAAAAGGTCTTTTGAGCATGTATGTGTGCTTCTCATATAGCTTGGTAAAAAATTTTACACACCTTGCTTTTTTGCTCTCGTATAGCTGGATAAAAATTGGAATGCTCTTTCTCCACCGAGCAGCCCTAATGATTCTCAGCGGTCATCTCTTTTTTTTCACCATTCTGCATGGTCAATCCTATACACGGAAATTTAAAAATTTACTTTGTTTTATGGTCGCCATTAATAACCAACAAAATTAACTTTTATAAATTACAATTTAATTCACCTTACTAGAAAGAAGTTGCGTAAGTGGTGCTAGTCCCACTTGCATAACAAGTATCAGTGGAGAGGTCATTTTCAATGCTTAAATATAAAACTTTGATCGGACATAACTTTTTAACGAATGGTCCCATTTGAAAAATAAACGCAACAAAATTGCATTTATACTTTTCCGAAATCTTTAAAAATGTGGGCGCTAGACACACTTTAAAATCGTTGGTGGGCGATTGTGGACGTTAGAGGGGGCGTGGCGCTTGGCTGAAATAAACTTGCGCTGCGTAGGAAGCCCAAGAATATGTGTGGGTAATCCCAACTTACTAGCTTTTATAGTTTCCGAGATCTCAGCGTTCATACAGACGGACAAATGATGGCCACGCCTCCTCTACCGCCCACAATCGACTATCGCCCATAATTAAACTATTTTAAAAGGTGTCTGGCGCCCACACCTATATTTCGGAAAAGTAAAAATGCAGTTTTATTGTGTTTAACAATACCTATCGAAATGTAGAAGAAATTTTTCAAATCGGACCATTCCACTATGGTTTTTATACCCGTTACTCGTAGAGTAAAAGGGTATATTGTATTGTAACAGAAAGAAGAAAGCGTTTCCGACCATATAAAGTATATATATTCTTGATCAGGGTTACTAGTCGAGTCGATCTACCCATGTCCGTCTGTCCGTCTACAAACTACAAAACTACTACTAAGGAAACTACAAAAGCTAAAAGGTTGGGATTAACCACACACATTCTTGGCCTTCCTACGCAGTGCAAGTTTGTTTCAGCCGAGGGCGACGCCCCCTGTAACGCCCACAATCGCCTGCCACGCACAATTAAACGATCTTTAAAGTGTCTGGCGCCGACACCTTTAAAAATTTCAGATAAGTAAAAATGCAGTTTTATTGTATTCATCAATCAAAAAAAAAACACCTCTTAACGAGGTAAAAACTAGTGACGATCGCACCTTCAACATACAAAAGTTCTGATATCAACATTTGTGATGAAAAATTATTATACAATGCGAGGCGGCATTTATCCCCACCGGCCCCAACACCTCCAAAATTTCAAATGTTCACTTTTTAACTTTCTCTGCTCTCTCTCCCAAGCCAATTGATTTTCTTTAAGTCTTGGTATGCAATCCTGTTAGTTTTTGCGATACCTTTCGATTGGTGTATTACTCATTATGATCGGACCATCACAGCAGATTTTCATTTCTTCATGTATATATAGTAGTCGCCTTCGCACAACCTATCGAAATGTGGAAGAAATTTTTTAAATCGGAATATTTGTTAAAAAGTTATGCGCGATCAAAGTTGTATATCTCAATCTCCCTCGCACTCCCATTTGCTGAGTAACGGGTATCTAATAGTCGGGGCACCAGACTATAGCGTTCTCTCTTGTTTTTCCGTTATTTTTGGCATAAGCTCAAATTTTCAACCTATTGAATTGAAATTTGTTTTAAATACATTTTTTAAGCTTCCAAGATGACCTACCAAGTTTCAAATGATTTGGGGCACTATTTCATATAGCTGCCAAATACCCGATCTGGCCGATTTGCCCCAACTTTTTTGTTTATCAAGCTATTGCTTTGAAATTTGGTTTGTATACATTTTTTAAGCTCCTAAGATGACCTACCAAATGATTTAAGGCACTATTTCATATAGCTGCCATATAACCGATCTGGCTGACATGCAAAAAAACTCCATTAAACATTTTTATTTCTTATTTTCTTTATATTTAATGAAAAAAAAAAACAATTATCCAAGATCACATTTTAGTATTCATCTCCATTGATAGACCTTCATTCTGAAAGTAAAGATACATTTTACAAAATTTTAAATAAGTTTGGTTATGTTTCTTACTATAGAAGTTATTAAATTTTCTTCTAGTTCAAAGTATTCATCTTCTTAAGTCCGTCCAGTTTTTCAAAATTTTCGTCGGATGAATTCTGTTATCTAAATGTTTTTGTGCGATCACTCTCAATATGTGCTGTTGTACGGCGTCTCCTGAGCGATTGTGGTTGCTCCAAATGTCAACCAGCTCAGCATGACTGAACGTATATTGTACTAGAAAATTTCGATTTTTTCGAAAACGTGTGGATTTGGAAAAAAAGGGTTAGTTTCTCAATAATCTGCACACTTTGGTTATTAGTTTCTCGTTTACAACTTTATGCAACACTTTGCCATGCAAAAGTACTGATCCACGAAACACAACTACACTTGTTAGGCTCTTTCTAAAAAAAACACATAAACAAAACACGGTACAATTGGACAAAAACACATAACAACGACACAAACATTGGTAAAAAAAAATACAGATACAAAAAAAAAAGACTTTATGCCAAAAAAAACCATAGTGCTTTCGTTATGAGTTATGCCCAAAGAGCAAAGTTTTATATCTCCATCTCCCTCGCACTCCTTTTAGTTGAGTAACGGGTATCTGATAGTCGGGCACCCGACTATAGAGTTCTCTCTTGTTGTTTTTATACCAGTTACTCGTAGAGTAAAAGATAGAAGAAAGATCAGGGCCCACCCTCAGCAGCGCTCCCGTACCAAAACAGCCAAACCGGCTTGCTTCCAAACTTTTCCAGCGGCAGCAACAAATTAAATTGGCGGCAACAAATTGATTTGGTGGCAGCAACGACGAATTAAATCGGCAGTCAGATGAAAAGCAGCGGCAAAAATTGCAACAACCACTTCAATGTTTTAAAAAGAGCCGGCGCGATTTATTTGAATTTTTAATTTGTTTGTTTCACAAATAAAAAAATAATAACTCGAGTTCCACTGCAAATCACGTCAGGGTCACCATGAAAATTCAATACTGATTTGTATTAACAACGCAAAACTTGTGATTGCAGGGAAAATTTGGGATTTATTTCGACGACGAAAGGGAGTTTGCGTAATGAGGTTCATATAACAACTAACTCTTTACTTTCATTGTATGACGCTTAAGCCTATCTTAACTACGGGGCGAGACACGGGGCGAATTCGCGAGAGCGATCAAAAGCTTTATTGCGCTCCCGCTTCCGCCTTACACTTTTCAACAAATTTCAAATTAAAGCGCAAAGTGCGCGAACAGACCCTATAAAGTATATATATTCTTTATCAGGATCACTAGCCGAGTCGATCTAGCCATCTCTGAATGAACGCTGGAGCTCGGAAACTAAAAAAGCTAGAAGATTGGCATTTTGCATTCAGCTTTAAAGAGTTTCTACGCGGCGCAAGTTTATTTCAGCCGAGAGCCACGCCCCCTCTAACGCCCAAGTGTCTGGCGCCTAAAACTTTAAAGATTTCGAAAAAGTAATAAAAAGGCAGTATTATTGTGTTTATTAATACCTATCGAAACGTAGAAGAAAATTTTTAAATTTGACCATTCGTTAAAAAGTTATGAACGATCAAAGATTTTATATATCTATCTCCCTCGCACTCCCTTAGCTGAGTAACGGGTATCTGATAGTCGGGGCACCCGACTATAGCGTTCTCTCTTGTTTTTATATGATGTTGAGCTATGTGGGACGTTCCTGACAGTTTGCTGAACGCTTCCAGTTCCTCCCTCAAGAACTGTTTTATTGCTGTATAACTGCCACCGATAGGCGTTCCTCCAACCATGCCTCATTCCTTGACCGTGGTACTATTTTTTCTCCCAGACCTGCACACTCAAACCGCTGTCCCATTGTTCTCAGAAAATCCCATCCCAACACCAAATCGTCGATTATTCCTGGTAGAATTAGCAGTCTCATCTCTTGGCTTTCTTTTCCAAAGGTAATTATACCCGTTACTCGTAGAGCAAAAGGGTATATTGTATTCGTGCAAAAGTATGTAACAGGTAGAAGGAAGCGTTTCCGACCCTAAAAGCTATATATATTCTTCATCAGGATCACAAGCCGAGTCGATATAGCCATGTACGTCTGTCCTTCTGTCCGCCTGTCCGTCTGTCCGTCCGTATGGACGCTGAGATCTCGGAAACTATAAAAGCTAGAAAGTTGGGATTAACCACACATATTCTTTGGCTTCCTACGCAGCGCAAGTTTTCAGCCGAGGGCCACGCCCCCTCTAACGCCCACAATCGCCTTAAGCGATTTTAAAAGATGTCTGACGCCCATACCTTTCAAAATTTCGGAAAAGTAAGTTTAAGTAAGTAGTTTTATTGTGTTTATCAATACCTTTCGAAATGTAGAAGACATTTTTCAAAGCGGACCATTCGTTAAAAAGTTGTTCGTGATCAAAGTTATATATATCCATCTCCCACGCACTCCTTTGAGTAACGGGTATCTGATAGTCGGGGAACCCGACTAAGGCGTTCTCGCTTGTTTTCGTTTCGATTTGTTCTGTATACCTGTATTTTTTCCGTCTGCTAAACGTACTTGCTGTTTTATGCCTTTCCTTCTTGCCACCGTATCAAATAGTTTCGCGAGGTTCTCGCTTATAAGGCTCCCAGTTGCTCCCGTATCCACCGTTGCTTTATAGGCTGTCCCCCCGATTTCCAGTTCCGATCAGTTTCGAAGGTGTTCTTGTTGGTGTTGGCTGGTATTGTACCTCTGCTGTCATAAATCTCTGGCGAGTCCTTGCCTTCTGACGTAGTTTTTCCCTGTCCCTTTCGAGCTCTTCGAATTCGTCAGCTAATTTCATTAGCTGTAATAGGCTGTCGCATTGGTATGGCCTGGCATATGCCCTAAAATCCGGAAGGCTTTTCTCTAATATGGTTTTGAGCTGATCTATTGCTGAATAACGCAGGGGTCGCATTAATGTCAGCATCTGCGTTCGCCCCCTCTCTGTCTTCTTCGATTTACCTCCTTCTCAAGTTTTTAGTCCCTCGGAAGGAAATAAACTTGGAAGCTGTCTATAAACTCCGCCCATCGATCCCAGTGTTCATTATTGGCTGTATACCATTTTAATGCCATCCCTGACAAAAGTTCTGGCATTGCTCGGCGAATTAGGTTTTTGTCCAGACCAATAGTGTCCGCTGACCATTCTACATGTTCTAGGAACTCGAGAGCCTTTTCTGTTCCGTCGAATTTAAATCCCCATTCCCTTACTTGTTTTGGTACTTTTGAGTAATCTCTGGGAGCTTCAGGCAGCTGATAGTATGGTTTGGGTGGGACATGTATTTTTATGGAGTTTGTTGCTGCTGTCTCACCCTTCGGTTTTTTATATATACGAGTTTATATACGTGGCAGCCCCCCGAATGAGAACACAATAATATCAAGTTCACAATAATTCCTTTATTTCTGCTTCTTTCGCCGGCTACACCCTCCTTCCGGGTTTCCACTCCGGTGTCGCCTTGGCTGTTGTCGACACTAACCCTGGCTTCCGCGCCGACCGGTCCGCTAGGACGTGTCGTTTTAAGCTCCGATTGGGCTGCCCTTGGCCAACTCGGTCGTCGGTGCCTCCGCTGCCAGGGACACTCGCCCGGCCTCGTCGGCGAAAACGCTCGACTGGTCGGCTAGCACAGCTTGGTTACTGTCCGATCCCGTGGCTCGCCGTTCCGACGACTCGGCGTGGGTGAGGCCTTCTATGCCGGACTGGGGCCTCCTGGCAGGGTTTGTCGGGCTCCGTTAAGGCGCTCGCCTCCTGTGCTACTTCGCCTACTCCGTGGCCGATTTCCCGGCGACGCCGTACCCCACTTTGTCTCCTTGCCTCCGCTCGTTCCAGGACTTCTTGTCCTGAGGGCTTCCACTTCACTTTTGATATTCACCGACCTTAACTTGGCTTGCGCCTGCGCACTTAGAGACTCACCCGCCGCCGCGGACCTCCTTATATCTCCATCGCCCTCGCACTCACTTAAGGGGGGAGATACATGTATAACTGTAATTTTTGGATTAAGCTGGGATTTCGTAACTTGGCATGTTGATTACTTTGTTCTTATATAATTTTAACCAATTTTTTTTTGTATCTTTCAAAATGGCGGCCGTGAGAATTTTTTTGTCAGGCAATATTAAAAAAAGGAGACCAGCTGCGGATCGTCCACAGGTCGCTGTGCATAAACCAAGTTTACTTTGTTAAAAAATAGTGTAGAAACTGTCTGAACCTAACTTACAAAGAATATCTAAAAAACTCTGGTTGTGACACTCTTTCAAAGTCATAAATGATTTTTTTTCTTTTTTTTTTGTTGTTTTTGGCTATCAAAAAATACTTACTTTTTGAGATAGACGATCCGCAGCTGAGGAAAACATGGTTCCGAGAAAAACTCATTGAAAGTAATGATATATATCTACTGCACAAAGAAGGTGGGTACCGTCATTTTGGTATAAGTTCCAAATAAGTTCGAATTTCTTCGTGATACTTTTATGACACATTCTTAAAGAGTTTTGTCTATATGTCTTTTTATACCCTTGCAGAGGGTATTATGATTTCAGTCAGAAGTTTGCAACGCCAGCATCACTAGATGAGTCGATCTAGCCATGTCCGTTTGTCCGTCCGTCTGTCCGTCCGTCTGTCTGTCTGTTTCTACGCAAACTAGTCTCTAAGTTTTAAAGCTATCCGGCTCAAACTTTCCCAAAAGTCTTCTTTCTATTGCAGGTAGTATATATGTCGCAACCGACAATTATATCTTATAGCTCCCATAGGAAGGATCGAAAAAAAACCGTAAAAAAATTCTAGATTTGGTGTTTTTTGAAATATTTCCTTCTACTTTTGGGAATTCCATTTTTAAACATTTCCGAATTTCGAATAAAATTTTAAAAAAATCGGATGACTATATCATATAGCTGTCAAAAGAACGGTCGGAAAATAATAGGAAAAAATTATATCTTTGTTGTTTTTTATTACATTCTCTTCTCCTCTAGGATATGGCTTTTCTTTAACATTTCCAAATTTCGTATTAAATTTTTAAAAAAGTCGGGCGGGATCAAAAAATTAATGCCAAAGTAATACGAAAGCAGCTGAAATTTGTTGTAACATATACGCAAATTAATTTATATTTAATGTTTTTGTAAATAAATAGGAATGATCTGCAAGGGTATATAAGCTTCGGCTGGCCGAAGCTAGCTTCCTTTCTTGTTTTTATCTCTTACCGTTTATTTTTTACAAATCTTTTTAGAATAAGATCCGAGCACTTGAGACTCGTTTGAGTTATTTTAATATTTGGTATGCCACTTTGGGGGATATCTTAATCGGGCCTGTTCCAGTTTTCACTTGAAATATTCACACGGATTCGAATTTCCCAGACCTGTTCAATAACTCTTTTCCAAAAGAAAAACATTTAAAAAACATTTTTAATTTAAAATGTAGAATTATTTAAGAGAATTAAATATTAAAACGAGGACGGAAGCTAACTTCGGCAATCCGAAGTTTTAATACCCTTGCAGATTTCACGAACGAAAATTTGACTAGAATAGCAAAATAATATAATATACACCAAAAAAATTTTTATAATTGAAAAAGCTAAAATTCTTCCCCCTATTGTTCCTATGAGAGCTATAGGATAGAGCTAAATTCTAAAAAGATTTTTAAAAAATAAACGGCAAAAGATTAAAAAAAAACAACAACGGGGGTTTATATTTCAATCCCCTATTGAAAAAAAAGTTTCGTTATTTTCTGATTTCTGATGTACGATTCATAAAGATAAAATTAAAACTTATATAAAAATGTTTCTTTTAATCTTAAATTAAATTATTGATGGTAGCTACAACCAAATCCGAGATTATGGATTATACAAACCACGAGTTCTTATTTTACAAGGATACCGAAGATGTTCTCATTTATGATTCGAACGCAGATTTAATGATTAAATACAAAATAGTAACTATTAAGTTCTTATTAATTTTAAAATATTAAAAGAAAATAAAACTTAATGACGAATTTAAAACAGCCTTTAAAAATCTAGAAATTCCACTAAGAAAATATCGTCTCGGTTTGCTTACTTACGATCTTATTTTACTAAAATTCGAAGCAATAAAAACTTACAAGAATATATATACATTAACAAAAGCATATAATTATACTGAACTTTTGATATAACTAAATTTATAATTGTTATGCACCAGGATATTTATTCCCGTTACTCGTGGAGTAAAAAGTTATATTGTATTCGTGCAAAACAGGGAGAAGGAAGCGTTTCCGACCCTATAAAGTATATATATTCTTGATCAGGATCACAAGCCGAGTCGATATAGCCATGTCCGTCTGTCCGTCCGGATGAACGTTGAGATCTCGGAAACTATAAAAGCTAGAATTACCCACACATATTCTTTGGCTTCCCACGCCCCCTCTAACGCCCACAATCGCCTTAAACGATTTTAAAGTAAAAAGGAAAGGTAAAAAGTAAGGACTAATTTTTTTTATTGTGTTTAACAATACCTATCGAAATGTATTTTTCCAATCGGACCATTCGTTTAAAAGTTAAGCGCGATCAAAGTTTTAGATCTCCATCTCCCTCTTGCAGTCCTTTGAGTAATGGGTATCTGATAGTCGGGGCACCCGACTATAGCGTTCTCTCTTGTTTTATTATAGATATAAAATATCCTATTATTACCGATCATTGTGACGTTTACAACTCAAGATCTATTTCATATAATAATGGAAAATTAATAATTGATAATCACGTCGCAGAATAAGTAAGTAATAAGTAATGTCTAATTTTAAGACGGAATTATTTAACATTTATTAGACATTAAACCCAGAGGGTTCTTTTTTTTAGATTACTAAATGAAGAAAAAACGTTATGTATTTAATGGCACATCTGGCACAATAATATATCCTACACTAATGTAGCCAATAAGATATTGGACAACATAACTGCTCGAAAATTTACTGACTTTTTAGTATCCGAATATATTATGTCAAATAATTCGGAACTCTCATTCGATAATTTTAAATCCTTTTATTTAAATCAAACAAACTCAAATACCAATTTCGTTTATAGCGCTCTGGCGACGCTATAATTCCCAACCAGTTATAGCGCGGCTTGCATGGTAACCTTCGATTGTTGACCAAGACAGCCATTTCACTGCTGATGATTGTAGTTGGCGACTACATGAAACATGCATGTACAGTGAAGCCTATTCGCTCCGTTTTGTGTGTTTAATATCACAGGTACACACCCAAAAATTTACGAACCATTTCTAGTTTTCCATGATAATTGGGTGCTCCTGAGTAAAAGTCCCATAAAAACTTATGTTTCATCACCTACAGGTTCCGCTGTATAGCCAAGAACAAAAAAACCGATGTTTGGAATTATATGGCCAATATAACAGTTATTTTTGGGCCCTGACTCAGTCTCCACAGCTAAAAAATTTCACATCCTCTATGGACAGCGATTAAACCATGGATGACCAACAAATACTTTAATTATGTGATTTTAAAGAAATCGCTGTCCAACGAGGATTATTTATTTTGGAATCCTTTTTGTGCCATTTATTCGGTTTGACGATTTATTAGAGACTGAAAGAAAATGCTGCACGCAGGCAGAACCAGAACTAAAGAAGAAAAAAAGATTCGTTACTCGTTACATAAGTGTATAACTCAAAAAAGGAATAAGACATACAGTGGTGCATATGCAAATATTTTCAACACTCCTTCTCACCGCGGTATATCTAATTTAAGAGATTCTTTTTTAGTTTAACCCTAGTGAAGTAATACATTTTGTGTGCTTAACTTTACATAGGGCTTTAGTTAGCACATCTGAAATCTTCGGTTGGAACATATTCAATATCAATGACTTTCTTCTTATACAAATCTCTTATGAAACGATACTTGATATCTATATGTTTACTTCTAGCATGAAAATTCGCATTCTTAGCTAAACATTGTGCGCTCGGATTGTCACTGTAGATCATCAATGTTGGCGCCGTCTCGAAACCCATCTCAGATATCAGCTTCAGCACGTAAGCAGCCTCCTTAGCTGCTGTTGAAAGCGCCACATACTCAGCCTCCGTGCTACTGAGTGCTATGATGCTCTGCTTTTTCGACTCCCAAGAAAACGCTGCTCCAGCCATAAAGAACGCCCAACCGCTGAACGATTTGCGGTCAATACAGTCACCTGCCCAGTCTGCATCCACAAAGCAGTGAACAGGCACACCAGTTCGAACATAGTACAACTTCAAGTCCGAAGTTCCTTTTAGGTAACAAAGGACGCGTTTAGCGGCCACCTCATGTTCCTTATGGGGGTCACTGCACCTCTGAGCCAACTTTGCCACACAATGAACAATGTCTGGCCTCGTAGTCATTGCTAGATACAGCAGTGATCCAATAAGCGATTGAAATGGTTGACTCGTGGACAGTCTTCCAAAACACATAGGTTCTGATAACCAACCTCCAAAGGCGTTGCATTCGGCTTACAGTCCTCCATGCCATAATCTCGTAACAGCCCGTCGATATACTGCTTATGGCCAATTGCCACACTGCCCGTCTATCCATTCCGCTCGATCTCCATGCCTAAAAAGTGATTCAGCTCTCCGCCATCTACTACTGCAAATTCTCGTGCGATTTGAAGTTTTATGTCGACAAGGTCTTCTTTTCTGGAACAAGCAATAATTAGATCATCGACATATACAACAATTAAGTTAAATTTTTCGCCGTGGTTCTTGGTATAAATGCACGGCTCACTGGTACATTGTAAAAAACCAATACGCTGAAGAGTATCATCCAATTTCTTGTTCCATTCACGCCCACTCTGCTTCAGACCGTATAAAGACTTGTGCAACCTCAACACTCTTTTTGGATACGCTGTGTCCACGAACCCTTCCGGTTGCCGCATGTAGACTACATCTTGTAGGTCGCTATTGAGATACGCAGCTGAGACGTCCATTTGATGCATAAACATTTTGTTCTCGACCGCCAGTGCAATCACCAATCGGATGGAAGAATACCGAGCCACTGGGGAAAATGTTTCTGTGTAGTTTATGCCGTACTCCTGTCCACAACCTTTTGCGACTAAGCGAGCTTTAAACCGTTCCACGTTGCCGTACTGGTCTCCTTTAACCGCAAACACCCATTTGCATCCAATAGTTCTCTCACCAGAAGGAAGATCTACAATACTCCATGTCTTGGTGGACTGTAGTTGAGAATACTCCTTCTGCATCGCAACCTTCCATTCTTCACCCTGTGTCAAGCTCAAAGCCTCCTTGACTCCACTCGGTACTTGGACGTCGGCAACTCCAATAGCGTTAAGCATATTGTACTCCTTACGTGGTCGTCCTGGCCTTCCAGTACGAATTATCTTAGGCCTACCTGGGCCTCGCTGAACTCTGTTGACGCAACTCGTCTTTACCATCTTCGGCTCCCGACTGTTCGTCCCTTGCAAGATCTCCGTCATTTCCATCATGACCGCCATTTATCTCCTCACCAAAAACGCTTCCGTTTTCTGCCAATTCTACGGTCGATATATCCTCGCTTTTTGTTATATCGTGCTCAAGGAACACCACATCTCTAGCTTCCTTGATAGTTTGCGTATCAGGATTGAAGAGTCATACGCTTTGGCAGTTTCTGAATATCCAACCAGGATATGCTCTATTCCTTTCTGAGAAAATTTTATTTTCCTTGTCTTGTCTAGCACAATTGCCTTTGTACCAAACACCTTAAGATGGGATACTGTGGGTTTTTTTCCAAACCATGCTTCGTATGGAGTCATGTCTGGCAATGTAGACGTTTCTGATCGGTTCCTCAAATACATCGCAGTCATTATCGCTTCCCCCCACAGGTACTCGTTCGCATTAGCGTGAACCATCATGCTCATTGCCATTTCCACTAGCGTCCGACTGGCACGCTCAGCAACGCCGTTTTGCTGTGGAGTGTGGGGAACGGTAAGCTGCCTCTTTATCCCATTGCTTACCAGGAAGTTTTTGAATGCGCCATTAATGTACTCTCTACCATTATCACTCCGTATAGCTTTAATCTGCTGCCCAGTTTGCTTCTCAGCTAACAACATAAATTCTTTGAATTTCTCAAAAACATGGTCCTTTGTTTTAAGCATATACACCGATACATAACGCGTCTTGTCGTCTATGAATGTAGCAAAATAACGCGCTCCTCCTTTGGAAACTGTACTCATAGGACCGCATACGTCCGTATGGATCAGTCCCAACACTTGGCTCAAACGATTTTCCGCCACTTTTGGGAATTGTTTCACGCATATCTTGCTTTTCGCACACGTCTCGCAAACAAAGTCATTCGTGCTACCGGTTACTCCGCATAGACCACACACCAATTCTTTGCGAATCATGGATTTTAAACTTTCGAAATTCAAATGTCCAAATCTATTGTGCCACGTTATTACTTGATTTGTTTTCCCGTTTGCAGCAAAAGCCTTTTAGTTCTTATTTTCGAAAATAAACAAGTCATTCTGTTTGTTCGCTTTTAATACCGTTTCTCCGCTCTTATTCTTGACATTCGCACAACTTTTCGAAAAATTTATTTCGAAACCGTTATTAGTTGCTTTCGACACCGAAAAAAAATTACACTGAAGGTTTTGTACGAACAACACATCAACCAATTCAATAATGTTTTCTTGCCAAAACAGTTTTACTGTTCCAATGCCTTCAGCCTCAATGTAATTTTCTCCAACCAGCATTATTTTTTCCTTATGCTTACGAATTGAAACAAATAACGATTTATTTGCACATAAATGGGCTGTTGCTCCACTGTCAACGCACCAAATATTTTTCGTTAGTCCACTTTGACTCGCTGCGGCAGCGAAAACCGAGAAGGACGTTTTGTTTTCTCCGCGTTTGCTCTCGCTATTGGTATCCTTTTCTGGCCTTGCGTTTTTCTTTGAGTAGCACTTTGCCGAAACATGTCCGTAACGACCGCAGTTCCAACATTCCACATTTTTCATGTCTTTCTTATGCTTGGGCTTTTCCTTTTCGGCACGCGACGAGTACATTTTCTGTTCTGCTCTATTTGCCATTTTGTCTCCCACTTTTCGTCGTTCTCCCTCTTCCAGCAACTTAATTTTCAGAGAACTCAAGGAAGGCAAAGAATTACGAGTCTCCATAGCGATTACGAAATTTTCGTACGAATCACATAGACTGGACAACAAAATTATTACGGTCATTTCTTCTGGGACTGGTTGATCAATCTCTTGTAATTTCTCGATGACGTCACTGAAATTACCCAAATGCACTGCGATACTGTCTGACTCTGACATCTTCATATACAGCAACTGTTTAAACAACTGTATTCTACGCGCTGGTCCACTAGGCAGGTGAACACTAGCCAGCTTTTTCCAAGCTTCCATTGATGACTTGCAGTGTTTAACATAATTAATCTGGGACGGCTTTGTACACAACAAAATACTCGCGAGGGCCTTTTCATCCTTGTTATCAAAGTTTTCCACTTTCGTTTTTAATTTCACGACCACACACAATCGACCAAAGTTCTGAGTGTACCAGCAGACTTTTCATCTGCACTGCCCACGAACTATAATGAGTATGATGAGATGAGTATTGCGAACTCATCTTGTTCATCTTTTTAAAACACCACCGAATCTCTAATTATCGTATAATCTTTTCGACTATTACACAGTAGTTTTCTTGCTGTCCTGGGCCCATAACCTATTCGGTTTGACGATTTATTAGAGACTGAAAGAAAATGCTGCACGCAGGCAGAAACAGAACATAAAGAAGAAAAAAAAGATTCGTTACTCGTTACATAAGTGTATAACTCAAAAAAGGAATAAGACATACAGTGGTGCATATGCAAATATTTTCAACACCATTGTTATACTAATAAGCAAGATAATAATTTTAAAGCAAAAAAAAAAAAAAAAGGGAAATTAAAATTAAGCACAATAAAAATGTTGTTGTAATTTATCTTCTTTTGGTAATATTGTATTAATTATAATTAAACTATTAAAAACACAGGGCGGCGACACTACTACTATTTTGACCGCAGCTGTATGTTTTGGCTATGTTTTCTTGTATTTGTTTCTCCCTTAAAAAAAATCCTAAAATTGTTTTGAGTATGGGGTATCGAAAGATAAAGAGTGTCACTTTTAAAATATTTAATCAGCAAAGCAAACCATGAATCCGTTTACCTGTGAAACCCCCCAGCATTTTTCGAAAACGCAGTTTAATTTGAGAGTTTGTAAAGAATTCAAATTTATCGGGTTCGGTTATACTAGGGTTCGCCGCTCTAAACAAGTTTGTTTCTCATCGCATTTAATAAACTCAATTCACTTATCCTCAATCACAAACAGTTCAACTTTTGCGCATACGCCAATGACCATCATATATTTAACAAGAAAGGAAGCTAGCTTCGGCCAGCCGAAGCTTATATACCCTTGCAGATCATTTCTATTCATTTACAAAAACATTAAATTTAAATTATCTTGCGTATATGTTACAACAATCCAAATTTTAGCTGCTTTCGTATTACTTTGGCATTCATATTTTGATCCTTCCTATGGCAGCTATATAATATAGCCGTCCGAATTTTGTAAAATTTAATACGAAATTTTGAAATGTTAAAAAAAAGCCATATCCCAGAGAAAAAGATAATGTAATAAAAGTCAACAAAGATATAATTTTTTTCCTATTAATTTCCATTTAATTTTCCGACCGTTCCTATGGCAGCTATAGGATATAGTCATCCGATTTTTAAATTTTTCGAAATTCAGAAATATTTAAAAAATAGTATTCCCAAAAGAAGAAGGTAATATTTCAAAAAACACCAAAGCTAGAATTTTTTTAATTTTTTTTTTTTTGATCCTTCCTATGGGAGCTATAAGATATAGTTGTCCGATCCGGTCGGTTCCGACATATATACTACCTGCAATAGGAAGAAAACTTTTGGGAAAGTTTGAGCCCGATAGCTTTAAAACTGAGAGACTAGTTTGCGTAGAAACGGACGGACAGACGGACGGACAGACGGACACGGCTAGATCGACTCGTCTTGTCATGCTGATCAAGAATATATATACTTTATGGGGTCGGAAACGTCTCCTTCACTGCGTTGCAAACTTCTGACTGAAATCATAATACCCTCTGCAAGGGTATAAAAAGATAAACACACATCACAGATATCCTCCGGTGCGAGTACTCCGGTGCTGTCCTTTCAGTCAACAAATGTAAACACCTACACTTTTGCAAAAACCACTCATGCCAACTTCAAATAACCACTACCCTCACTCCAATAGACAATACTGACACATTAAAAATTTAACAATAAACAATAAATTTAATTGGTACCCTTGTCTCTTCCCTCTCAAACCGTCCCAACATAATAATCTAGTAATAAACTGTAACGTACTCACTGTCATAAACACAATAAAAACACTAATAATGTCTAGGATGGACTTCCGCTGACCCTTTTACGGTAACTCCCCAGAATCCATAATAAAACCGATTAAAACTATATACCACTCTGCCATCAGATCAGCTCTAGGTGCTTTCTGAACCACCCCAATCATAACTTGCTCTATGAATCCAACATGATGCCAATTGATATCCGAACAAATTATTCCATGTCCAAAATCATAAAACCCATCCTTTTATCTGATAACTCTCCACTAAAATCTGTAGTCACCAGCATACTAAAATCAAAGAAACTAAACCCAAAGATTCCATCCGTTTTAAACAGTTTACTTACATCTGCCATAGAGCTTGGTTTAACAACCAATCCAGTAATTTAAAAAAACAGAAAAACCCACTTTGGTGGGTCATATCAAACTCAATAGACACGACACTACACAATCTAAGCAAATCCACCACCCCACAACTAGTGTACCAGCAAAAATTCCTTGAATTAAAAACAATCATTTACACACACGGTTCAAAAAATTCTGACGTCACATCGTTTAGCGTAGTAACTAGGGAGGTCGAAAATTTATCAAAATATCTCTATATCGATGATATTTTAAAAAAATATTATCATAGCGATATTTTTTGAGCCGAAATATCGAATATTGATATTATTTGTAAATGATATTTTGGTCCTTTGTAATGGTTGGTCACTTTAAAGCCTTAGCCTTAGCTTGCGTGGTGTGCGATGCCCGCAGTTTTATTTAACCGAGCAATTACTTTTTTAAGTACAAATTTCTTTTCCTAGCATTTCATATCATTTTATTTGTAATTTACATAAACTTTACTTATTTTAATCTTACTTTAAAAACTGTGATGTGTCCGAAAATTTATATAAATCAATATATATATTGTTGCAATAATCATAAATCAGCCCTGGAAAATGGTCTCCAAGGGAAGGGTTTCACCTTGAAAGTCGAAAAATTGCGTTTTAGGGTTTTTTTAAACACCTATAAATTTCTTCTTGAAAGTCGAAAATCTGTGATTTTGGGCTAAGCTTTCAAATATATTATATTGAAAACGACATATTAATACCTCGACACACATTCACAAAAATTATACGTCTCCGATTAGGATACACCAACTTGACCCATAGCCATCTATTCACCCACCCCCACAGTACCCTATTGCCCTCTATGCTCCAACCAAATCACTTCACCTCGACACATTCTAATAGAATGTCCCTTTCTATATACCCTACGATCGACACTCTTTATTTTTACCATATAAACATTATTTAACCCAAACGCATCCCATCTAAAAAAATTAATACAGTATCTTAAAAATATAATTAACGACTGATGGGGCGGGGGTGGCTTGACTGTAGAAATGGCTAAGTCCAGGAAAAGGGCGGCTGAAATCCGCGCGGGAACACGGGTTGAAAACACGGTAGAACTGTTTGGGGTTTGGCGCGACGTGCGGCTGTTTATTGTTACACTTGTAAAAAGGAACTGCTTAAGCCTAACTTAGCGTATTGGGCTCCAAAACGGAGCGGAGACTTGCGGAGAGCGAAGGGCAGTGCAAGCGAGCGAGATGTGGACATCTGGAGAAAACTGCCGCTCAACACTGCCTCCAGAAACTAAACGCCCTTTCGGCGTGAACATTCTCCCACCCCTTGCGAGGATATCCGTAGCAAAAAACCTCAGGAACATGATAGAAGCGAAGATCGGTCGTCCTTATGTAGTAGAGTATGGTGGCCCTTTCCACACTTGTGGCAGTGGTTATCACTGTGGCAGGAGTCTTCGGAATGATCGTGGGCCAAGCAATTGGAGCAGTTTTTGTGGAGACGTAGTGCCGTTGTGGAGAGTGCCGTTTCTCGGCACTAAGCCGACAGACTCGGCATTGGTAGGATCTAATACCTCGGGAATGTCTGTCATCCAAGGCGGGATATGGAACCCAATAATCGGATGAATTATTTGTAGGAAGGACCCTTATAATCGGGTCGGAATCGGGAATTCGGTTAGTCCCATACACGTTGGAAACATGCGCTGAGAAGGACGAAATTCTGTGTGGAATTGAGGCTGACACATGCCCTGGAGGTTTGGATGGAATCGAAGTCATTGTCAAATTGTTGCTTGGATGCAACAGCGTATGATGCCGACGTTGGCAAGTAAAACAACTGTGAGCGCTTGTGCAAACCTGCAATTTATGGCTGCTTGCAAAACAATTGGAACATAACTGCTTATCTTGGATGTAGGTTGAACGATCATTTACCCGCATTTGGAGAAAGCGTGGACATATACGCACGGGGTGTTTTTGGGTATTGGAAGTACCCTCGTGGTAAAAGAATTTACTCTTGGCAATTCTGCCATTCGATTTCTGTCTTTAGAATGAACTTGGAGTGAATTAGCAGAACGGATGCTGTCGACGGCCTCTAGAGTTCGATGGCGCTCGGTTAAAAAGGAATAAAGCTCGAGCCAAGTAGGAATTTCATCCTTTTTTTTGATGGATTGTTCCCATAATGAGAGCGTCAGCTTTGGCAGTTTCGTTGAGCACATATAAACCAGGATAGGGTCCCAATTGTAAGGACGTTAAGCAACCTTGAATGGTGCGTTGAAGTTCCTTTAGGGCTGCTCCAGACTCTTTTGCTATGGATTGCACATTGAAAAAAGTTTTAAGGTGGCTGTTCACCTGCAATCGCTTATTTTCGAAACGCTCAGTTAGATTTGTCCACTAGTTCGCCACTAGTTTTGGAATTTAAATGAAATAACTTTTCAACGGGCGTGAGACGCGGATTATCTATATATATCGCCGTGAAAAGGTCGCGGAAAGTCGGCCAGTGAAGATAATCGCCCGAGAAAACCTCTGTGTCGATAGGAAGGAGTCGACAGCCATAAGATATTGAATTTTGGGACGGAGTTACTGGAACTTGAGACGTTTGGGAGGAGCCCTGTTGGATTTCGTTTTGCTGGAGGATCTGAGCGGCGAACTTTTCGTATACATCGTACGTTTCGTAGTATTTTGCCTTGAGCATGGATTTTGTATCTGCGGCGCTCTCGCCTGCAGCCACAATGCATTCGGAGCATGTGTCGTATGCCTCCTTTACTGTTTGCCATAAGGAACTGACGTGCTCCCTACGGATTTTGCAGGCGGATAAGGTTGGTGTGGATGCACCGGGAACATTTATGATAGCCTCAAAATGGCTCAGCGTGTCAGCTGTGACAATAAATTTATTTAGAGCGGATCTTGCTTGCGAAGCCATTACGAAAACGAATTTCAAATTTATTGCGAAATCGTTTACACGGAAATTATTGTGAGTTGGAGTTTAGGAACCAATTGAAAGACCGTAGGGATATACGGTCACACTGGATTGTGTGAAAATCCTTTTTTCGAAATAATTTTGAAAATAAATATTTAAGTGTATGCACAAAATAAATAATTATTAAATTATGCAAACGGAAACGGTGCACGGATGGGGAAACAAATTAATTGTTTAACAATATTAAAATTCAGATTTATGGGATTTTTGTTTTAATTATTGTAAGCACTTATCCCACTGTGCGCTGCAGAATACCTGGAGACTATGTAGCTGTACCCTGCAGTTCCCGAATTTAGCCCAAGCGCTGAGCGTCTGCAGAATCGACAAAATGTCGAACTTCGCCTGTCTCGCTCTGCAAGCTGGGCAAGCGCGATCGTGGCAAAGGGAAGACAACAACAAGAGAGATAGCGATTGATGTTGTTTTTCTCGCTCAGTATTCTTTTTCTATTTCTCGAGGGCAGGCGCCGTTTTTCCGCGGTTTTCAACTGCGTTTTAACTTTTAAAAGAGTAGCATTGCTGTGATTAGTTATTGTAGAGTTTAAACAAAAGTGCTTTAATTAAGAATACATTTTTAGGTAAGTAATTGTCAAGTGTATTGTCTTATCTTAATTACAGTAGCTTTTAAGTTTTATATTATCCTTTATTTTTAATATTTTTAGGTCAAGCTGATGGTACACAGTTCTTATAAAATATCTTTTCAGATGAAATCATTTTGTCCTACAGCCCAGAAGAATGTTATTCTTGTACTGCTAAGTAAATTTTTATCATTCTTGCCCAGAGCTCGTAAAAAAATGTCTCACTTGTGCTTGTTGTCAGGAAAAAACCCCTCACATACTGACCCCATACGATCCTGTCAGAGAGAGACACCAAAATTTCGTTTGCCCCTGGGTTGCTCCGTGCTCAACCGATGAGCGATTTGGTTTGCTCGATCGGGTCTGTGTTCACCCGAGACCCTTTTCATCGAAAACACTCGGCAAAAGGTCTTTTGAGCATGTATGTGTGCTTCTCGTATAGCTCGGTAAAAATTTTTACACAGCTTGCTTTGTTGCGGCAAAAGGTCTTTTGAGCATGTATGTGTGCTTCTCGTAAGTTACGAAGTTACGAAAGTGGTGCTAGTCTCATTTGCATAATATCAGTGGAGAGGTCATTTTCAACTCATAATTTCATCCTCAACAAAAGACATAATATATTCAACAATTTCAATGCTTAATTTGTAATTTTAAATAAATAAACTTGAATAAATAATAATTATAATTGGGTTATTTCATTATAAAAAATGTATCTACATTTTAATATATTTGAATATAAAGTTTTTTTGGCCTCTATATATTTCTCCTTTATTTTCCCTATAATTTTTGTTCTCTCTCTCTCGCTTTCTCGCTCTCTCTTAGATGCTTTTCCTGTCACAAAATATCTGAGGCAACAACAAGCAAACCCAGCAACAAAAATAAAGACCATTTGTAGGAACCCTTTTGTTGTTTTGCTCACCTACTGACTGTCAATATATGAGCGACGATCGATTTTGTTCGTATCGAGCGGTCAGTTGGGGACCGACCCGAGTGTTCCGGTCAATCAAAAACCCGAGACCGAGAGCACGAACGAAACGAAAAAAAGGTTGTTGCTCAGACCCTGAGCTAGATATTCTCAATTTTGAGGTCTTTCAACTGAGCAGCCCGACTAGAAAAATTCGGTTGACCGTATTTTACGAGCTCTGTTTTTATGTTTTTTGACTATTTTTTCAAGAATTACGTTACATTTCAGGCAGTTCAAATTTAAGAGGTTATACTCACACCATACTTGAAAATTATCAATGTCTGATTGTAAGCGGAACCCAGACTCTATATTGTTGTATATCTAACAAAGCTTAACATCATCAGCATACATTAGTACACGAGAATTTGTTATGATTGAGGGAAGATCGTTAAAAAGCTAAGTAAACATCTAAGGGCCCAAATGACTACCCTGGGGCACTCCAGATGTCACGTGGATCATTTTAGAAGCAGCGTTCTTAAATATAACCCTCTGAGTCCTCCCATTCAAATAACTTGAAATCCATGCTAAAAGATTACATGGAAACCCAAGCAAGTCTAGTTTGAATAAAAGAAGAGAGTGGTTAACAGAGTCAAAGGTTTTACTAAAATCTGTATATATAACGTCGGTCTGCATTTTATTGTTAAATCCATTTATTACAATAGATGACAATTCAAGTAGGTTGGTGGTAGTTGATCTTAGCTTAACGAAACCATGCTGGCACGGTGATATTAGCGGGGAACATAAATGTTGCAAATGAGAAGTGATAATACGTTCAAAGGCTTTTGGAATTGCCGACAATTTAGAAATACCTCTATAATTCTGGGCATCTGCCTTCGCACCCTTTTTGTGAAGTGGAATAATAAAAGAGTCCTTCCAGATAGTTGGAAAAACTGATGATGAAATAGACAAATGAAAAAGTTTAAGAATAGGTTTGCAAATGGTTTGTGCACAAAACTTAAGCACACACCCAGGAAATCCATCAGGACCGGGAGAATAAGTAGGCGTTGTTGTTGTTAAATCTCTTAAGAGAGAACTTTCGGTAATTATAGGGGAAAAATACAATTTGCCCTATTAAAGGGAGTAGGGTAGATTGATTTTGACCATGAAGAGGAGCTGTAAGTGGTTTGGAAAAAGTCGGCAAATAAATCAGCAATTTCAGAATCTGTCGATGCCTCCATTGAGTTAAAACGAACCGATGAAGGCAAAGCCGATGACTTACGTTTAGCGTTAACAAAGTTATAAAACTGCTTTGGATCATTTGAAAATTCAAATTTACAACGATTTAAATACATAGAATAGCAATGACTGTTAAGAACATTACAATCAGATCGAGCCACCACATATTTCGAAAAATCAAATGGGTTACCCGATTTTTTATACTTTTTATAAGTGTTTGATTTAAGATTTTTAAGTCTTTGAAGCGCATTTGTGAACCAGGGGGGCCTGTTCGGCCTTGGAGGAAGCCTATCAGGAACGCATTCATTAAAAAAAGTGTTTAGAACGCTATAGAAAAGTTCGGTGGCACTTTCGATGTCCATACAGTTCTAAAGATCTGTTCAATTATATTGCGAAATCATTAGGTTTAGTTTATTATAGTCACATTTACGAAAGCATCTCATTTTAGTTGGAGATACTAAAGGAGAGAGGGTATCAAGGTAGGGGAGGCAAATTGTCAATTCCATTGTTGGATGGTATCGGTTATCCTAGATACCGTTACCAATTCTAGATACCGTAACTTCAGACGGCTCTGAAACAAACACAAGATCTAACTGTCTATTTAATGAATTTCGTATAAAGCTAACTTGCTGTAACGATAATTCAGAAAGGCCATCCACAAAAACATGGGCGGATAAGGGAATAACGACAAGTGAGTCAGTAGAAGGGGATCAAGAAATATCTGGGAGATTAAAGTCACCCAAAACAATCAAAAGGTCTCTGTTGGAAAGAGAGGTGTCTACGCCTGGTCTAGCTTATTTTTTAGTATTTTTTTTCTTTACGATAAATTTAAGGTTTTTCTATAAGTGAGATCTGGTCTCATCAAGGCCATGACTTCACTCTTTGTTACTACTTTGTAAAAACCACACACAATACTTGAAGGAAAATACAACACACAAAACTTGAAGGAAAATACAACACAGCGTCTTCTTTTTTCATTTACACACATTTATTTTTGGTCCTTCGAGCCGGATTATCAGCCAGCTAAGTACATATACACGCATTTTTTTGTGCCATCCGTCTCAAATCCTCATACATACATACATATATCCTATGTGCATGCGTAGTTCTTTTCTTTTTGTGTGAAAGTGTTTCCAACATACATTTGAACATACGGTTCCAACATACATTTGAACATACGGTTCCAACATACATTTGAACATACGGTTCCAACATACATTTGAACATACGGTTCCAACATACATTTGAACATACGGTTCCAACATACATTTGAACATACGGTTCCAACATACATTCGAACATACGGTTCCAACATACATTCGAACATACGGTTCCAACATACATTTGAACATACGGTTCCAACATACATTTGAACATACGGTTCCAACATACATTTGAACATACGGTTCCAACATACATTCGAACATACATACATATACACAAGTACAAAGCCATCCGTCTCATATGTGCATATCATTGCACATATTTTCCTGTCATATAAAAGTGCTATAAACATTGCAGCACATATACCTATACTCCGTGCGTGCATGATCCCAGTTTATTTAGGTGAAAGTGCTAAGTGAATAAATTACAAATTTCAACATATATGCTCATATATATACGTTTCAATTCCAATCGTTCCTTAGTTCCACAGGGCATCCGTTAAGGTAGCGCTGAACCGGTAATACCATATTCACACCTTTCAACTAATTATTTAGCAACTTAATAAGAAAACAACAGCTAAAAAGAAGTAAAATATACTATCCTGTTATATCGATTGTCCATATCCAACCTCTACACATATTTTCATACATTTGGGTTTTTTAGCAAGTTGCCAGTGAGAACAACGCCTTCTTGGCCGTGTACGCCTTTACAGTGGAATTAATCGTTTTCATTTTAAATAGCGCGTTCACATTTCCACTTCTTTTTTTTTCTACTCGCTTAAATTCCAGCCTCCACTTCTATCTATCGTGATTAATAGCAAAACTTTTTTGTCTAAACAAAAGGCAAACAGCAAACATGCCTGACGGGGCCGAACATCAATTAGCCAAGGAAGGAAAGAAAGATGTTGGTACAGGGCCTTCTGGCAATCTAAGATCCAATGTAAAGGGCAATCGAGACACAGCAATGATGGAATTTATTGCCACAAGCGATCGATTAAGCAGATATGAGGCACAAATTTTCACACCGTCAGCTATCGAACCAACTTCGTTTACTTTAAAGGTCCGTCTCGACCAAATTCAATCCCTTTGGGAAAGGGTAGAGAGGGAATTTGATTTGTGTTCCAGGTTGGTCATTCAAGAAGGCGGCGGCAGCTGTCCGTCGTTACAAAGTAAATACGACAATTGCTACTCAGTTTACGAGAGATGTGCATCGAAATTAAGTGAGCAAATCGCTTTCATTTCTGCTTCTACAGCACTGTCACGCCCGAATCCTGGGCCTGAGCTTAGTTCTAAAGGCTGTAATCTTCCGCCATGTGATACAGAGGTGTTTGACGGTGATTATTTGCGTTGGCCAACGTTCCGTGACCTATTCACAGCCATTTACGTCGACAACTCCAGGTTGACTAAGGTAGAAAAATTATTTCATTTGAATGCTAAGACCAGTGGCGAAGCCAAAGCCATTGTTGCCAAATCTCCACTTACCAATGATGGTTTTGAATCCGCATGGGCGGCGCTTATTGAACGTTTTGAGAATAAGCGACTTCTCGTCAACAGCCAATTAAAAATCCTTTTTAATCTGTCAACGATAGGTGTTGAATCAGGGACAGCTTTTAAGGAATTCCAAAGCACCATTCAAGGGTGTTTGTTGGCGCTTGAACACTCTGAAGTTTCCAAGTCTAATTGGGACTGTCTTTTGGTCTTTCTTTGCTCATCCAAGCTGCCAAATGTCACTCTTTCACTATGGGAGCAGTCTTTAACCAAAAAATCCGAGATTCCCACTTGGAAAGAGATGAACACTTTTCTGGAAGAAAGGTATCGCACCTTAGAGGCGATTGAGGATGTCAGAGTGAATTCGGGTGCTCCTTATCATTCCAAGGAACACAAAACCGGTGCTGCACCCAAAAGAGTGAACGCCTTCGAGATCCAGGTTGCTCCAAAAATGCGCAGCTGTGATCTCTGCGTCAAAGAGGCACATCCAGTTCGAATTTGTCCTCGCTTTCTCCAGATGTCTCAACCAGAGCGAGAAACTTATATTAAACAAAGGCGTCTGTGTTTAAACTGCTTCGCTAGAGGACATCATCTGCGTGAGTGCAAAAGTAGGCACACTTGTTTTACCTGCAAGGGACGCCACAATACGCTCCTGCATAAAGACATTCCTAGAAACCATAATAGCTCTGCCCAGGATCAAACAACTATGCAAGAATCTACCCCTATACAGTCCACTTCTGTCCATTTTGTTTCCAATCAGCAAGGAGTCCTTTTAGGCACAGCCATCGTCCATGTATGCCATTTAGGAGAAAACTACTCAGTCCGAGCCCTGATCGACTCAGGTTCGGAAGGCACTTTTATTTCGGAAAAACTTGCTAATCGAATTAAAATTCCATTTCAAACCGTGAGGACTAAAGTTACAGGGCTTAACCAAGCCAGTTCTGGAGTCTCTCAAAAGATGTGCCATTTCCAGATTGGCAACCCTGCCAAACCATTACTTAAAGTTGATACTACTGCACTAGTCTTGCCACAGTTGGCTGGAAATCTTCCGACGACCACAATTGATCGCAGTATTCTCAGAGAGCTACCAAATATTCAGTTAGCTGATCCACTATTTTTCCAGCCTTCGCAAATTGATTTGTTAATAGGTGCGGATATTCTTCCGTCAGTACTTCTCTCAGGGTCAAAACCTAACCTGTGTGGCTCGCTACTGGGCCAAGAAACGATTTTCGGGTGGATTTTGACCGGCCCAATTTCTTTAGCCAGAGAAAAAAGTGTTGCTTCCTTCACAACAAAGGTGTCCGTAGAGTCTGAGCCCACTATGGAGACATTACTCACAAAGTTTTGTGAGGTGGAGGATCTCCCAGGTAAAGTTGTGAAAGAATCCGATAGTTTTTGTGAACAAAATTTTGTCCAGACGACTTCCAGATCAGCAGAGGGGAAATATGTAGTATCCCTACCCTTTAAAAATGCGGAAAGTGTGAGTCTGGGGCACTCAAGGTCTTTCGCCCTCGCACAGTTTCTACGGAACGAAAACCGTTTAAAAAAAGATGCTGTTTTAAAAAATATTTATGATTCAGTCATCAAAGAATACTTGGATCTTGGCCATATGAAGCAGGTCTCCTCAGACACGGACAGAGCAAATTTTTATTTACCCCACCACGCGGTTTTTAAGCCCGAGAGTGCCACTACAAAAGTACGTGTAGTTTTCAATGCTTCGAGTCCGTCATCAAATGGGAACAGTTTTAACGACATTCTTTATACCGGTCCAATACTACAATCTGACCTGACCCTTCAAATCCTGAAGTGGCGTATATTTCAGTTCGTATTCAATGCCGATATTACAAAAATGTACCGCCAAATCGGAGTAACCCCCTCACACACTCCTTTTCAAAGAATCCTCTTTCGAAATGATCAAGGGGATATCGCTGATTACGAACTTCAGACTGTCACTTTTGGAGTAAACTGTGCTCCCTTTTTGGCCTTACGCACCCTGCAGCAGCTAGCCATTGACGTCAAAGCACAGTATCCACGTGCTTCTGACATTATTTCAAATTACATGTATGTCGATGATGTGCTTGCAGGAGCACACACAAAGTCCGAAGCCATTGTAGCTATTTCGGAGTTGCGATCTGCGCTCAATTCAGCTGGTTTCCCCCTACGTAAATGGACATCCAATAAGAGAGACCTTCTCGAGTCCCTACCCAAAGACCATCTGCTCTCGGTCGACTTCCTCGAGATTGAGGAAGTCAGCACTACAAAGACGCTGGGAGTGCGATGGAATGCAACTGCAGATGAGTTTTATTTCATTGCGTCTCAAGTAGAATTGAAACCGAAGTTCTCAAAACGAGAAATCCTGTCCCAGATCGCTAGACTTTTCGACCCAGCCGGCTGGCTATCCCCATTTATAATTCAAGCAAAAATATTGATGCAGGACATTTGGCTAGCTAAAATTGGTTGGGACGATTTTCTTCCCGAAGATTTACTTCAAAGGTGGCACGATTTCCTTCGCAGCCAGGACTTCTTGCCGAAAGTACGCGTTCCGCGCTGGATACAATTTCAACCCGGCGCAAACGTCCAAGTTCACGGGTTTTGCGATGCTTCCCAAAAGTCTTTTGGGGCGGCGATATATGTTCGAGTTCAACACGGCGGTATCGTTTCCTCTGAGCTTCTGACAGCTAAAACTAAGGTTGCGCCAGTGAAAACAGTGTCTCTGACTCGCCTTGAGCTTAGTGGAGCTGTTCTTCTGGCAGAACTTTGGGCCGCGGTCCTTCCTCAAATCCCACTTGCCGTTACGGATACCTACTTTTGGACTGATTCCACTATTGTTTTGGCCTGGCTGAATAAGCCATCGTGCCAATGGACAACATTTGGGGCTAATCGAGTGACCAAGATCACATTAGCTACGCAAGGAAGCAAATGGTCTCATGTGCGTTCAGAGCACAATCCAGCAGACCTAGCTAGTCGAGGAGTATCTTTTGAAGAATTGGCTAACAGTGACCTATGGTGGCATGGACCCTCATGGTTAGTTCGCCCACAGCAGGAATGGCCTAGACCCTGTGACGCAATTGCTGAAACTGAGCTTGAGAAAAAGGCAGTGCGTTGCCACTTTGCATGTCCAATATGGGACATTCTTGATAGATTCTCCGATTTCAACCGCATGTTAAGGGTTATGGCGTTTGTGCAGCGTTTTATAAACCGATGCCGACGTTTTCGCAGCACCTATCCGCCAGATTTAGGCGCAGATGAAATATCCAATGTCCAACGAATCCTAATCATTCAGACCCAACAAAATGAGTATCAAGAGGAATACAAACTTCTTCAATCCAAGAAAAAACTTCCTACATCAAGTTGTATCCTCAACCTGAATCCGTTCCTTTATTCCGACGGCATCATCCGATCATGTGGTCGGTTGACGGCGTCTGACTCGCTGTCTTACGATGAGAGTCATCCGATTATTTTGCCATACTACTGCCGAATGGCTGAGCTTTTGGTCCGTTTTACACACCGTATTTCTCTTCACGGTGGTAACCAACTCATGTTGCGTCTCATTCGAGCAAAGTTTTGGATTCCGAAACTTAGAAATCTTATTAAGAAGGTGACGACCACATGCAAAGTTTGCCTTATTCATCGAAAGAAGGTCCAGTCACAATTGATGGGAAGGCTGCCAAAACCCAGAAGCGACGTAAAGAGTTACACTGGCCGAGCCTGCCGCATCACTAAAGGATATGTTTGTGTCCTCGTGTGTTTCTCTACCAAAGCGATACATTTGGAAGCTACTTCAGACCTGACAACGGAGAAATTTCTTGGTGCGTTCTCTAGATTTGTGTCAAGGCGAGGCTGCCCTCTTCACCTTTACTCCGATAATGGAAATACCTTTGTCGGAGCTGAAAATATATTGAACAAAGACTTCCATGAGACCCTGAGGGCAAAGGTCACTTCGACGTTTAACTATCAAAGCCTATCCTGGCATTTCAACCCCCCCGGTGCGCCTCATATGGGAGGTTTGTGGGAAGCGGGAGTTAAGAGTTTTAAAATCCATTTTTACAAGACGACGGGACATTTTAAATACACATTTGAAGAGTTATCCACTCTCTTGTGTCGCATCGAAGCGTGTCTCAATTCGAGACCTATATCGGCAATGTCTGATGATCCCTCTGACCTCCTTGCGCTCACTCCTGGGCATTTCCTAACAGGTGGACCATTACTAGCGGTTGTCGAACCACCTATTCTATTCTGAACAGATGGCAGCGAGTTAAGGCTCTGAGCCAACTGTTTTCGAGGAGATGGAAAACAGAATATCTCCAAGAGCTCCACAAAAGGAGCAAATGGCAGACTCCAACAAAAAACTTGACAGAAGGCGATTTGGTCGTTGTTAAGGAGGACAACACGCCATCATGTGATTGGAGACTTGGTCGTATAGAAAAGGTCTATCCTGGCTCTGATAACAACGTTCGCGTAGTGGGATATTCGCTCTACTCGCGGAATACTCCTTAAAAGACCTATTAGTAAGGTGGTGTTCCTCCCCGTAGACAACAACGTGCAGAGTCTATGTGTTCAATGTCAATAACTTTTTTTCGCATCCGCTAATCCAATCCTTTTACTTTTTTTTCCTTCAGTCTTTAGTACTTTTTTCGCTTTTTTTTCCATTACGTCATCGGACAATGCCGTCTCACCGAAGCGCCCAATCAACGGAGAGCAGATGTTCTCGAGGAACTAAATCGTTCCGATGCCGAGTCTGCACAGGAATACATCCTCTACGGACTTGCTCTCGTTTCCTACGGCTGAATGCGGAGCGTCGTATGCGGGCAGTGTTAATCAATAAATACTGTCCCAATTGCCTGGCACATCAGCATTCAGAGGGGGCTTGTCGAAGCAAGTGCCGTTGCCAAGTGTGTGGCAGTGATCATCACACCCTGCTCCACCTTTATCGCAGGAAGGAGCGACGTCAACGTTCCCCAACTCCGCCCCAAGCTGCTGAGATGCCTCGCCTTTCAACCGTCCTCGCGCACACCTCGACAGCTATCCTGCCCTCGGCAAATTTACGGTTCGACGTAGGCTCAAAGAAATTCGATGTCCGAGTCATGGTGGATGCTTGTTCGGGCGTAAGCCGAATTGACAATTCGCTGGCCGAAGCCATTAATCTCCCAATCCTGGGAGTTGGAAGCGAGCGCGTCTGCAAGGCTTCCCTGATCCCTATCAATGCAGAGACTCCTAGGATAGAGGTGGTTTTCAGCGTGGTAGACCAGCTGCGGATGCGTACTCCTGCGAGGGAATTGCCCGACACAGTCCGTACACAATTTGCCAACATCGTCCTGGCAGATCCCAATTTTTACAGGCCAACAGGAATCTCCGTGGTTCTGGGTGCAGACGTCTACCCTAACCTGATCCAGCCAGGACTGTTGCCGAGTCCGAGTGGGCGCCTGGTGGCGCAGAATACTGTGCTAGGATGGATGCTATCCGGTACCTGTGCACAATAACGCATACGGTGCTCCTAGTCATTGAAGACTTCCTTTTGCAATTTGAAGTATATTGCAAGGCGGGCGGAATGTCTACGCCTGGTCTAGCTTATTTTTATACCCGTTACTCGTAGAGTAAAAGGGTATATTGTATTCGTGCAAAAGTATGTAACAGGGAGAAGGAAGCTTTTCCGACCCTATAAAGTATATATATTCATGATCAGGATCACTAGCCGAGTCGAACTAGCCATGTCCGTCTGTCCGTCTGTCCGTCCGTATGAACGCTGAGATCTCGGAAACTATAAAAGCTAGAGGATTGGCATTTTGCATGCATATTCTTGGAGTTCCTACGCAGCGCAAGTTTATTTCAAAATGGTGCCACGCCCCCTTTAACGCCCTCAATAGCCCTACACCATTTTTTGAAAGGTGTCTGGCGCCCACACCATTAAAGATTTTGGAAAACTAAAAATGCAGTTTTATTGTGACTATCAATACCTATCGAAATGTAGAAGAAATTTTTCAAATCGGACCATTCGTTAAAAAGTTATGCCTGATCAAAGATTTTATATATCTATCTCCCTCGCACTCCCTTAGCTGAGTAACGGGTATCTGATAGTCGGGGCACCCGACTATAGCGTTCTCTCTTGTTTAGTATTTTTTTTCTTTACGATAAATTTAAGGTTTTTCTATAAGTGAGATCTGGTCTCATCAAGGCCATGACTTCACTCTTTGTTACTACTTTGTAAAAACCACACACAATACTTGAAGGAAAATACAACACACAAAACTTGAAGGAAAATACAACACAGCGTCTTCTTTTTTCATTTACACACATTCAAGAGGATAGAATAGTTTTAATAGCAGATAGATGTTGCTCATAAACTATTAAGTCAGAGCCAGGTGGAATATAAGAACATGTAACAAAAATAGACAAGGATTCCAGGGAAACTTTTACACAAACAAATTCTATGTCATTGGGGACATGAGAGTGAATTCTCTCCGAATTTAGGGTAGAGGTAACGGCGATCAAAACACCCCCTCTCCTACGGGAAAGGCGATCGGTTCTGTAGGTATTAAAGCTGTTTGACAGAACTTCAGAGTCGGTTATCTCTGGTTTCAGCCAAGTTTCTGTAAATGCCAGGATATCGACCGTAAATGCCGAGGAGTCAGCATAAAGCTTGGGTAGCTTCATGTTAAGTCCTCTAACATTTTGGTATGCCAAAAATAAACTTTTCAGTTTTTTGGCACCATGGGAGGCCTTTTATTTGTTCTCGGTTTATTTGGAACAAATTCTTTTATAACCAAATCATCATTAAGCCAAAAGCTTTCAGAAAGAAGTTCTTTAAACACATCAGGCGGAGCAAATATTTTAAAAGATGATATCCTACGAGCGTAAGAAAAACGAAATTGTTCAACTGCAATGTCCTTGGATGGGAATTTTTCACGAATAAATTCCAAAACATCCTCGGATGTTGTATCTGGAGTAAATCTAGATACGAATAGTTGCTTTCTATATGGAACAACCGACAGTTTTTTTCCGACCCCCAGCAGGAATCTGAACCTCGCTCATCTGGGACCCAGAAGCGGTTCCTACTGTATTAATAGGTACAGTCAGCAGCGAATTCTGTGCCTCAGGTTGGCTTCCAGAAACAGGGTCACCTCCGGAACTGGCTGTTTCCATAGGCACAGTTGGCTCGCTTACCCCTGTGCTGACAGGAACTGCTGCAACTACCGTGTGCAGTATTTTATTCTGTTTCACGGTCTTATTAACTGCCCCTGAGCTGGCTCTTTGCGTTTAGGCGACTCGGTTAATAATAATTTCTTATTATTAAATTGTTCACAAACAGAAATGAACCCGTCATTGAGCTGTTTAAAAACTCGTGAAAGGTTTAATAGACCGTCTCGAGTCTGCCTCATAAAGCTACTCATCTCGACTGTAATTTCCTTGCAGGACTTACATGCCCACATGAGACCGGTATGCATTTCAATGAAGTCTTTAACTCTGCCAATAAATCCTGCACATTTGACGTGCATGACCGATTCGCAGAGCCAGCAGATAATAAAAGAATTTTTAGTTGACATCGGAAGAGAACAACTTTTCTTGGTACAGATAAGAGCCATTATAAAGGAAAAAAAGGTTATTCAAAGAAATAGGAATAAAATGTTGAAAAAATATCTCTAGTAAATTTGTCACTGGGATCAAATTCCAAAACCGAAAAGACACAAAACAACGAAAAGTATAAGAGCGCGAGATCGCGAATTTAATTATAAACAAGAGAGCGCGAGAGAAAAAATCTTCTATCGACTGAGCGTGGCTTGTGGGGCACCAACAACTATACACACGAACAGTTACAAATGTAAAGCAAGCAAGCAAGCAAGAGAGAGAGAAATTAGAAGTACAGCAAGCTCTCAGAGAGTGAGAGCAGGAGAGTGGGAAAGAGATTACAAGAGTTTTAGCAAGTGTACAGCGTGTAATTTACACTAACAAAGACAAGCGATTAAACAAATCCAATAGAAATGTTAAAATAACTATAACCATGTACCCGTTTATTGGGAGATTTATTTAAAAACACTAACACAGTTGTTAGGCTAAGCTTTGTTTATAAACAAACGCAAGGCACTCGCAAAAAACCACTGAAAAACACAAAAAACTTAGAGCACAAAAGTAAACACAACCGTTCACAAGCGACGCTAAATCGAACGCCCTATTGGCGTGAACAACGACATTTAGATTAAGCTTGAAATTAGTAATTGAAAGAATGAAATAAAGTACAAAAATGTTTAATAATTCCTTGTAATTGTTAGTTTAATGTAGCTTGTAAATTTGAAGAACCCTGTTTATTTCTAAAATGAAGAATTACATATCAGTTCACATTACAGATCGGCTGTAAATTTTTCATTAGAGCCGAACATTTCATTATAATAATTATAATAATATCATAAACTGATAAAGGAACATATTAAAACCTACAACATATATACGGTTTATACGGATTCTGTAATATGTTTTAAAAACGCAGCTGAATTTCGCATGGGTGTATGAACTTCGGCTTACCTATAAGTCAGCTATTGGCCTTATTCCATCTTGGGTCAAATTCCTTACCAGAAGATTGTTGTTGTCGCAGTTGTGCCTATCGTCGGGGCTTTCGCTGGCGTCCGACAGAGCTGGTTCCATATCTAGAGCGTAAGTAGATTTTTGATGTATTTGGCGGAATTTCGAATCAATTACGGCTCTATCTATTACGTGCCGATTGACATAGGGAAGATTACCTATCAGCTTCATCTCGCACGGGTTGTAAACTTTTGATTTGGCCCCACCTTTTAGATTCTGGCTTACATTGGCTCGAGCATATATTCCCTCGGAAATATTTACCGCGTGATGGGCATTTCTAGACATATGGAGGGTGGCCCTAGTAATCGCATATCCTAGGAGACTTATCCCCAGGAGTAAGCCAATCCAAAAACCCAAGGGGTTGACTAACGGCAAAATATTCAAATAGAAATTGAACCGCGAGTCCAGGGAGTCGGGTAACTTTGTCATCATCTGAAATGAGAAATTAACTCATTATATACTATCGTAATGATTTGGTTGAGTACTTACGATCTCGAACCATAACATTGGCGTTGTCAGATAACTGAACTTTGAGACGGTCGGAAAATTAGTTAGGTCCTTAAAGTGCATGTTGATTTGCACTTTTACAGATAGCGATAGCGGCAGGCCGGATTCCTAAAAATATGCAAATAAAAGTAAAAATAATTATTTATACTTTTTGCGATATCTTTCTTTATCATGCACAGTGAGGTATTTTACCGCAAACTGTAGATTAATTCAAAAATGGTTTTTAATATAAAAAAATGTATTCCCGCTACTTGTATAGTAAAAGGGTTCTTTGGATCCGTCGGAAAGTGTGTAACAGGTAGAAGGAAGCGTTTCCGACCCTTTAAAGTGTAATGATTCTTGGCCAGGATCACTTTTCTTTATTCAATAGCAAAAGAATTTGGAAAACATTTTAAAACAAGAGAGAACGCTATAGTCGGGTGCCCCGACTAGTAGATACCCGTTACTCAGCTAAAGGGAGTGCGAGGGAGATGGAGATATAAAACTTTGATCGCGCATAACCTTTTAATAAATGGTCCGATTTGAAAAATGTCTTCTACAGTTCGATAGGTATTGATAAATATAATAAAACTGCCAAACACCTTTTACAATCGTTTAAGGCAACTGTGGGCGTTAGAGGGGGCATGGCTCTCGGCTGAAACAAACTTGCGCTGCATAGGTAGCCCAAGAATATGTGTGGGTAATCCCAACTATCAGCTTTTGTAGTTTCCGAGATCTTAGCGTTCATATAGACAGACAGTCGTGGCTAGATGGACTCGGCTAGTGACCCTGTTCGAACAAAAAGTGGATGCGTTGGATCAGTCGCTCAACCTCAAGTTGGAGCAGAAGTTCGAACAAATGTGGGCGACGTTCGAAAGGACCATGCTGGGCAACAGCGAAGGCGTGACCAAAGCAGGGGGTGAGTGACACTCCGCCAGCACCCCATGCTTAGCTGAAATTGCCAATGCTGGTTCAGGACAGCCGCAGCAGGTGTTTCCACAGAGAATGGACAACAGCCCTGGGACCGCGTCGACGGCTGCCCATAGTCCAGTCGGCGACATAACCTCACAATGGGGAATTCTGGAGGTGTCGGATACAGAGCCTTCGATGGAACACGATTCTGGCCCGTCCATGGCAGAAGAATACCACTGGTCAGAGAGGAAGAAGTGCAGAAAGTTGTATACGAGTCATCGTGGGCGTGCTCAGCGTTTTCATGCTACCCTACCAGAAGCCAATCTCAGCGCCTACAACACCCTGACGCCCGCCATGCGCGAATACTTTACAATCACACCTTTCAACACTTCCAAACACTTAAAAACCACCACCTACAACAGCATCATCGTGCAGCGTTTTATCGACGGGATACGCGAGACGGGATACCAGGTCCCTATCATTAGCAGCCACCCGCGCTCTCTATCGGATGCCCTCGATATGGCGTGCCGCATTGAAGCTCAGTGCCGAAGACGTCCAGCCGCCGCAGTAATGTACTTTGCTGCCGAAACCGTAAAAGATCCCCTAGGTTCTCCCGGAAGAAGATCACGAGGATCACAGAGCCATAACCCGAGAGGACCGGGGTTTCCAACTAAATCCGTGCCGCGATCGGGAAACTAGCTACCGTTAGCCTTTCGGGCGGAGGTTGACAGTCAAGCCCCAGTGAGCAGCCGCTCAACCACCCCCCCCATTACCCAACGGCGGTTCAGCAACCACCTTACGTTTCCGGCTTACCCTTAATCGCTCACCGCACCTGTCCGGGCTACTGAATCCGGTCCCAACAACTGTAACGCCCCGCCGCACCTCTCGATGCCACCGCCTACCGAGCAACCCGGCTCCCGACTAAGTGCTCCTCCAAATGGAGTAAAAGCCATCGTGGCTCCCTTGCCCCTGGAGCCGTCGCCCAAAGAAAGTGCCGCGCAGTCCACGGACATCGAGCTTACAGCGCACCGGAATACCCACACAGCAAGCAGACCGACGGGTTCCCAACAGTTGAGACCTCCCCAACAAGTAGCTGCCAGAACGGGCCCACCTTACTCAGAGGCGCAGGCCGTCCGTTCGCAGCCGTTCCCGAAGCCGCCGCCAACCGAGCAGCCCGGTGCCCGACTAAGTGCTCCACCAAAGGGAGTCGAAGCCCTCGTGGCCCTCTTGCCGTTACAGCCGCCGCCAGAAGAAAGTGCCGCTCAATCTCAGGAAATAGAGTTTGCCGCACCCCGGAACGTCCCCACCCTAAGTAGATCGTCGAGTTTACAGCTTACCCCGAAGCCGCCGTCCGGCGAGATCACCTACAGACCGCCGCCCGCTCCAATAGAAACCGGTTCTATCCGAAATGCCGCCGCCGCCGAGTCCTATGACTCCGCCGCCGCATGCAGAAGGAGAGGAACTGAACTCACACCCCGTGGAGACCGTTTTGGGCCAACTGTTCTCTGAACACCCATCCGGAAAGATGCCACTAATGCCGTCAACCGCGACGAAACGGACAACTACAAACCCTATACAATATGACCATCGCGTGATCCAGTCTATGCCCGCCGAAGCTATGTATACCTGTAGTGCCGTTGGAGGCAGCCGTAGATTTGAAAGATCTTCAGTTATGGTTCCCGTGAGAATCCTTGCCGCTATATGCCCCGACTACGGAACAGCGAAATCTACTTTATTCGCCCGCGCCCAGTAGTATCCTGCCATATAGCGACACCCACTTAACGGTTCGATGCATTTCTGAGGAGCAGCTGCCCATAGCCCTGTTGGAACGTGAAGCTCACCAATTGCCTCCCAAAATTCTACTAGGAAGCACCCTGCTGGACACCACGACCAACACCAGCACACTGCATCTAGTGAATCTCAGCGCGCACACGTACCTTCTCCCAGCGCAAACCATTGTGGCACAAGTGGAAGCAGTTCTGGAAGTCACCCAGGATCAAGACGGAAACGATGAAGCAACTTCCCACAATGGGGAAGTACCCCCCGAGTTGCCACCCCCTCTTCGCTCCAAGTGCCCGAAGCGATGACAACTCCGGGCATACCAATCTAACCCGACATGTGATCGATACGGGCCAAGCCCGCCCAATCAAGCAACCAATGCGTCGTCTTGCGCTAGCAAGGAGGGCTGAGGTGGAAGAACTGGTGTCCGACATGAAGCTAAGAGGCATCATCCGCCCGTCCACGAGCCCGTGTGCATCCCCGGTCGTCCTAGTAAAGAACAAGAGAGAACGCTATAGTCGGGTGCCCCGACTATCAGATACCCGTTACTCAGCTAAGGGAGTGCGAGGGAGATAGATATATAAAATCTTTGATCAGGCATAACTTTTTAACGAATGGTCCGATTTGAAAAATTTCTTCTACATTTCGATAGGTATTGATAGTCACAATAAAACTGCATTTTTAGTTTTCCAAAATCTTTAATGGTGTGGGCGCCAGACACCTTTCAAAAAATGGTGTAGGGCGATTGAGGGCGTTAGAAGGGGCGTGGCACCATTTTGAAATAAACTTGCGCTGCGTAGGAACTCCAAGAATATGCATGCAAAATGCCAATCCTCTAGCTTTTATAGTTTCCGAGATCTCAGCGTTCATACGGACGGACAGACGGACAGACGGACAGACGGACAGACGGACAGACGGACATGGCTAGTTCGACTCGGCTAGTGATCCTGATCAAGAATATATATACTTTATAGGGTCGGAAAAGCTTCCTTCTCCCTGTTACATACTTTTGCACGAATACAATATACCCTTTTACTCTACGAGTAACGGGTATAAAAAGGACGGTTCCACACGGTTCTGTGTGGATTATCGACGTCTAAACGATATCATCATCAAGGATTTTGATCCCCTACCAAGGATGGATGACATCTTAACCACGATGCACGGCGCCTGTTGGTTCTCCACAATGGAACTTCAGAGCGGTTACTGGAAGGTGGAAATGGACAATGCCTCAAGAGCTAAGACCGCTTTTACGTGTGACGCCGGTCTCTTTGAATTTAACGTGATGCCGTTTGGCCTGACCAACGCGACAGCGACCTTCGAGAGACTAATGAACGGTCTATTCTCAGGACCTACCTGGAAATCCACCCTGGCTTATCTCGACGACATCATTGTGTACTCTCGTACAGCTGAAGACCATCTAGACCACTTGCAACAAGTCTTCGATAAATTACTGCAGAGCAGCACAGGACCTGCTCGCGCAAACAGTCCTGGAGAAGAACATAGATGTGGCAATCCTCAGAGAGCCATATACACCGAAACATGAAGGAGTATGGCTACAAAGCCACTAAACAGCAGACAGCTAACCGAGCCTCTATCCAAGCCAGGATAGGCAAGAGCTAAATACAATGGGACGTTTCTCTACAGCTGCTACATTGCACCGCACTTCACTTTACCGGAATTTGAGGACATTATCTGCGACCTGGTCAGCGATGCGAGTGGAAAGTCACCAGTGAGCATTGCGGGAGACTTCAATGCCTAGGCCACAGAGTGGGGTTCCAGCCGCACAACGCCACGAGGAACATCCCTGCTGGATGCCTTTGCAGCTCTAAATGTATGCTTACTGAACGTCGGAAGCCAACAAACAGACAGAAAGGCAGGAGGGGAGTCGATCATCCACCTGTCCTTTGCGATCCAGTCATCTTGAGAACCTCCAGATGGACGGCGGAAGACCTGTATACCCACAGCGATCACTTCGCGGTGACCACGGACACTGGTGCCGACAGAGTCACAACCTCGCTCACTCCCGGAGCCACCCGATTCAGAGAGGGAACGCTGAACCAAAGCCTGCTCCTTCGCGGAGAACAAGGACTGACGGCCAACGGAAGCGCGGAAAAATGAGCGCACTCGATAACACGAGCCATCAACGACGCATGCGAGGCGGCGATGACGAAAGTCAGAATTGGTGGAAGACATCATTGCCCTGTACCCTGGTGGAATAAGGACATTGCCAAAGCAAGAAAGGAATGTCACGCAGCCAGAAGGCTCTGTGAGGAGTTGAATAACTCCCCACAAATTCCTGCAACAGTGTAGTAGCGGCGCGGCAAAGAGCAAATGGAGAGAAGCTTGCAAATAGAGAGTTTGGAGACCAAGAAGCGGAGTGAGAGAGTTGGGAGACCGAGAAGTGGAGAGAGAGAGACTGGAGACTTCAAGGTTGAGAGAGGGAACTTGGACAAAGAGAGTGTGGAGAGTTAGTTACGGAGAGTGAGAGAGTGGAGACTTTGCGGGCAGAGCCAGAGTGCCGAGTGCAAAAGGGAAATAACGGAACTGCACCTTACTTTGGACTCTGCCGGGAACTTTGCGTGATGGACAAGTGGGTCAAACAGAAACCACGGACTTTGGACCTGGATTGGAGAGATGCCGCGATCAAACGCAGAAGGGAAATAACGGTTCCCGGAGGCCCTATATAAAGCCGCCGAACGCTGGCAGCTAGATCAGTCGATCAAGAGTGTGGATCAAGATCAGTCGATCACGATCAGTCCATCTATAAAGATCAGTCAAGATATCAAAGTGAGCAAGTCAGCCAGTACAGTGAACTACAAGTGAGCAACAACAAGTCGAGTCGCCGGAAGCAACGCTGTGGGAGCCTACAAGGAGCAAGATCGCTACGTCGAGACGTTCGGGATTGGATCATCAGGCCTTGCCTAAGCAGGTCCTGGCGCGATCAGCCAGAAGGGAGATCGGTCAATCGTTTGTGGTCTCGAGTGGAGAACTCCAGAAGAGCCCTACGGTTGAGTCGTGTAGTCCCGGAGCGGCGTGTGTCTGAACCCCGAGTGAAACGAGCCAGAAGGGAGATCGATCGATCGTTTGCGGTGTCGAGTGGAGAACTCCAGAAGAGCCCTACGGTTGAGTCGTGTAGTCCCGGATCGGCGTCCGACCAAGACCCCGAGTACCAGAAGCCACGCTACGTCAAGCGACGCACCACGACAGATCGAGCTACGAGGAAACGTCACGGACGATAAGCCAAAGGGTGAATCTAGGGCGGAACGTTCGTTTGCAGTAGGCGTTGAAGCGAGGTGAAGCGCTCGGCAGTATCCCTGCGTAACTTGGACTGCCAGCGCGATCTGAGTCGAACACTAGTGGGACCATCCGGGACAGAGCAAGGGACAGTCGGTGGTGTATCGAAATGAAACATTCCTGGAAAGCGCGGCCACTGTTCACCCGAGTCTGAGAACGGTGACGCTTCCCTAAACCCAAACAGCTGATCTCCTGGCGAGTTCAAGGCGCTACGAGTAGTGATCGATTCTACGCAGCAGAGGCGAGCAGCGCCGAGCATCTTCAGGGAGCTTCAAGGATCTTCGGGAGCTTCAAGGATCTTCAGGGAGCTTCAAGGATCGTCGAGGGAGCTACAGAACCAGAACGCTAAATCGACGAGGAGAGCACCGAGTCGTCAAGGCGACTAGGAGTCATCGACGGCCACCAGTGGCAATACCAAGGCCAGCCGAGCCTACAAGAACACTGTACTACCACCCAGCAATAAACCCACTAAGAACCCGTGAATTCTGTGCTTTCTCACTGATCTACTGGGCGGTCACGTTTATATAAATTTGGTGGGACGAACACACAACCTTACTGAGCTAGCCGCACGAATATCGTAGCGAGCAGACCTAAATAATCAGTTCGTTACAGCTCTCGCAGAGAGCTAGAAACTCTAGGATCATCGACCACGCCCAAGTCCTCTTTAGAGAAAGGCGAAAGGCCTTAATAGTTGCCATCAAGCGAAGCAAGCAGAACTGCTTCCAGGAATTGTGTGACGCCCAACCATTTGGTCCTGCATAAAAACTCGTAACCGGAAAACTATGCCGACCCCCTATGCCCAGAGACCCTGCTCAACTGGAAAACATAGTCGTGGCGCTCTTCCCAAACCAGGCACCGCTTAAGGCAGACATAGACCACCCTACTCTGGGAGAAGCAGAGCTAACCCCGGACCGTGAAGTCCTCGAAACAGCAGTCACCGTTGGATCGACAGAAATCCTTTCTGGATGTCCATAAAATACCTTAAAATTATCGGCTTACATTTAAAGCCCACCTGCAAGTGTGGTATCCTCAATGATACTCTACGGATCGAGCATATGGGCACCAGCTATGGAGTCGTACAGCAGAGAGTGTTGACGCAGTTATAGGCGATGCGCCCTCAGGGTATCCAGTTGCTTCTGCACAGTGTCAGAGGAAGCGGCACTGGTGTTATCCGGTATGATACCACTAGACCTGCAAGCTGACGAGAAACAAACCGGAATCTCTGTCGCACGGGAACAGCGATGCCAAACCATTGAGAGCTGGCAACGAAGGTGGGATAGCGCCAGCTCGGCACTCGGAAGCTCATCCCAAGTAGTGAGGCATGGCAGTAAACACGGCCAGGTGTATTTTTACCTAAGCCAAGAGCTCACTGGACATGGTTGTTTCAAAGCATACCTTAATCGGTTCCAAGACTGGAAAATAGAAGACGCTGGGCACTTCTTTTTCAGGTGCCCACTCTTCAGCAGAGAAAGGCGCAGCCTAGAAGACAAGACAGACAAGACAGACATAACAGACATAACAGACATAACAGACATAACAGACATAACAGACATAACAGACATAACAGACATAACAGACATAACAGACATAACAGACATAACAGACATAACAGACATAACAGACATAACAGACATAACAGACATAACAGACATAACAGACATAACAGACATAACAGACAAAACAGACATAACAGACATAACAGACATAACAGACATAACAGACATACAAGACATAACAGACATAACATACATAACAGACATAACAGACATAACAGACATAACAGACATAACAGACATAACAGACATAACAGACATAACAGACATAACAGACATAACAGACATAACAGACATAACAGACATAACAGACATAACAGACATAACAGACATAACAGACATAACAGACATAACAGACATAACAGACATAACAGACATAACAGACATAACAGACATAACAGACATAACAGACATAACAGACATAACAGACATAACAGACATAACAGACATAACAGACATAACAGACATAACAGACATAACAGACATAACAGACATAACAGACATAACAGACATAACAGACATAACAGACATAACAGACATAACAGACATAACAGACAAGACAGACAATGATTTTAACCATTCTTTCAAATTTTTTATTGAATAAAAAATGTTTTTAAATGTATGTTATATATATTATTTATATTCTCTTTGTGTTTGGAATTATGTGCCCTATATAAATATTTTCGCTTGAATCTACACTCAGTACTAATGTATTGAGATGCATTTCTAAAAAAAAGTCCCCATTGTCAATAGTTGGCTACGTTTGTGGAATTCGACGCCAAAGTTGGAAATCTAAAAAGTTGACAAATTTCTCTGATTGAAAACCAATTGTAGAAATTAAATCTTAAGTGGAACTAGCCTTGCAGATGATAATATAATTTCTGTCAAAAGTTTACAACGCAATGAAGAAGACGTGTTAGCGCCTGCACTTGAGTCCCTAAGATGTCAACAGCAGCCACAGCCAGCGCCAGCTCAAACCCCGCTACCTGCCGGTCCAGCATTCTATTTTTACTAACCCTAGCCTATTAATCCCTTGCATGGGAGACAAATTGTATGACTCTGTATTTCTGTATATCTTAGAACCTAAGTGATGCAATGTATTTATAACTAACAAACCCCCTTGCGATACCTTCGCTATGGTGGCCCCCTTGACTCTGAAATCATGTATGTAAACCCCAGATATTCCCAAATAAAATCAGTACTCAAGCAATACTTGTGTATTCAACATCTCCGAGTTAACCCAATTTAAGTGTTGGTTTAGCGGCCTACTGTCACTAGATTATGTTCTAGGGGCAACCTAAAATTATAAAACAATAAAAAGTAATTCTACAAACATTTTGGTGACCCCGACCAGTGTATGAAATTCTAGTCAACTTGGCGACTAATTTCTACACATACGAATTAGACAGATTCTCGATCAACTTGGCGATCGAATCATCTAGATTTTTTATGTTGTCTTAAATCTGTTTTTATCGTTTGATTAACAGAAAAGATAACTAGGGAAATCTGGCTCGAATAAAACTCCGACCGTTTTCCCGAACAACTTGAACATTGTTTCAAGGAGTAACTTATCAACTTGGCGATCTGTTACGAAATTATTGGAAGTCAACTCCAATATTTTGGCGATTCTTCTTACTTAATTAACAACAAAAAATAAATCCGATTTACTGGAGTCAACTTGGCGATTCCCAGGATAATCGTCGATTTAAATCTCAAATTTAAAGTAGTCAACTGGCGACTCTTTATACATATCTTCAAAAATAAATCTGATTTACTGGAGTCAACTTGGCGATTCCCAGGATAATCATCGATTTAAAATCTAAATTTCAAGTAGTCAACAAGGCGACTCTTGAAATACATCAAACATTTGAAAAATAGAATATTTTATATACAAATGGTTTTAATAAAATAAAAAATTTTAAAAAATAAAATAATTGGCTATATTTTCTAATCCAAAAAAAAAACCTTACGTGTCTTTGACCACTAAATCGGTTGCGAGTAGAAGCGTATCCAGCTTAATTAAAGCGAATAAATTAACTTCCCACGGGTCAGACACGTTAGTAAGGAAAAAATGGAGGTGGAAAAACTGATTGCCATTCAAAGCCAAATTGGTGAAGAGATCCAAGTTGTGCTTAGAAACATCAAAAAGGATTCTCACACAAGAAAAGAAAAGGTTACGTATTTCGAAGATAGGAAACGACAAATTGAAGATTTGTGGAAATCATTCGAAAGAGGAAATAAAGCTATTCTTGAAGAATCTAAAGGTGCTGCAGTATCGCATGAATATTTCGAAAATAATTATTATGAGCAGATGAAATTAATTGTTCATAAGGCTATGGAAGAATTCAATGCTAAAATTCAGCAATTTCCGACGTTAGAAGCCACGTCTGATGAGGTGGAACAAATCAAAAAATTGATTAGACACCAAGCAGCGGTTCTGGATTCGATGTCTCGAACTATGAATCAAATATGTCCAGACAATAAATTTACCTATAAAACGGTAATCGACAATTTATGGAAACAAATTGAAAGTCTGCATTTTGAAATCCATAAATTATGTATCGAAACTGAAAAGGCAGGTTACAGTATGGAACGATTTATCTCCGCTGAAAAGGCAATGCTACAATTTTGCCAACCATCAACTGATACAGTTTCAATAGCCACTAATCATGCGGTACCTTCGATTTCATCAATTCAATTGCCAAAAGTTTCCATTCCAAAATTTGATGGTAACTATTTAAAATGGCAACAATTCCATGACATTTTTAATAAAATGGTTCATGAATCAGCGATACCAAAAATACAAAAAATGTGGTATCTTAAAGCTAATCTGTCTGGAGAAGCAGAAAGATTAGTAAGGCATTTAGAGTTAACAGAAATTAACTACGACACTGCCTGGACAATGCTGAAAGAACGTTTTAATAATAAGCGTGTGCTGTCTACCGCAATATTTGAAAAACTCTTTGATCACCCTAACGTGATTCTCAATCAATAAAAAATCTGCATGACAATGTTAATGAATCGTTGCAAGCATTAAGAAATATGGGAATTATGACTGACACATGGGATCCGGTTCTAATTTTTCATATGACAAGAAAATTAGACCGAATTACTCATACTCTTTATGAGCAAACAATATTAGACACAAGGGAAATTCAAACAATAAAAGAATTTCTTGCGTTTCTAGAACAACGATTTCTGGCCCTTGAAGCCATCGGTGGAAAGGCGCATAAGGAAAAACATAGAACAAGTGCCTCTGCAACAGCAAGTTCATTCGCCTGCCTGTTTTGTCAAAAAGGGCATAGCATATACAAATGCGATAAATTTAAGGAAATTTCTCCTGCTGAAAGGCTGTCTTGGGTCCAGCGAAAGAAACTGTGTGTCAATTGCTTAAAGGCAGACCACATGTCCAAACAATGCATGTCTAAATATACATGCATGAAATGTAACAAAAAACACAATACGTTGTTACATTTAAGTAACGGAAAATCTAATACTGAACAAAAAACAGCTGCTTCTGCTGCAACAAACAGTATTGAGAAAAGGTACACACTGTTAGCAACGGCTAGAGTGACAGTACAAGGAACCAATCGTCAAGAAGGAGACTTTCGAGCGCTCCTTGATTCCGGTTCACAGATCAATTTAATCTCGGAAAGATTGGTAAACCGGTTATCGTTAAAACTCTCCCCAACAAATTTACGGATTGAGGGAATTGGAGGCCAGCCGCGAATAAGCAAAGGACGCGTCAGTGTGTTAATCAAATCAAAACATTGTGATTTCGAAACAAGAGTTGAAGCCTTTGTTCTCCCGCACATGGTGGCAGATCAACCCACTGAACAATTAAAAATAACCGATCTAAAAATATCGAAAAACATTAATCTTGCGGATCCCAATTTTGATCGACCAGGAAAAATTGATTTGTTGCTAGGCGCAGAACATCATTTTTCCATTATTAAACCTGAGCAAATAAAAACATATCCAGGTTATCGTTGGAAAAAAGGACCTGTCCAGAAATTAAGAGGATGTACAACGAATTTATGGCAGAATATGAAAAACTTGGCCATATGAAGCAAGTGATGCCGGAACAAATACCGAAGGCTCACTACTTCATCCCTCATCATTGTGTTCTGAAACCAGAGAGCACTACTACGAAATTAAGAGTAGTCTTTGATGCCTCCTGTAAAACGTCGTCAGGAAAATCTTTGAATGACGTCCTGCATCCAGGACCAGTTGTTCAGAGTGATCTGTACTCTATATTATTGAGATTCAGAACTCACAAATATGTCTTTACTGCAGACATCGAAAAAATGTATCGCCAAGTATGGTTGAATCCAAATGATCAATTTAACCAAATGATTGTTTGGCGATATGATTCAAATGAACCAATAAAGTATTATAGGTTAAAGACGGTGACGTATGGCACAACATCAGCTCCATTCCTGGCCACTAAATGCTTGGAACATTTAGCCAACATTAACTCTGAAAAATGGCCACTAGGAGCAGCCGCATTAAAAAACGATTTTTATGTGGATGATTGCCTAACCGGAGCAGATACGATACAGGACGCAGCAAGGATTCAACAAGAACTAAATAAAATCCTTCTGCCGTGCGGATTTAAACTAAGAAAATGGTGCTCTAATACACACCAATTATTAAAAGGATTCCTACCTGAAGACGTCGTCAGCACCATAAATTTGGGTGCAGCTTTAGAGCATACCAGTGTAAAAACACTGGGAATTATATGGACTCCAAAGGACGATCATTTGTGTGGCAGAGCACAAGAGCAAAAAACTCAGAGCATTACTAAAAGAGTGGTAGCCTCTGAGGTCGGTCAAATCTTCGATCCTCTTGGCCTGTTTTCACCCGTGATAATAAGGGCCAAAATATTTCTGCAAACCCTGTCACTTCAACAACTGGATTGGGATACGGAAATATCAGATTCCCTAAAGGAAAGGTGGGAGGCCATCAGACAGGATCTGCAACATTTAAACAAAATGAAAATTCCACGTCACATTTATGATGGGAAAGTCCCACAAAAACAGGAGCTACACATATTCGTGGATGCTTCTGAGAGGGCATTTGGTGCAGCTGTTTACGTAAGAGCCATTTATAAAAACAAACAAACAACTGTACGTTTGTTGTGCGCTAAGTCAAGAGTAGCGCCTCTAGAAAAACAAACCCTACCACGGTTGGAGTTGTGCGCGGCTGTTCTAGGAGCCGAACTAGCCGACAAAGTCAAAAAGGATCTAAGACTTAACACAGAATCCATTAAAACATTTTACTGGACAGATTCAAAAATAGTGCTTTGTTGGATCAATGCAAAGGCATCGAATTTCCATACATTCGTTGCAAATAGATTGTCCAAAATACAAGACACATCCAGTCCAAACCAATGGAGACATGTGTCATCAAATCTCAACGCCGCAGATGTGTTATCAAGAGGAATCCCCGCAGGTCAATTAGGCGCACACACGTTATGGTTATACGGACCACTATTTCTTCACGGACCTGAAGAGAAATGGCCATCCCTCTTTAAAGCCCCTAAAGACAACAGCATCTCATTGGAGAGAAAACTAAAAATAGTCACTCTTGCAACAAGTTCGGAAGGAGACGAAATATATCGTATCAACCACGGAAACTCATTTAATCGTCTACAACGTATAATTGCCTATATGTTACGATTCTGTTATGGTAAAAACAGGAAGGATACAGTGCTGCTAGAGTTGGACGAATTGGAACAAGCCAGGAGGATAATAGTACGATGTGTACAACAAACTGACTTCGCAGATGAGTTGAAACATTTACATCGACATCCTGAACGACCGATACCCAGCAGCAGTAAGGTGTCCTCTCTTGACTTGTTTTTGGACGAAAACTCTATTATTAGAGTAGGAACAAGAATAGAAAACGCACCAATTTCTCGTGATGCAAGGAATCCATATTTATTGCCTTACAACGACGAAATTGTGAAAATGTTGTTATCGAAACTACATACCGAAAATATGCATTGTGGCCAAAATACCTTGAAGGGTATTGCTCGACAACAATATCATATTGTCAAAGCCACTTCCATGGTTAGGAATGTAATCATGAAATGCATTCCATGCACAAGATATCGTCCAAAATTGATGTCGCAAATTATGGGAAAACTACCTGAGCATAGGGTTTCTCAAAATAGACCATTCCTAAACTCTGGAGTGGATTTTTGTGGACCCTTGAAGATTCATCACAAGGTCCGAGGCAAGCGACCTGACAAAGCATATATCGCCGTATTTGTATGTTTTGCGACAAAGGCGGTACATCTGGAAGTCGTTGGAGACTTAACAACTGCAGCATTTCTTAGAGCGCTACAAAGGTTCATAAGCCGTCGTGGAAGGTGCAAAACTTTATACTGCGACAATGCTACAAACTTTGTAGGAGCCAACAACCAACTAATGGAATTGAAGGAAACCATACACTCTCAGGAAGCTAAGAACTCCATAGTGCAGCTATGTAACACTAAAGGAATTCAATTTAAATTCATTCCGCCAAGAGCACCTCACTTTGGTGGGTTATGGGAAGCAGCAGTAAAGTCAGCAAAATCATTATTGTTGAAAAAGGTGACCACTGCTGAGCTCACGTTTGAGCAGTTAACCACAGTTATAACAAATGTCGAAGCTGTGTTAAATTCCCGACCACTAACTCCAATTTCTGATGATCCAAAGGATCTGACGTTCATTACACCTGGTCATTTCCTGATTGGAGAGCCACTTGTAGCACAACCAGATCCCGAGCCGTTAAAAATAAAATCCCTATCTGCACAGTGGGATCAGGTGCAATTACTCAAACACACATTTTGGATGCAATGGTCCAGTGAATACTTAACAAGTCTTCAACAACATCCTAAATGGAAAAAGGCACATCAAAACGTAAAAGAGGGCATGATGGTAATTCTGAAAGAAGACAATGTGCCTATGCTTCATTGGCCCATTGGACGGATTTTAAAGGTCCTTCCAGGCCCAGATGGATATGTACGAGTTGTAGAGGTTGACACTCCAAAGGGTGTATTCAAAAGAGCGATTCATAATCTTGCTCCACTTTTTCGTCAAGAGGATCCAGGAGAAAAACGGAAGGAGATAAATGACGAAGATGAGAAGGACGAGAAGAATGAGAAGGATGATCAGGAACCAAAAAGGCGCAAAGGCACAACCCTCCCCCTCCTGTCAATGCCCTTGCTAATCCTTCTACTGCTGCTACCACTAGCTGCGGCAAGTCCAATAAATATAACCAGGTTGGGATCAAAACCTGGAATTTATTATGAAAAACTTGGGACAACTCAACTGGCAACTGCTGATTGGACAATTATCGCATATTACGATTTAAAACCTTACTTGGAGGACGTAAAAACATTTTACCTTGGAACGATAAAGGTCGGCCAAATGTGTTCTCACATACAACCAGTACAAGCATGTGCTGCGTTATACACGCATTTTCAACACGTCGACGAGGAAATCCGAACTGAGAATGAGTTACTCCATATGTCCAGGAATAGACGCTCGCCGCTGGACATTGTTGGAAATATCGCCAGCAGTCTCTTTGGAGTATTGGACACGGAGTATGCCAAGAAGATGTCGTTGACCATTGAAAAGGTCAAAACAAATGAAGATTATCTCTTGGAATTGGTGAAGAATCAAACATCAATAATTGATTCCACCATAAATATAATGAAAAGAGATGAGGCCGCCATTGACAGAAGAATCAGAATCATGAACCAGCAAAGAGTGGATTTAACCAACGCGCGACTTGATTCGTTAAAAACCTTTCAATGGTATATAGCACTAACCAATCAATTGAGTGTATTGGCGGCCAGTATTCAAAGAGTCCAGTCAGAGATTTCGCATGTGTTGACAAATGTTCATCACAATGAAATAAGTCCGCTGCTCGTATCGCCAAAGCAACTTCAAGAGCATATACATAAACTAAGAACTCATATGCCTCAAGGAAAAATGCTTCCCATGATTAAGGACGATGTGTTACAATTGTACAAGTTGATGAAAGCAGAAGCAAAGGTTGTAAAGGATTATGTCATCTTCAAAATTACACTGCCTTTGATCTCAACGCAGCTTTTTGAGCTTTATAATTTGGTACCAATACCTGTGATAGTCAACAACAAAATGATATCACTGGATATTGAACATCCAATTATAGCTGTGAATCAACACAGAGATCAATTCATTGCTATGACAGCTAAAGAATTTGATCTATGCAAGTCCATTAACGAGGACGTATATATTTGCTCAGATAAGCAAATGATATTTTCAATTGACAATCACTGCGAATTTCAATTGTTTAATAACAAATCGTCGTCACTATGCCAAACTGTGACATCTACGAAATCCCTTTCATGGCAAAGATTAAAAGCCAAAAATCAATGGATTTTCTCAATGCAAGCACCAATGGAGCTCTCTGCAGTATGTGGCGATCAATTATCAACCATTAAGATTGATAATACTGGACTTCTAGTTTTGGACCCAAAGTGCACTCTACGAAACTCAATTCTAAGTGTGATTGGCCATCAAGTGACATCAACAGGAACGATGAAATTGTCATATGCTCGATTTGGCAATTTAAATCAATCGTCTGCAGCGGATACTAAGATTTCAAATTTAAATAATTCATTGAAGTTGAGTTATAATGAGTTAAATGATTTTAGTAAGGAATTACTTCCCAGGCTCAAAATAAAAATGCCAACGGAAATCATTGATCTACCACACCACCACATAAATGCCTATGTTGCTTTGTTTTTGTCACTCGGAGTCATAGTCGTTTACTTGTGGAAACGATTCCAAAAGAAGACACCTCCACAAACGTCATCATCTTCAAAGGACATCGAACTAGCAGAACAACCTCGGTTACTCAGCTCATCAAGGATGCACCATCTGATGCCTTCGTCCGACGCTTTTGAGATCAACATTGGATGATGTTGAACACCTGTTCAACGGCCGGGAGTATGTTAGCGCCTGCACTTGAGTCCCTAAGATGTCAACAGCAGCCACAGCCAGCGCCAGCTCAAACCCCGCTACCTGCCGGTCCAGCATTCTATTTTTACTAACCCTAGCCTATTAATCCCTTGCATGGGAGACAAATTGTATGACTCTGTATTTCTGTATATCTTAGAACCTAAGTGATGCAATGTATTTATAACTAACAAACCCCCTTGCGATACCTTCGCTATGGTGGCCCCCTTGACTCTGAAATCATGTATATAAACCCCAGATATTCCCAAATAAAATCAGTACTCAAGCAATACTTGTGTATTCAACATCTCCGAGTTAACCCAATTTAAGTGTTGGTTTAGCGGCCTACTGTCACTAGATTATGTTCTAGGGGCAACCTAAAATTATAAAACAAAAAAAAGTAATTCTACAAACAAGACGTTTCCGACCAAATAAAGTATATATATTCTTGATCAGCACTAATAGCCGAGTCCATCTAGCCATGTCCGTCTGTTTGCGACAGACGGACGGACAGATGGGCATAGCTGGATCGACTCGTCTAGGGATGCTAATCATTGATCAATAATAAAAATGAATATTTTTATTTCTTCAAAAAAAAATTGTCCACTTATAATAGCCCTAAAAACAAATGATTTTCACAAACATAAATATCGTGGTCTAATGTATGCATTCCCGCCATGATTTTTAAATTTATGATTTTTATCTTTTTGTTCAATGGTAATCTTTATTTTAGAGCAATATAATAAGACTTAGTGTGCTTTGAAGTACGCCTTGTGGAGGTGCCGGTGCCGGAGAACTCGCACTATTTCCGCGACGAGCCGCATGTGCGTGGCTATCGCGTGGGCTTCTCTACGCCCAAGAGCTCTCTTTTGCTGGGCGAGGCCGAACATTCATTTGGATACTGCGAGACCGGGCGTAAAGCCAATCAAGGCGAGTTTTCCGACTACGGCAAACCGTATAAGCTGGATGACGTGATTGGCTGTTGTTTGGATTTGGAGAGTGAGCCGTGCACCATTAACTACACTCTCAACGGCGAGGATCTCGGTGTAGCTTTCGAATTTGAGAAGAACACACTGGGCGAAGAAGGAGCCCTGTTTCCGCACATTGTAACCAAGGGCTACGAATATTCGGTGAATTTCTCAGACACAGAACAGCTGTTGGTAAATGCCGCGAGGACGAAGATAAGGACAAGGACGACGACGAGGATGATAACGATGGCGAAAAGTGGAAGGTCTTGGACGAAGCCACAGCCGACGATGATGAGGTGGAGAAAAAAGAAGAAGATGGCAAGGAGTCTTCTGAGAAAGACGAAGAGGAAGGCGAAAAACCAGAAAAAGCCAAAGAAGCTGAGTCAGCCCCGAGGCTTCTTCTGAAGCTGCTAATCAGAAGCTACCGAGTCTTCGGAAACTGCTAAAACAGAAGAAGCCCGCTGACGCCAATGATGAAGAGGATGAGGACGGCCCGTCGCCCAACAAGCGGCCAAAGACCGATGGCGATTCTGAGAAAGCGGCATCTGAGAAGAAAAAAGAGAAGTCGCAAACGACCGAGGATGAATATGAGGATGTCGAGCCCGAGCCGAGGGATACAGCTGCCGTGCTAGAAGGCTATGTACAGTTGGTTCCCGGTCCACAACGCGCCGGTTCTCGCAAGGAGTGCGAATATTGAACTGAAGGCCGTTGGGACAAGGTATACGAGATTGTGAGGAGTTGAAAAACTCACCACAAATAGCAGCAGCGAGAATAACGGATGTCCGGCCGCTTACCAGTTACGCGGCGAATTAGCGTAGTAGCGAAGCGGCGAAGAGAGTTTGGAGAGTGAGAGTTTGGAGAGGAAACTCTGATGAAGAGAGTTTGGAGAGTGAGAGTTTGGAGAATAAATAATGCAGAATGAGAGTTTGGAGAGTCTAACTGCGGAGAGAGAGAACTCTACCAAAGAGAGTGTGGAGAAGTAGTGCGGAGAGTGAAAGAGTGGAGACTTTGCGGGCAGAGCCAGAGTGCCGTGTGCAAAAGGGAAATAACGGAACTTCACCGGATGTTGGACTCTGCCGTGAGCTTTGGACCAGGAGGATAAGTGCCACATCTCAGCAGCAGAGCGGCACACAGGCGTGCCACGTGCACCAGGAGAATCAGCGGGACGGATGCACACAGGGATCTTCAGTTCGGAGCCGGGCAAGATGGACAACGGGCTCAAACAGGAGCCAAGGACTTTGGACCTGGAGTGGAGAGATGCAGCGGGGAGAGCGCGAAAGGGAAATAACGGTTTCCGGAAGCCCTATATAAAGCCGCCGGGCTTTATATACTCCTGTACGACTAAAGCCTCGCATTGCGCCTGGCGTGGCCCTCAGAGTCGAGCAGTAACGTCCTGCGACAAGAGACCGTGAACTCGGGGCGAGAGCCGTTCAAACCCAGGGTGCCTTGTTGCTACTACTTTGGCGGGTCCCGGCGTCAGCCCAGTCCGTCAAGTGGAAATCGAACAGGTCCTGGCACGACCAGCCAGAAAGGGCGAGCCGTAGGCCGGTCATCATTTCAAGGCTCTGCCCTAGAGAGAACAGGCCGTTGGTCATTTCAAGGCGCTGTCCTAGAGAGACCCAACGGTTCTACGAGTCCGGGACCGGCGTGTGTCCCAAACCCCGAGTGGTACGAGCCAGAAAGGGCGAGCAGTGGGCCGGTTGTCATTTCAAGGCGCTGACCTAGAAAAACCCTCGGTTTTACGAGCCCGGGACCGGCGAGTCCGTAACCCCAAGTACCAGAAGCCATGCTACGTCCAGCCTCACGACCAGCGCGTCCAGGAGCAGAGCAACGGACATCCAGCTACGCGGAGACGTCACGAACGAGCTAGCGGGTGAGGCCAGGGTGGAACGTTCGTTTACACCAGGCGTAAAAGCAAGGTGAAGCACTAGGCAGCTTCCAGGTGACCACCAAGACTGTCAGCGCGATCCGAGCAAGAGCCTAGTGGGACCATCCGGGACAGAGCCAGGGACAGGCGGTTGTGCGTCTATAGGCGTTGCCCTGTAGAACGCAGCACCTGTTCACCCTAGTCTCCTTGCGAGTCCGAGGCGCTACGAGTAGTCGTCGAGTCAGCGCATCAGGAACGAGCATCGCCGAGCATCTATAGGGATCTACAGGGAGCTACAGGACCGGAGCACGGGATCAACAAGGCAGGCGATCACCGAGGCGACGCACCGACGGGCAGAGACGGACAGCACCAGGAGACACCAAGAACCCCGAGTGGTGACACCAAGGCCAACCGAGCCATCAAGCCCTCTGTAATCAATCCCGCAATAAACCCAATTCGAGCCCGCGAATTCTGTGCTTTCTCACTGATCTACTGGGCGGTGGGACGAACACATAACTTCTCTGAACTAGCCGCACGAATCTCGTAGCGAGCAGACCATATAAAATCAGTTCGTTACAACTGGCGCCCAACGTGATTGTCTCAGCAGTGAAAGCCACAACGCAGAATGGGGAAGAGTTGGATTTACAGTCTGAAGAAAGAGGACTTTGCCCATGACTCACAGAAGTTAAACATTGCTCTGAAAGGCAGATCGGAAGACATCAGGAAGGCATTGTCCGAATATTATTCACAGACCGAGAACGACCCCAATCTACTCGATATCTGGGCCGAGCTGGAAGCAATATACGGCGACAGACCAGGCACCAGTATAAAGATACCAAACGCTGAGGGTGAAGACCTATTGGAAAGTTTGAGCATCGACAACATACAGAAGGAGGCACAAAGGAGAAAGCCAAGCCAGGCAAAGGGCTATTCCAGTGGAGGGTAATGCCATTTGGTCTACACTCGGCGTTCGCAACTTTCCAACGAGTTCTGGACCAAGTAATCGGACCCGAAATGTCACCGCATGCAAACTGCATGTGTTCCGACGCCTAAAGGAAGCGAACCTCAGGATCAACCCGGAAAAGTGTCAATTTTTCAAGAAAGAGCTGCTGTACCTAGGACACCGAGTGACTAGTGAAGGAATAGGTACAGATCCGGAAAAAGTAGCGGCCATCGCCGAATTGGAACCACCCTCAACAGTCAAAGAACTTCGGCAATACCTGGGAGTAGCGTCGTGGTACCCCTGATTTGTGCCAGATTTTGCCAAAATAGTCAAACCATTGAATGACTTATTACGCAAAGGCAGGAAATGGGAATGGACACAGGGGCACCAGATGGCATTTGAGGAAGCTAAGGCTAGACTTGTGGCAGATCCGGTAAGGAGCCCACGTAGGGAAATGCGAAACCTGCATGAGATTCAAGCCGAATCAAATGCAGGCGGCGGGCAAAATGCTAACCCAAGTGCCAGAGGAACCGTGGGCCACAGTATGCGCAGACTTCGTTGAACCCCTACCGCGATCGAAGCACGGCAATTCAATGCTATTGGTGCTCATGGACAGGTTCTCTAAATGGACGGAACTAGTGCCGCTACGCAGTGCGACAGCCGAATCGCTTAAGAAGGCGTTTAGGGAGCGTATAATTGCATGGTATGGGGCCCCAAAGGTGGTCATAACGGACAACGGAGTGCAGTTTGCGAGTAGCATTTTCAAAAATTTTCTGGTGGAGATGGGATCAGACAACAATTCACCGCTCCCTATACTCCGCAAGAAAACCCGACGGAGCGGGCAAATAGGACGGTCAAAACGATGATTGCTCAGTTCACAGGGCGAGATCAGAGAACATGGGACGAAAAGTGGCCGGAGATCATGCTGGCCGTCAACTCAAGCATATCGGAATCCACTGGATACACCCTATCGTTTCTTACCCAAGACAGAGAGCCACGACTACCGAGTGCCATATACGACAAAGAAACCTTAGGCACCGGACGAGCCACGGGAACCCCGTATGAAAACGCGCAGAAACTAAAGGAGATCTTTGAGATCGTAAGCGAAATCTGGAGAAGGCCTCCCAGGACCAGGCTAGGTATTACAACCTGAGGAGGAGGCAATGGACGCCGACGGGCGACGTAGTCTGGGCCAAGGAACACCACGTATCAAAAGCTGCAGAAGGGTTTGCCGCAAAATTGGCACCTAGGTACGACGGGCCTATCAGGTCGTAGATTTCGTCTCACCGGTGATCTGCAAAATACGGAACGTAAACACAAAGAAAGAATGGACCATACATGTAAGCGAGCTCAAACAGCAACAAACACAAGACACAAGCGAGCAACAGCATCAGGTAGACACAACTGAGAAGCAACAACATGGAAACTCCAGGGAACAGCCAAGAAACTCCAGGGAACTGCCGAGGAAACTCCAAGGAACAGCCGAGGAAACTCCAGGAAACCGCCGAGGAAACTACAGGGTGCCGCCGAGGGAACTTCCAAGACAGGGACTCCGACCGCGAAGCCACAGGGTTCTGCGTCAGGCATCACGCCTGAGTCATCCCAGATTGCGCCACGGAGGAAAAAGTATGCGCCGAAGACCTTATCTAATTATCCCGAAGAAAGGGGGAGACGGTACAGCTGTAGGGCTATACCGTAGCCAGCTGAACATTCCGGACAGAAAACAAGCACAACCAAATCACAGAAAACCCTGAAAGGTAAAACAGATGAATGCCGGTCCAGCCAAAGTGGCAACTCACCACGGGTAAACAAACCCCTCTGCGGACAGAACGCGACAACCTTCGGAGCAGCCGCAGCCGAACCTGTCGTGGCATTGACCTAAAAACCCAAGTGCAAGGAAGGGCATGGTGGTTAGCAGCTGAAAAGAGAGGGAAGATTAAGAGAAAAAAAATAATAAACCAGTGATATCGGCACTTACGGAAACAATTGTGCAAACTCACCTTGAACTAGGAACGGGGGCGCCTCGATTAGGCGGTCAATTGGCACGTAACGATGGTGCGATCGATGGGCACAAAGCAAAATGGAAACATCGTTCATGAGAAGTATCGCAGCGATCAGGTGGCAAGCCGCCGGGCGCTGGCAACAGGGGCAGTCGATCACGAGGAATCAATCCGTCAAGATCAGTCAAGATATCAAAGTGAATAAGTCAGTCAATAAGTGCCAAGTAATCTACAAGTGAAAGCACAAGTCAAGTCGTCGGGAGCAGCGCCGTGGGAGCCTACAAGGAGCAAGATCGCTACGTCGATACGTTCGGGATTGGATCATCAGGAATCTCCGAATTGAGACACAGGTAGCTGAGGTCCAGTGGGCATCACACGGCTAAGTCAAGGCGAACTGTTCATACTCCTGTACGACTAAAGCCTCGCATTGCGACTGGCGTGTCCCTCAGAGTCGAGCAGTAACGTCCTGCGACAAGAGACCGTGAACTCGGGGCGAGAGCCGTCCAAACCCAGGGTGCCTTGTTTCAAACACTACTTTGGCGGGTCCCGGCGTCAGCCCAGTCCGTCAAGTGGAAATCGAACAGGTCCTGGCACGACCAGCCAGAAAGGGCGAGCCGTAGGCCGGTCATCAATTCAAGGCGCTGTCCTAGAGAGAACAGGCCGTTGGTCACTTCAAGGCGCTGTCCTAGAGAGACCCAACGGTTCTACGAGTCCGGGAGCGGCGTGTGTCCCAAACCCCGAGTGGTACGAGCCAGAAAGGGCGAGCAGTAGGCCGGTTGTCATTTCAAGGCGCTGACCTAGAAATCCCACGGTTTTACGAGCCCGGGACCGGCGTGTCCGTAACCCCAAGTACCAGAAGCCACGCTACGTCCAGCCTCACGACCAGCGCGTCCAGGAGCAGAGCAACGGACATCGAGCTACGCGGAGACGTCACGAACGAGCTAGCGGGTGAGGCCAGGGTGGAACGTTCGTTTACACCAGGCGTAAAAGCAAGGTGAAGCACTAGGCAGCTTCCAGGTGACCACCTAGACTGTCAGCGCGATCCGAGCAAGAGCCTAGTGGGACCATCCGGGACAGAGCCAGGGACAGGCGGTTGTGCATCTATAGGCGTTGCCCTGTAGAACGCAGCACCTGTTCACCCTAGTCTGAGATCGTTGACGCTTCCCTAAGCCCGCACGGCTGATCTCCTTGCGAGTCCGAGGCGCTACGAGTAGTCGTCGAGTCAGCGCATCAGGGACGAGCATCGCCGAGCATCTATAGGGATCTACAGGGAGCTACAGGACCGGAGCACGGGATCAACAAGGCAGGCGAACACCGAGGCGACGCACCGACGGCAGAGACGGACAGCACCAGGAGACCATATAAAATCAGTTCGTTGCAAGATATGCTTGAAAAGCCTAGCGGCTCTGGAAGATATTGCCATGAAACGGCGTCGCAATTTCATACTTGTCCAGACCAAAATGAAGGGTTTTAACGACTTCAAGCGCATTGCGGTTTTTTTTGCATACTCAGCGAAGATGAATTAAAAAGTCGCATCGCCGAAAAAGAGGAAAAGGAAAATGCTTTTACAGTTAAAGAATTAACAATTAATAACTTACGAGCCAACTTCACACTTCCCTCGCTGGAGTTTGGCTGGTTCGATGACATAAACTACACGGAGCTGGATGCTGAACAATCGCTGAAGCGGGTATGACGATCGCGGCTACGGTAGCTCGCGAGACTACCGCGATCGAGACCGCGGCAACGACCGCAGTCGAATGGGAATTAATGACCGCAACAGGGGCAGCAGCCAGAGCAGCTATCGCTTAGGGGGCGGTACTCACCAACAACGGGACTTTCGGCCTGGCCTTCGCGACACCAAAGAAGATAGTCGCGGTGGCTTTGAGCGGTCAGCTGGTCAAGCGCTGCTGAAGTACGGCAATAACACCGGAGTTGGCGGTGGCTACGATCAGTACAAGCAGCAGGCGGGTGGAACACCTGGCGGAGGCAAGGCCTCCCTTTGCGGCAAGCAGGCGCCGCAGCATCAAACGGGCGTCTGGCAGTAAAAATGTGAAGTCTAGACTCTACAAAAAGTTTAGAGTTTCCGGATCACAAGCTGCCTTTTCCCGATACTTAAGTGCTCGGTCGGATTTTACCGTGCCTAACGCCCAGTGTTATAAAAACTATTTAGCTCGTTGTAATACACAGTTTACCCTGGATCCAAAACAGTTTTATAATTTTGTAAACACAAAGCGTTAATCTTCATGTTACCCATCAACACTAAAATTTGAAAATTCAGCTGCAAACACTGATCAAGCCATAGCCGATCTTTTTGCACAGTTTTTCCAAACCACCATTCAACATCAAGTCCGTCAGATCAGTGTTATCCATATGACATGCCTTAATCAAACTTTATATTTTGTCCTGTTGTCCAGTCTACTCTCCGGGTCCTGACGGAGTCCCTGGATGTGTGCTCAGGTATTGATTTGAGACGTTGTGTAGACAATTGCACAAACTTTTAACTTTGTCTTTAGAAACGTCAGATTTCCCGCATAGATGGAAGGAATCGTTTGTTATCCCGCTTCATCAAAAGGCAGCAAATTGAACGTATGTAATTACAGAGGTATTTCAAAGCTAACAGCTATTCCAAAGCTCCTCGAGAACATTATTGCGCCCCATTTGCAACACAGTTGTAGGTCTCTCTTTTCCTCTTGCCAACACGGATTTATAAAACGTAGGTCAAAGACAACCAACCTTTTGGAGTTTACTTCATATGTGATTAATGTTTTCTAAGTGTAAACTAAAATCCTTTTTTCGTGTCAGCCCTCACTAACTTATACTTCGAGCGGTTGTAGATAGAATAACGCATACTGGAGTCTACATGGATCTTAAACTAAAATTTTCTGATCACATTACTACCATAGTAAATAAAGCCAGAGGCGTGCTTGCATTTATTAAAAGGTGGTCGAAGGAATTCGATGATCCCTATGTCATATAGACCTTGTTTATTTCATTAATCTGTCCAATTCTTAAGTACTGCGCTTCTGTTTGCGCTTCTGACCATAGTGCATCAACGTCCATATTAAAATGCATATTAAAATTTTTTTTTTAAAGTGTCATAACGCCCGCTGAACCGACTGAGGGGCGCTGCCGTGTATCGTACCGCACGATTTGCGAGATGATAGACGCGATGTAGAAAAATAAAGATATAGTTCGTGGTAAATGTACCATCTAATTCTGTAAAAGAAAATTTAATATTAATCGTTTCAAGAGACGCAGAAAGCCAGAATTTGACATAATAGGATAAAGTCTATCATAGTCAGAACATAGAACTCTGAAAGGTTCATGAAAGTCATAGTTAGATCTACAGTGATTACAAATTAAGGGAATGTACTTTCTAGTTAATCTACTTGAAACAAAAAAGTTAAGCCGGCCAGCCAAGTCGGGGCTATTCAGCGAATTGTCAGATCACCATGTTTGAAAACTATTTAAATCTGATTGTAAGTCAGACTGCCAAGAAGTACATAAATACACGAGAACGACTTATGACTGATGGAAGGTCGTTTATAAATAAAGTAAAAAGTAGCGGCCCCAGTTGGCTCCCTTGTGGGATACTGAAGATAACCTGAAGTATGCAAGAAAGAGAATTTTTAAAAAGAACGTTTTATGTCCTTTAAGATCCATCTCAAAAGATCAACGAGGAACTCGGTTAAATACAGTTTTCTTACCAGAAGTAGGTGATTTACGGAGTCAAATGCTTTTCTAAAGTCAGTGTAAATGTCGTCTGTTTGAAAATGGGTTTTGAAGCCCCTTATCACAAATGAAGTGAGCTCCAAAGGTTAGTGGTTGTTGAAATGGATATATAACTGACCTACATAGGTGCTGCAAATGAGGTGTAATTATATTTTCAAAAAGCTTCGGGATAGCTGACAAATTTATACAATTGTTGTTATAATTGTTTGCTTCATATGAAATACCTTTCATGTGGAGAGGAATTACAAACGATGCCTTCCAAATAGAAGAAAATTGTGAGGTTTCTAAAGATAAGGTAAACAATTTGAGAATGGGTTTGCAAAGGGCTTCTGCGCAATATCTTAGCACTACGCCGGGAATTCCATCAGGACCAGGGGAATAGACGGGCTTAACTTTTTAAAGATCAAGTAATAGGGCGCTTTCGTTTAATGTGGGATCAGTCAATTGGATAGAGTGAAGCATTTGAAAATTAGTCGTTGCTATTCTCCAAAGTTCTTAGATGCAAATATTACAAAGGGACTTTACATATTCGTCGACGCAAGTGAGAAGGCATTTGCTACAGTGGCTTATTGGCGAATCATATCTAGCGACAACATTGAAACTTCCTTCGTAGCAGGAAAAACTAAATGTGGTCCCCTGAAGTTGTTGACGGTGCCCAGGCTAGAGCTCCAAGCCTCAGTACTAGGAAAGCGATTGAGAAACTTGAGATATTGTACGATATTGCAATCGAATGATCTTAGTTCTGGTCAGATTTAAAGACAGTGCTCACCTGGATTTCTTCTGACCACAGGCAGTACAAAAAGTTTGTAGCATACCGGATAGCAGAAATTCTAGACACAACCAAGAAAAATGAATGGCGTTGGGTTCCAACTCTCTTAAACCCAGCTGATAAAGCGACACAAACCACAAAAAGTCTAGTGTATGATCCGCAAAAAGTATGGACTCTTGGTCCATTACTCGTGACCATAAAACGATCCCATTACCAGATGACTCTGACGAAAAGCGCAAGATTGTCCTGACAATCGCGTAGAACCGTTTTTCAAACTTTATGCGCCTTAAGCGAACAATGGAATAGATGCTCAGATTTATAGGAAACATTCAAAAAACGAAAAGAAGAAATTTCCTTCACAAAATTGGTCAGTGCTGAGAAAACATTTAGGGTATTCACCAGTCCTGGCAACTGTGGCAAATGGCAGATGTAGCAAATCTGCCATACGGTTACATGAAGTTTGCCACGATTGACATTAAAAACAAAAGCATAGGTCGACCCACGGCAGGTCTAGAATTTTTTATTTTATGTAGTTTGTTTTAGGACATGCGAAACTTTCACCTGCCACAGATGCCATTTGCGACACCTGCCAGGACTGGTGAATACCCTAATTATGTTAGCTAGCACAGCAACACACATATTTTTGAAGAAATAGGCGCTCTTCGTCTAAATGATATGATTTGCAAAGGTATCCCAATATATTCCCTGACACCTGGTCTAAATGGAGATGGTTTGTTGGTCCACGGCAGCAAATAATACTTCTAAAGGGACATCCACTTATCGACTTAATTATATGGCACTATCATAGTATGTATCACCATTAAAATAAAAATAATAAAAAAAAAAAATAATAAAATAAAAAATCAGTATACGTACAGCAGTCAATCGCGCCAAATCGTCCTGTCAGTACTGCAAAAACAAAAACGTAAAGACAATGCCCACACTTATGAGGCAATAGCCTAAAGATAGGGTTACGCCGTACAATCGACCGTTTACCTACACAGGGCTTGACTACTTTGGCCCCCTTTTTGTGACAATAGGGCGTCGTCATGAAAAGCGTTGGGTTGCCTTGTTTACATGTTTAACGATTAGAGCAATACACCTAGAACTTGCCGTGGACTTATCATCTGATGCATGCATTGTAGTCATCACAAATTTCGTAAATAGATGAGGCGTTGCCAGCACTATTGGCGCAAACTTTGTTGGTGTCGACAATATTCTGAAGAAAACTAACTGCCTCTTCGATTGGGAATATATAAAGCAACGTTGGCGACCAAGAACATCAACTGGGATTTCAACTATCTAGCTAATCCTAGTTCAGGAGGATGTTAAGAAAGATTGGTTCAATCAACAAAACGTGTCTTAGAAGTAAATCTAAAGGAGCAAGCACCATGAGTAGAAACGCTACGTTGTCACTGATAGAGGCCGAAAATATTTTCAACAGCAGACATCTAACACCAACACAACCTAACAACCACTCACCCCAAATCACTTTCTAATTGGAACCGTAAACTCTACGCAAACTCCTGGAGAATTTGATAATTACTGCCATCGAAAACAACACCGTATTGCTCAGCAGCTAAAGGATGTATTTTGGAGACGTTGGACAAAAGAGTACCTTCCTACTCTAACGAAGTGCACCAAATGGTTTGCACCTACCAAGCAAATTGAAATCGGAGATCTAGTCTTGATCTGTGATGAAAATCAACCCAGATGAGGCTGGAAGAAGGTCCTTGTTACCCAAAGGTTTGAGGCTGAAGGTGTTCAAATTCGAATTGCGGAGGTGCAGACATAAAGTGGTGCAGTAAAACGCCGGACGGACAGACGGACATGGCTATATCGACTTGGCTAGTGATCCTGATCAAAAATATATATACTTTATAGGCTCAGAATGCAATATACCCTTTTACTCTACGAGTAACGGGTATAACCAGTCTCTATATTATTATATGTTAAACAAAGCTTAACATCATCAGCATACATTAGTACACGAAAAAGTGTTATAATAGAGGGAAGATCGTTAATAAACAAAATAAACAGCAAAGGGCCCAAATGACTGCACTGGGGCACTCCGGATGTCACGTGGATCTTATTAGAAACAGCGTTCTTAAATATAACCCCCTGAGTTCTTCCATTCAAATAACTTGAAATCCAAGTTAATAGATAACATGGAAACCCAAGGAAATCTAATTTGAATAAAAGAAGTGAGTGGTTAACAGAGTCAAATGCTTTACTAAAATTTGTATATATAACTTCAGTCTGCATTTTATTGTTAAATCCATTAATTACAATAGATGACAATTCAAGTAGTTTGGTGTTAGTCGATCTTCGCCTGACACGGTTATATTAGCGAGGAACAAAAATGTTGCAAATATGATGTGATAATACGTTTAAAGGTTTTCGGAATTGCCGACAATTTAGAAATACCTATATACTTCTGTAACTCACACTGTGAAGTGGAATAATAAAGGAATCCTTCCAGATAGTTGGAAAAACTGATGATAAAGTAGACAAATGAAAAAGTTTGAAAATCGATTTACAAATGGTTGATGCAGAAAACTTAAGCACACACCCAGGAAGTCCATCAGGACCGGGAGAATAAGTTAGCGTTGTTGTTGTTAAAAAAAAAAGGAATTTCAGAATCTGTCGATGCCTCCATTGAGTTTAAACGAACCGATGGAGGCAAAGCCGATAACTTGCGCTTGCCGTTAACAAAGTTATAAAACTGCTTCGGATCATTTAAAAATTTAAATTTACAACGACTTAAATACATAGAATAGCAATGACTGTTACGAACGTTAAAATCAGATCGAGCCACCACATACTTCGAAAAATCGGATGGCTTACCCGATATTTTATACTTTTTTTTAAGAATTTCGTATAAAGCTAAATTGCTGTAACGATAATTCTAAAAGGCCATCCACAAAATTATGGGCGGATGAAGGTATAGCAAGGTATATTGAAGTCACCCAAAACAATCAAAAGGTGCCTATTGGAAAGAAAGGATAGAATAGATTTAATAGCAGATAGATGTTGCTCATAAATTATTAGGTCAGAGCCAGGTGGAATATAAGAACCAGAGCTCCCCAAAAGTGTCCCCATTTTACAATTTACAAAAAAAAAACTCTGTTACCTTAGAACACTATGAAAAAAGTTCTAGAGAGACACTGTCAATGTGTTCTTTGTTTCAAAGTGTCTGGGTTAGACACTGAGCATTTCGGTTTGTTCTATTTAGGAACCTGTTTTCCTAAGGCAAAGGCCTTTCAGAATCAGAAAACGTGTATTTCCATATTAATGTGATTTGCCAGCATAGGGGTGACACAAAAATCTCTTTGGGCGGAATTGGGTGGGAATCTGCGTAAGCATCAACACAAGTTCCATACGAATTCCGCCCAAAGAGAGTTTTGCGGCCATGAGGCCGTGGCGTCACGTCCTTGATAAAGTACTTGTAGTTTTCTAAAGACTAGTTATGCCAATTCGACTGAATGTTTAGAAATAAATCAACCGCGAATTCTTCGGAAAGAGACGACCCTTTGTAAAATTCGTTTTGGGATCTCAGAAACAATCATTCCTACTCTCCCAAGGAATACTCACCGCTAATTCTTCAGAAGAGGACGACCCTCTGTGAGAATGCGTTTTTGGTGTCAGGAGAACTTACTCTCTTCAGAAGAATAGAAAAAAACCTACCGCGAATTCTTCAGAAGAATTCTTTTTGGTGTCAGGAGAACTTACTCTCTTCAGCGAATAGGAAAAAACCTGCCGCGAGTTCTTCAGAGGAGGACGAGCCTTTACTACATTTTTGTCGTTTAAATTGTAATATTCCCATATGTTACCAAAAAAAAAAACAAAATTTAAGCAGATTTATAAACATTTTTTTAAGTTTTTTTTTTTTATCCTTCCTATGGGAGCTATAAGATATATTTGTCCGATCCGGTCGGTTCCGACATATATACTACCTGCAATAGAAAGAAGACTTTTAGGAAAGTTTGAGCCCGATAGCTTTAAGACTGAGAGACTAGTTTGCGTAGAAACAGACGGACAGACGGAAATGGCTAGATCGACTGGTCTAGTCATGCTGATCAAGAAATAATAATTTCAGTCAGAAGATTGCAACGCAGTGAAGGAGAGGTTTCCGACCACTTAAAGTATATATATTCTTGATCAGCACAAATAGCTGAGTCCACCTAGCCATGTCCGTCTGTCTGTTTCTATGCGAACTAGTCTCTCAGTTTAAAAGCTATCGCGATGAAACTTTCCTAATAGTCTTCTTCTATTGCAGGTAGTACATATGTATGTCGGAGCGAGCCGGATCGGACCACTATATCTTAAGGCTCCCATAGGAATAATTAATCAAATATAAGAAATTACATAGTTACTTTGCAGGAAGTAGGCGTTTTGATTTTTGATTACTTAAGAACAACATTTTAAATAGGTATTAGCAAGGGTATATAAGCTTCGGCCGGCCGAAACTAGCTTCATTCCTTGTTGTATTATATGTTCACAAAGCATTTAAAGAAAATTGTAATGTTAATATATTGCTTTGCAATCAGACTTCAGCATCTCCACCTCAGTGAGACCCCGCCATTACTAAGGCAAAGCTTCTAAGTGGCGATTTTCAATATTCGAGTAAGCGCGGCAGAAGCAAAGTGTGGGACAAAAATTGTGCCTGTAAAGTGTGCTCCAATATGTATAAATATGACAAAAGCACATAGAATATGGTAATATGGTTACATTATTATTAAAAACTTTTTGTAGGAGATCGCATTAGATCATAAATTTAAAACATTTTAAATCAATTTGGATGTAACCTAATGGACGATAGCCCAATAATTGTAACAGATAGGGGAGCCAATATGATAGCCGCATTTCGAGGATTTAACAACATAAATTGTGGCTGCCATTTGATTCACAATGTAATCGAGAAGGTTGTAAGCGTGGTCCTCGAGCTGCTTAAGATTGTTAATCAATGCAGCAAAAGAGTAAAATATTTTAAGAAATCCGGCCAAAATTCCAACCTAAAATCTTCCCTTAAAAGCTTTGTGTTTACAATATTCTATGTGTTTAAGTCAATTGAAGTTAGTTGGCTTGATATAACCAACATATTAATTGAAATTAATGACACGTCTAGGATTGCAGATTTAAATTTACGTGATATAACGGCACTTACAAATCATCTTGCTCGATTTGAAACGTGTTCATAAAAATTGGAGGGTAATACCTATCCCACCTTGAACCTTTCTATACCCTACATTAAAAATTTACAAAAGTTATCCAATATTAATGTGAATGATGTAGAAGTGGTGAAGATTGAACCAAATTTAACAACGTTTTTTTGCATTGTATTATTTTTATTTCCGCCAACTAACAAATTATCGCAGTTCAATGAACAAGAAAAAGAAGAAACCATTAATGACTGTAAAGAAATTATGACAAATTTGTATTGCAATAGCCCATCAGAAGACGAAGACCCCATAACTCAATCCAATCCACAAATCGATCCCGTTTTTAAAGACTATACTCAACCAATCCAAAGCCATAGCTTTTATAATATAATTAATGATGAAATCGAAACAAATAAACTCGTTAAAATCTCGTACAGTGACGATTTTAATGTTTTGCAATCGTGTTTTAATAATAAGATACTATTTCCACTATTATACAAACTAAGAGTGCAAAGCTACTAGCGCCACCTAGTGGCTGTTTCATTTTTTTTCATTTTTATTACTCTCTCTCCCACTCCCTTTAGCTGAGTGACGGGTATCTAATAGTCGAAGTACTCGACTATAGTGTTCTCTCTTGTTCAAGTCAAATTTGTGTAAAAGTTATGCCCCTGCAAAGTTGACCAATTTTTCACTTTAAAAAACACACAGTTTTAAGCTACATTTTTGACTCGTTTTCTATCGAATCGCTTTGCTACTTGTTTCCACTGATTGGTGAGTTAATTATAAGTAAAATATGTAAAACATAGTGCAGTTTGCCAGCCGCATCTCTTAGTTATGCGTTATTTGCCAAACGTCCATTTTTTTCATGTTTTTCCACTTTGATGGAAAATACAAAAAATCTATTTAATACTATTTTTTTATACTTTCCTAAAACGTTTTAAAAGCTTTCTTCTTGATTTTAGGAAAGTTGTAGCTGGGTCCGCGTGCGTCCGCGGTTTTAAGAGCCAAAAAAGGTCAAAAAGGCATGGTCCCAAATGTTGTATTTCTGTCGATCCCTGGTCAGATTAACACCTGTTTTCAGGAAATCCGTTAATTATACCCTATACTCGTAGAGTAAAAGAGTATATTGTATTCGTGCAAAAGTATATAACAGCTAGAAGGAAGCATTTCCGACTCTATAAAGTATATACATTCTTGATCAGGATCACTAGCCGAGTCGATATAGCCATGTCCGTCTGTCCGTCTGTATGACTGTCTGTCTGTGTGTCTGTATGAACGCTGAGATCTCGGAAACTACAAAAGCTAGAAAGTTGGGATTACCCAGACATATTCTTGGGCTTCCTACGCAGCCCAAGTTTGTTTCAGCAGATGGCCACGCCCCCTCTAACGCCCACAATCGCCTTAAACTATTTTATGTGTGTGTGTTTTCGTGTCTGGCGCCCACACCATTAAATATTTTGGTAAAAATGCAGTTTTATTGTGTTTATTAATACCTATCAAAATGTAGAAAATTTTAAAAATCAATCAAAATTTTAAAAAACAATTAAAAAAAAATTTTTTTTTTTTATAATTTTCTTAAAAATAAATCTTAAAAAAAGAAACTGAACAAAACCAAAACATAAATAAAAATGATTTTTTTTGACGAAAAAAAAGGATTTGTTCATCAATTTTGACTTTGCCGATTTATAAGTGCGCCCCTGCCACGCCCACTTTCTGTCTCAAACATTAATTTTAAAGGTATATCAATTATCTATCATATGCTGTCATTCAATTATCTCTACTGGTTAAAAAGTTATTATTTATTACCAAAAAAACTCAAAAGGCGCCACTGTGCTCCGTCGGAGAGGTCGTTTTCTATTGCAAAAAAAAAAACGAATTTCCGAAAAGAGTTCAAAAATTGCTTCGACTGAAGACATGGTCAATAAAATAATTTTTCTCAACTCCAACACAGACAGCATTAATGAAAATGTCTAAAATATCGATTAATATGTAAATAAATCCGTCAATATTTTCAATCTAATATAATGCTTTTTATGATTAACTAGCAATACCCGATGCGACGTTGTCCGCTACTATTAGCAAAGCATTTCTTGCTCTAGATAGTTACCTGATTTAATCATATTTCAGAATTCTAATTAATATCCGAGTTAAGTCCCGCCTAAACGAAGCTGAGCACCACAGTAAACCCACCTAATATTTACCATATCTCCTAACCATAACTTACCTTTCCTTTACACCGCCTTAACCCCACCTATCTCTCACCCCAGGCACACTTTTTCATCACACTAATGCTGTTTTCACACCATATTCAGTCTTCACGCCGAAAAAACATCATTTAAAAAATCGTTCTTTACCATAACACCCTGTTTTTCTTTTCTTAGCCAACAATTTCCCCACTCTAGTCTTACCTGAAAAAAATGTTTCCTTGCTTAAAACCCACTGTAATTCCACTTAAACATCGCAGGATTGGTAGGTTTAGGTATTAGGTACCCCCATGTCGGTTGGGGCTGAACAGCTGGATTAAACATTTCCGGAAATAAAAGAAAACTAAAACATGGCGCACCTAAAGCACTAACTCTTTTGCGTGTAAACTGTGGAAGTAATTCGATCTAAAAGTCAACATTTTTCGATTTTTAAGGTTTCCTGTGAGTCTTTTGGAGATAAATTTTTCAAACAATTTCCTTCTTTCAAAATTTGTGTAGTTACGCCTTTTCCTAAATGGGAATTTTTTATATGTGCATGCAGATATTGTTGTTTAAGGTAAATGCATATGAACGTATGTATGTAAATGTATTGCTCAATAGTTATTGTACTTTTTTTTACAGTTTTGGAGTAGAGCCCAGAAACTCTTACTCCTGAATATTTTACGGGCCATCTACTACTTTTGATTTAGAATTGCATCCATTAGATGATCCGTGTATTTTATCCCAATTGTGAAATTTAGATAATTTTACATACATATATGTACATGCCGACTTGTCGATGTGTGTGTGTGTCGGTTCGTTTTTACATTTAATTTTGACTACTAAAAGTTTTTCACTGCTCTCCCCTTAAAATCCATTCTAAAAATGATTTAAAGTCAAAACAAAAATTCCTTATGGACTAAACGGATTAGCTGCAAATTTTGATTTAGAAGTGCATCCATTAAATAATCCGTTTTGGTAACCAAATTGTAAACTTTTGATCAGGTGTTTCTAGATGACTCCGCTTTAAATGACTCTCTCTGCTCGTTACTCTTTCGCTCTGCTTCTGGTGACGTTGTTTTTATGAAAGCTTGGGAAATCGTTCGTGAGCGGTCCGAACTCCCGAAATATATGTGGGAAAACCAGAAGAGCAAATAGGAAGAGAAACTAGAAGTGGTCGGCGCTTCTAGATAAGTCTATCGAGAGTACAAGAAGCGAGTAAAGTTCAAAGAGAGTCAGTCAGTGTCAAGATTTCGTTCGTACCAGACACAAGCCGAAATATCATTGCAAGTGCAACGCGAAAAACACTTTGTTCAAGTTTAAGTTTAAAACCACAACGGAACTTGTAATCCCTATCCTAAATATTAATAATATAATAAACAAGTTTATAATAATACAACGTTGTCTCAGGAGTGTTCGTCAATAACGGAATCCCGGGACCACATATATTGTTGTTCAGCACTAATAGTCGAGTCCATCTAGCCATGTCCAGAGTAGATTATTGTTGCATAATTTACCGACACTTGCAAATCGTATAAGAGGTGATATTGATTCTGTAGAACTTGTAAGCCGCCTAACTTATGATGTTCCCGTTAGACTAACACGAAATTATCATCCTCTTAATTTACCACGATGTACATCAAATTTTAGTCTGCACGAACCCTTTCGCGTTCTACGTAATAATTATAACAACCTTTATCATATAATATGCACCTCAACTTCTATCCTGGTATTAAAAACTAATATTTGAACTCATTTGCTTCACTCCTGATTGCATCTTTATTATAATTTATGTGTCCCGTCTTTATTTCTTTTATGTATTCTTCCTCGCGAACTCGCATTTTTGCCCAAACTAACAAGCATGTGCTTGCACGTCCATATATATTTAAGTAAAAAGGTTTTTTTTTAAATTTTTTGTTTTTAAATTTTGCAATTAAACTAACAGTAGTTTACAGCCCTGAGACCAATTTGTATACTCTTGCACACTGGTCCCATTGCCCAATATTTTTGCAAAAACCCATTTTTATACCCGTTATTCGTAGAGTAAAAGGGTATATTGTATTTTTGCAAAAGTATGTAACAGCGTTTCCGACCCTATAAAGTATATATTTTCTTGATCAGGGTCACTAGCCGAGTCGATCTAGCCATGTCCGTCTGTCTGTCCGTCTGTATGAACGCTGAGATCTTGGAAACTACAAAATCTAGAAAGTTGGGATTATCAACACATATTCTTTGGCTTCCTACGCAGCGCAAGTTTATTTGAGCCGGGGACACGGCCCCTCAATTAACCGATTTTAAAAGGTGTCTGGCGCCCACACCTTTAAAGATTCCGAAAAAGTAAAAATGCAGTTTTGTTGTGTTTATTAATACCTATCGAAATGTTCTCCATCTCCCTTTAGTTGAGTAACGGGTATCTGATAGTCGGGGCACCCGACTATACGCGTTCTCTCTTCGTTACGAAAAAAAAAATCATTTTATCTCCTTAGAATATTATACGTTGCATTTAAAAATCGCAACTTCGTTACTGAAATTGCAGCCCTGTTAAATTCGGTGGCTCTTAAAGTCAGCTGTTCGTTGAGCAGAAATGTTGACTTTTTGGCACGAACATTTTAAAGTTAGATTGCCAATGTTCTGCTTAACATTTTAAAATAAAGTAAAATGGAAAATATTAGTGGAGGTATGTAAAACTTAAGTGGTTAATGCAATATTTGTTTAATGATGTGTCTTTGTGTATATGTGCTTTTGTAAAGTTGCATATTAAACAATTTTATCCTATCATTGTTCGTGTTTCGTGGAATAAAAGTAGGTTGGATTGCGCCGGATTATAAAAACTAATAACGCAGTTTTGTTCTTAAATGTATTTACAATAAGATGACATAAACCTTTTTTGCTCAATTTTGCTTCATTTTACAAAAATAAACTTTTTGCTAGACAACATAGACCTAAGTTATGCAGAAATGCTAGAGTATTGGCTGGTACACGGACGCGAAGCCGAAAGCGAAATTGTGATGTTTACCCAAGCTACAAGCAAATTATCGGTGCAAAAGATAAATGCAGACCTAAAGGTCTATATATTACAGAATATACGCGTCTGTCTCATTACAGAACTTGTTAGGCCGCACAGCCGAGCGTATTATGCTGTTACAAAAAGACGTGTTCAATGTTTATAAAGATTTTTCCGGTTTGACATTAGCAATTAGGCAGTTATGGATTTGATGGTTCAACTGAGCAATTGGAAGCTACAGACACATTCGATCAGTCTCTGTTTGTGACAACACTAATTCCGCTTAAGTCAGTGGATTTGATAGGTCGAATTATTTGGATGAATCGGTCTCCGCAGTCTGTTCGATTTTGCAGGCCTCTAAAAATTGAATTCATAAAAGAAACAAAAAGTCATTTCAAAACAGAGAAAAAACTACTGGACTCGGAAATTGAAAATTTAGTGCCGTTTGGTTTCACAGATGAGAACAAGAGTGTTTTCCCCATAAATTTTGAACTGAAAATTACATTAATTGATGGGAAAGTTCTTAATATTTTGACAGAAACCAATTCGACCCAGGCTTGCCCAATCTGTGGATAGAAGCCCCTGGAATTCATGACTGTCGTTGATATTCAATCGGACAAATTTACGCCGGTGAACTCCCATGTGTTCGAGTATGGAGTACATCCCCTACAAGCGTGGATTCGTTTTTTCAAATTCGTTTTCAAAGTGTCATATGGATTTGGTATTGACAAGTGGCAAGTACGTGGCCCCCAAGACAAGGAAAAAGTGGCTGCCCGGAAAAAAGAAATTCAGCACAAATTATGGGAGGAGCTTGGGCTCCATGTCGATAAGCCCAAAGCAAATGGAAGCGGCAATATTATATTTATATTTTATTATATTTTATTTTAAAAGCAATTTCAAGCCACTTTGAAATAGTTACTTCAAAATTTAAAATTTTCTGCCCAAAAACTGCATTTTTATATAGGAAAATATCCCTGGTACCCAATGTCAGCTACTGTACGTAAAGTACTACACTGAGAAAACTTGAGAACGAAAAAACCAAGAACGAATCTTCTTGATTTCAGTATTTCGTCTTCTCACTTTTTCGAGCACAAACGTTCTTGAAATCAATAAAAATAAATAAATGAAATGAATAAAAGTATTCTTGATCTGGTTTTTTGAGAATACATCATTCTTGATTTCGGTAATCAAGCATGAGCACTCTTGAAATCGTCCCTAAGCATTCTTGAAATCGTCCCCCAAAAATGAGAGAGATTAAAAATGAGAGAGTCATTACCGAAGTTCACTTCGGATCTCGTCAAATGCTCGTTTTATCGGCCAGTTTCTTGGAATCAGTGAAGCAGTGAAGCGAGCATAATGGAGTGCGCTGACGACTCACACGACACACGTGTGAAGAACCTTCTAGAGAACCTTTCTCGAACGTAAGTGTTTAATAATAATATTAGTGTTAAGTAATAGTGAAAAAGAATTTCCAATTAATAATAGTAAAAATGTGAAAACAGAAAAATTGTATTTCAACGTTTAGGCGGTGTGCAATAGCCCTTAAGTTTCAGTAAAATAACTTGTACGAATCGTAATATATTTCTTCCTTCCCTAACTTGTCAACTTTTTTGTTCCGTTCGAATAAAAGAGTCAAGTAGAAGTTTATTTCATACCTATTAACAGTTGGACGTAGCCTATCGTGTAGAGCTTCTGTCTTCGAACCAAAAGGACCAAGTTCGATCTCCGACCCGCCATTTTTTTTTTTTGTGAACCACACTAAAATAGAGATTCTATATTATACTTTTAAAGATTAACTGCAACTTTTGCGTTCGCCGATTAAAGTTATGCTAAAAGAAATGCTGACTAATATTTTTAAGTTGTTTAAGTTAAGTCTGTAATGAATCTTGTAGCTGCCCCTAAAATACCCTTAGAACTAAGCTAAGACCTAAAGTCCGTTAGACCTTATCTGTAAGATACAGTGGTTTGCAGTCTCCAAATGGGATCGAGACGGTGTCAGTGAGCATCTGTTTAACAGCTCTGTTAAACCCTTACAGAATATAGATAAGGTCAAAGGAAACGAAGATTAACATATAATAGTGTCAAGTAGCTGGGAAAAGGAAAAGGGAAAGTTGGGTTTCGTGCTAGCTGGAGGGCGAGGTTACCTTCTTTTGGTTTTGGATTCTCGAGCAGAGAAGGTCGTAGGTTCGGAGTAATTATTACAACTCGTTTTGCAGTGAACTCCAACCTTAAAGTCAGGTGGATCATCACATAAGTTTTCGCGGGTGTCCCCAAAAGGATAAATAAAACACCCATATAAAGAAAAAAAACCTAAGCCCAAAGACCAAACAAACCAAATAAAGTTACAAACTAAATTAATTAAATTTTCTGTGCCAAATCCACTGGGTGAGTTTACGCAAAAAGCAAGGTATTCCACTGGTGTCTGAAAGATAATTTTGGATTAGGTTTCGGCGTCCATATACCTGGAGACGAAAGAACGAAGAATCTACGCCATAAGCTAGCCAAGACCAAGCGGGGAAAAAGCCAGAAGTCAAAGCGAGAGAGCAGCGGTGCTACGAGCTCCAAGAGAGAAGAAGAAGACCCAGTTTTCGACATCGCGAGCAGCTGGGACGACGAAGTTAGAGCGCTGCTAATTTAAGCCCGGTTTATTCGGTTTCCTCGCGTGCGCTAAAGGCCGTTGGGATATTGGGGGACCATAAAGCTCTATGAGAATGTAGTGAGGGAGTTTGAGGCGGAGCAGAAAAGTGAATACCCTGTGAAAAGTAATGCAGTGCCAGTGATCGTCCCTAACCCCGATTTAAGACCCCTACTCAAAATTACGTAATCCTAAGGAGTTCTAAATCCGGGAAAAAGCCCAAAAGCCCCCTGAAAATGCCCATACGTTTCCGCCAGTTGTCCATTTCCGGTTTAAGATTCAAATAGCCGGTAATTTTCGGCGTTGGAAAATATTCCATGCCTATAACAGAAGAAGAGATCAGTGAGCGAACCGAGAGAGGGAAGTAGTCCGGACTTGAACCAGTGAGAGAGTGGCTCCCCCTAAGAGTATGTGTTAGAGGGGGAGAAAGCATAGCTCAGAAGCATACTGAAAAGAGCATTGACCGAACAGCGGAGAGTGGGAATGGGAAATTAGATTAGTGGGTAGTTATGTAAGAAATTGTCTGTTTTAAATATTAGTTTTGGCTAGTTTAAAAAAAAAATGTCCCAAGGGCCTCGGTGCGCGTATCGGTGCGAGTGTGGCAAAAAAAACTTTTAATAAATACATATGTACATTATTTGAAATAATACAATTTTAAACCCTCCCCAAGAAGCAAAACCGGAACGACCTCTGGAAAGCGCTTTCTACGTTGGAACCGAATGAAATGTGAGTGAACTTGTTACCTTTTCATATTTTGAAACAATTTTTGCGAAATTGAATTTTCTCTTGTGAGTTTTTTTCCATTTGCCGTATGTAAAGCCACTGTTTGCCCAAAACTAACATGGGAACAGAAAACCCTTTTGTTTACCTTAGTTAACATAACCAAAACTGTTAATTAACAGCGACGTATAAAAGCAAATTAAATCAAAAGGTAAACAAAGTGGTTTTGTTGTTTTGAATTGCTTAAAGAATTTTATTGGGAAAAGTACATCTTAAAACGTAATTGATTAAAGAATTATATTTAATTTATATCCTAACAATTTTGGAAAAAACCCGAAGATCTCCATAAAATTTTATATTGTAATTTTTAGTCAGTAATAAATTATTATAAAGTTTCCGTAAATAACTATTTTTTGATCCCCGCTAATTAACCCCTAACCCAGAAAACAAAAGGGGCCATGAGCGAGTATGAAGTGGAACTTCATGGCCAAGGTTGGGTGGGCAAAGTGGGCTGCAATGAGATCAGCAGGACCCTATCCGATATCCCAATTTTCTTTGCATGTCCTTCTTTGATGTCATACGTGTAACTTGTTCTCCGTCCGGTTTAGCATTTTTTTTGGTTCGTATTTGCACGTTATATTTTAATAATAAGATTGTAGGCCTCGCGGTGTAGCACCATTATAACAACCCCACCGACGAGCCAGGAAGCCGGAGAAATAGAATACGTGCCGGCTATACTCGAGAAGAACATATTGTCTATTTTTTCTAAATGTTACCCATTACAGGTTTAATTTATAGAAGCTTATTATTTTTGGCGCCCAAAGTGTCGGCTTTAGTTTATTTCATCTATTTCTCGATTTAGTTGAACACAGTAAGCTAGTGTGACTCACTTATACGTATGACCCTTTCTGTTTATCTTTGCTTTAATTTCATTTTTGTGTTTGATTTGTCTGCCTCGATAGTAGTAGTAGCAGCCAATCAGTTTTATTTTCCGCTTTTATTGGTCCGCATTTTTAATTTGGATTACAAGCTAAGCAACTCTAGAGAGGTTAGTTTGTCCAATGTTAATGTGGGTTCGATTTTTCTATTTATTTTTCAATGAAAAGGAGATGCTAACACTAGGTGATGAATGGCAGCGAGATTGGCTATTAGTAGCTGACCGTTGACCACGTCTAACAAAGCGTTTTAAATGTTCATCTTTTCTTTTATTTGCGTACTTTTACAGCGATCAGTTGCATAGGATATTCAGGAGATACATTTCGAAAATGTACACCTGACCACAGCTGATTCTGCGGCCAAATTGGTAAAGTGTGCGAACTATATCTATAGTCTTCTTTGTCGTTAATGTTCTTCTTAAATCGAGTAGGAAATAGGAAGCGATGGTTCACAGGACTGCCACCTACCCACGATTTAAGGGGTTTATTAAATCTATATTTCTTTAAAATCATTTTCACATGCATTGAAATGGAAAATTCGGAAATATTTTGTGGACGGGAAAGGTGGTAAAATTTAGTTGGGAGATCAAATATTTACATACATAATCGATGGATTAACTTTTCAAAAAATAAATTAAATAATTTAAGCATTAGTTGAGTTTAAAACAATTTATAAAGAAATTTTAGCTGCACATTTAAAAAAGGAGATCCATGGGATTAGATCGGACTCCTGAGGAAGAGGTAGCACCTCCAGTTGTTATATGTAGCCTTTGCCATAGTACTATAGAAACACAGGAAAAATACACAACAAAGTGTGGACACGATTTCCACAAAGCCTGCATTAAAACCCATTATTCAGCATCGCCAAACTGTCCAGTGTGCCAAAAAAGGTGTATTTCTCAGAAGCTATCCCAACCGACAAATCTTTCACTACAAACGCGTCAGCAATCGTTGTTCGTATCGCAAGCGAAGTAAATTTAGCCGAAACATTGGAAGATTGTCCAGGGACAAGCTCGAAACAAAATTCTAAAATGAGTAACGTAAGCGAGGAAATTGCAGCTGCTGTAGAAGCAATGCAAAACAATCTACTAACGCAGCTGACCGAGCAAATGGCTACGCTCATTCAAACAAGTATGGAAGCTCGGTTAGGCAGCAGGCAAGAGCAAGATATTCAGCAGCAAGCGTTCCACTAGAGCAACTGTTAGGGCTAGCTATCCCTCAAGAGAATGCTGGCCAATCAGCAACAGGACCAACTCCCTTGAGAAGCAATTTTTCCGATCTGTCTCAAAGGCCCGACAAAGTAGGCCACATAATGAATAACTGGAAACTTCGGTTTTCCGGAGCTGGCGATACTTTGGGGGTAGACAAAAACTGTCTACTGCCTGAAACATTTATAGGGTTGAGGCGTTAACTCATCAGACCCTCGAAGAAAACTTTTCACTTCTTTGCAGCAATGCTAATACATTGTTCGAGGGTAAAGCTGCCGATTTCTTTTGGCGGCATCACAAAGCTTTGGGGGTAGTGCGCTGGCAAGAACTTTGTGCAGCACTGAAAAATCAATTCAGAGACTCCAGGACGGATGTAGACATCCGCCAAATGATTAGGGACCGCAAGCAAAGAGACAAGGAAACTTTTGAGGCATTTTACGATGCGATACTAAAGCTTGTGGACCGCCTAGATCAGCCTACATCGGACAAAACTTTAATAGAAATAGTTCGTAGAAACTTACGTCCTGAGATCCAGCATGAAATATTAAATATTTCGTTGGATTCAATGAAAACCCTTCGAGAAATCTGTAGAAAACGGGAATGTTTTCTGGATGAGGTTCGTAAGACTCATGGCTATCAAAAAGGCGCCCCGTTTAAAAGGCAGGTAGCAGAGCTCTTAACAGTTGACGCGATGGAAGATAAATCCAAATTTTTAAGAGGAGGAGTTGAGAGAGATTGGAGCTCTATCCCTTATATGCTGGAACTGTCATAAGGAAGAACATAGATTCCAGGACTGTAATGCTAAAATGAAGGTCTTTTGTTATACTTGTGGTAGGCCAAACACCTACAGAAATCAGTGTCCTAAATGTTAAAAAAACCCAGCAAGGAACACCCCAGCCACACGCCAGCCGATCAGTGTTCCACCAAATCCAACAGCTCTAAATGTTACCCATTACAAGTCTCCCAGGGACTTGAATTTTATCAACGACTTATCTCGGGAAAACGAGTAAGATACTTTTTGAAACTCTGTTAAAGTATAAAATCAAGTTTACGGCATCTAGATGAATCTGAAATATGCGTAATAAACTTTAAAGCCGTAGCGCACCGCCTGAGGCTAATTATTTTTTACTTCTTCTTTCTTTTATGGATTAAGGATACAAAAAGGTAATTTATATAAGAGGGTGAGTGTATGACCTTAGAAATTTCATACAAAATAAGTCAACCCTAATGTACATTGTACATACCTACTTTGAACACGTACAATGTACATACATGTATTGTGAAAAAAAGGCATGCCACGCTAAATGCATTTATGTATGTATACATACATATGTACATATGTATGCTTATGCAGCAGCGTTAGTGTGTCAAAACTTTGCACAACACGTGCCAAGTCCTTATATATGAGTGCATTTCCTATTCTGTTATTTTTAAGGCCTTAAAATTAGTTTTATGTTTAATACTTTAACTACATTTTTAGGCGCTGGAGCGAACTACAAATGTATGTACATTGTACAATGTAGTATGTATATACAGTATGTATATAAATATTCTACAATTTGTATTATATATTGTTATTTAATTTATATATAAATCTTGCAGTTTGTGGGACGTAAACAGGAAGTGAGCGAGAAACAACCATCGCCGATTGGTATCGATTCACCTAGAGGAGGTAGTACGTTCAAGGTAAAATATAATAGGGCCCTAATTTATGGTACGATTTATGTATGTTACTTAAATTTATTCATACTTAATAATGATACGAATGCTGTTAGACTTAAATTTTTTTAGTTATAAGTAATTTATAATTATGTAATATCTATAATAATTAATAAAAAGGAATAAAATATAAATAAAATGGATATACAAATTTTTAATTTTTCTGAAAAATTCCTTTTGGGATCAAGAGTGAAACATTATTAAAATCGAGAAGAACGTATTCTTGAAATCAAGAACGCCTACTCTTGAATCAAGAACGCCCAATCTTGAAATCAAGAATGGTTTCGTCTCGGTAGTGGAGATATTACTAAAATAAAAAACGCCCACTCTTGAAATCAAGAACGCCTACTCTTGAAATCAAGAACGCCTACTCTTGAAATCAAGAATTCTGTTCTTAAAAACAAGAATAGTTTCTTCTTGGAAAGAGAGACATTATTAAAACCGAGAACCATTTACTCTTGGAACCAAGAACGCGTATTCTTGAAATCAAGAACGCATATGCTTGAATCCAAGAATTTTTCTTCTTGAAACCAAGAAGACTTTTATTCAAAAAATTACTCTCAAATCAAGAATACTCGTTCTTGATTTTAGTAAAACCGTTCTTGGCTCACTTTTGAGCACGAAAATACTGAAATCAAGAACGTTAAGAACGATTTTTTTTCTCGGTGTAGCTCATGGGGCTCAGATCGTTGCCGCATCGGCCCTTCCACTTGACTGCCTAAGCGAAAATGCATCTGAAGCTCGGAACAACAAGACAAAAAAATCGCTTAAACACCATGACTGACGTTTTTCGTAGAGCCCCTTCATCAGATCCGATGGTTTCCAGCATCCACATCAAGGAAAGAGTACATCAAAACAGAAGACGCAGTTACCCTTTAGAAGTTATTGATCTTTTAACACCACCAAATGTCGATTTCCCAAATAGTTATCCTACTACAGATAACAATTTTGAAGATGACTTGGATATACTTGAATGTACCGATGTCTTTTCCTTTGATTTAGATGTTGAAAGTGATTAAAAATTAATTAAGTAAATATATTATAATTGTTCAAGATGCATTCTTTTGTTTGGAAGTTGAAGATTTGTAGAGCGGGAGGGGATAGGGGATTGAGGGGATATTTACTAAAGTTATTTTATATATATTTACAATTTATCGGATATATTGGCTCAATTTTCATGGATATTTTGTAAATTTTTGTCCCAAAGTGCATTGGTTTCTATGGGGCGGAAAGGAAGGCGTAGTCCGATCGGCACAAAATTTTGTTCAGACTTTGCATATATAATAACTATATAGTGTGCCAAGTTTCAAGTCTGTAGCTTTTCTAGTTTATGCAAGAATATTGGGCATTGCACTCAGGGAAAAATTCGCGCTTTTCGATATCAAATCAAAAGAAAGATAGGTAAGCACGAAATTTCTTGATCCAAGAACGAAAATTTAAAATCAAGTACGAATAATTCAAGCCCGAATTTATAGATTTGAGAACGAACGTTCTTGAAATAAGTACGACATAAGATTGTTTTAAGTAAAAAAATTTTTAATTTAAGAATGAAAAATTCTTAATTTAAGTACTTTTGTACTTTAAATATTTTACCTAACATCATTATTTATTTAACTTAATTTTACAGTTAAACATATTTTAAATGTAATCATATTCTGAAAAATTTTTAGTAATGATTAAAGCGATAGTTAGGAAAACTCTTACCCCGACCTCGGTTTGAACCCACGACCACTCGCACTGCAGACAGACGCTTTAGCCGACTCGACCACGCACGCTTCTTAAAATGCGTTGACTTAAGAAGGCTCAAATACTGTGACGAAAGGACTAACGTAAAAGTTATAATTATTTATATTTATATTAAAAAAAAAAACAATTTATAAATATTAACAAAAAAAACAGAAAAAAAGCTTTTTAAAAAACGTAAGTACCTATATGCAGACAATTTATTTGTCCAAACGCCTCTAACAGCTGCACCACCCTGAGAATTCACTTTTTCTGGTTGAATGGTCATATTTAAGAACGAATAGTTCTTGTTTTAAGAACGAGTGTTCTCAAAATTTCAAGTACGATTCGGAATTGTTTCAAGAACATTCGTTCTCAAATTATTCGTTCTACATTTTTCTGGGTGTGGGACAAGTGTGCCTTGCAGGGGTATTATAATTTCAGTCAGATGTTTGCAACGCGGTGAAGGAGACGTTTCCGACCATCTAAAGTATATATATTCTTGATCAGAACCAATAGCCGAGTCCATCTAGCCATGCCCGTCTGCCCGTCCGTTCGTCTGTCCGTCTGTCTGTTTATATACGAACTAGTCTCTCAGTTTTAAATCTATCGCGATGAATCTTTCCCAAAAGTCTTTTTTCCATTGCAGGAAGTACATATGTCGGAACGAGCCGGATCGAACCACTATATCTTATGGCTCCCATATGAATAATCTCAAAAAATATATAAAAATACATTGTAACTTTGTAGGAAGAAGGCGTTTTAATTTTTGGCAATTTAATATCAACATTTTCAATAGGCAATAATATATTTTGAATCCCAGAAACAGCACCGATCGAGTGAGGAATAAACTTCGGGTACCTTTTATAACTGCAAGGGTATATAAACTTTGGCTTGCCGAAGTTAACTTCCTTTCTTGTTTTCGTTTATTTTTTAGCGTGAAACAAATTAAAAAAATATCCAAAGAACCGTTCTGAAGATATTCGCAAAAATCCAGATTTTCTGCACTTTTTTTATAAAATGGTCGAAAACCATTAGACCAACTAATTTGTAACTGACACAATTTAAGATATTACTCGTTGTGATCGGGCCGCAATTATCGGAGAATGCAACCCGGGAAAGTTCGAAAACTATGACTATTTTTTGAATAGCTAGTTTTCATTTAAATAAAAAAATGTATAAATAATTCACATTTAAGGGACCTTTTGTTGTTAACAAGTCAAGGCCAAATAAATGCAAATTCTGGGAGATATGAATTTTTTAGTAAAATAACCGATTTCCACAAACATGTTTTTCAAGGCAGGTGGCCTGCTTTTCTTTGTTTGCTTTTTGACATATGAACAAAATAGGTGTATTTATTGTACATTAAGGCGTATGATCCATAAAGCCGGAAAGGACAAGTCCCAGCTACCGTCATAAAGGCCAATCAGCCTTCTGCCCTGCCTATTTAAGATATTTGAAAAGCTGCTCCTCAATCGCATCAAGCATTACCTACAAGCCCACAATGCAATACCAATGCAAATATACATACATAACTATTGAACAAGTGAACCGGAAAACCTCCGAGATACGAAATGCATTTTGTAGCAGAATCGCGAGTTACGTTACTGGTTATAGTTGCAAAAGCACAAACACATGTATAATAATAAATATAACAACAAGAATAACTATAAGTTTAAGTATATACAAGGCCAACGATCACTAGTAATAATTATGTATGTATACACAAATTTTATAATTATGTGAGTATAAGCATGTATGTATTTGAAATGCAACCCTGCAAACCAGAGAACGGAGGTAGAGAGCGAAGGGAGAGTTATTTGTCGATTTGCAAGCGTAAAGTGCGGACGCGAGAATAAAGACTTCTTAAAAACCAACAAATCCCAACAAATACTTTTAAATAACAGCATCACTCGAACCGGACCCCTACAATTTCAGAAGTGGGCGTAACCAAAATGAATAACATTTCAAAGTTAAACTCAGTGTCGGTAGTGCAGTTGAAGAGATGGTTGGAAGTGCTAAACAACGGGCACGAAAGACGAATTGATTCTGCGTTTGAGCACAATGAGCAATACTGAACAAATTGAACAGGATATTCAATAAAAAATTCACTATTTCGTTGCTGCTTCGAAGTCGGTAAAAACCTGCCATCAACAAGACCAACAATTATTGTTGGGATTGTGTGACAAAGAAGACGACGCAAAACTAACGGATTCTTTCAACGAAGACGAAGAGAATGACAACCAGCAAGAGAACGAGCAGCTACATGTCGAAGTGCGCAAGACAGAAAGAGACGTCGATATAGTCAGTGAATTGCGCCAGCTAATGCAGAGCGTCGAACTACATTTATTGACACCAAAGCAAACGCGCAACGCGAATATTCAAGGCCATGTAGAAGTATGAGAAATGATGCAGAGCGGTAATAATCAGAGCCGAATGGCCAACGGAAATGGACAAGCCGAAAATATCAACGGCGAGAATTCTTGGAGGATGGCGGTGGAAGCTTTAAGTGTATACGACGGTCAAACATGCGCTCGTAAATGGATCGCGCAAATGAAAAACAATTCCAATATTTATGGAATTACTGGAAATCAAATGAGGATTCTTTTCGTCAGCAAGGTCAAAGGCACAGTTAACGCCTAGTTATACGAAAACCCAAGCCAAGGCAGCCAATGGATGATCTATGCGATCAGATGATTTCGATGTTCGGGGAAACTCAGTCGAAATTAAAAAAACGCCGAAAATTCGAGTCGTATGTGGCAAACTAATGAAAAGTTTGGGAAATACTTGGATGAAAAGCTAATGCTATCTCAGAACGTCAGCTTGGATCAAGATGAACTACTAGATCAAATTATCGAGGGCATACCAAACGGAAGTTTGCGCAACCAAGCGCGAATTCAATGTACTTACCAAGCTGCTGTCAACGAAGTCGATGCCATTTGGCTAGGAAATGTTTGAAGCCGAAGAGACAGCCTGGGTCGTGTTTGCCTGCGGCGAAATGGGACACTGGGTAGGACAATGCCCACAGAACAAAAGCAACAAGAAAGCTGACAACGATGACGTAAGATATGTTAAAATATATTTTGTACATTTTTCTAATAATCCAATAATTATGAATGCCTCATAAAATCGGGTAGTCCGATTTCGTTGATTAAAGCTTTTTTGGTACACAAGAACATTGAAGTATTGCAGGAGGACAAACGGTATTATGGTTTAAATAATGGTTTATATAATAAAAGTTATTTGCAAATGCAAGAAAAATACTATTTTACATTGTCAAAAACTTGATGCTATTTTGGGGACAGATTTCTTGGAAGCGTGCAACATAAATTTAGACTTAAGTACTTTAAAAATAATTACTGTCGAAGCGAAAAATAAGAAAATATTTTTGAAGATGAAAATCGTTATAAAAATGATGAAAATTGTTATGAAAAAGAAGAAAATAGTTATGAAGATGAAAATCATTTTGAAAATGATGAAAATTGTTATGAAAAAGAAGAAAATAGCTAAGAAGGTGAAAATCGAGAATGAACGAAAAAGTAGATAACAAGGTTCGATGCCAGCTTATTAAAATATTGGAGAATGAGTATATAAGTTAACAACCAGCTCCCAGCATAAGCTAGGCAGGGCAATTTTACATTTTATTATCTGATTTTCATATTTATACCCGTTACTCGAAGAGTAAAAGGGTATATTGCATTCGTGCAAAAGTATGTAACAGGGAGAAGAAAGCGTTTCCGACCCTATATCAGGGTCTCTAGCCGAGTCGATCTAGCCATGTCCGTCTGTCTGTCTGTCTGTCTGACTGTCCGTATGAACGTTGAGATCTCGGAAACTACAAAAGCTAGAAAGGGATTAACCACACATATTCTTGGGCTTCCTACGCAGCGCAAGTTTATTTCAGCCGAGCGCCACGCCTCTAACGCCCACAATCGCGCTCAAACGATTTTGAAATAAGTCTGGCGCCCACATTTTTAAAGATTTCGGGGAAGTATACATGCAATTTTATTTTATTTATACCTATCGAAATGTAGAATTTTCAAATCGGACCATTCGTTAAAAAGATATGTTCGATCAAAGTTTTATATCTCCATCTCCCTCGCACTCCCTATACCTGAGTAACGAGTATCTGATAGTCGGGGAACCCGACTATAGCGTTCTCTCTTGTTTTATATATCGTTTAATACTCTTTATAGATTATACCTATGTTTCTCACGTATGATTACCCTAATATTGTACCACCCTTATGGTATCCAAAAGCTGAGCCAGCAAAGTGCACCGCTATGGGCCGTGCCTTTATGCTAATGGTGGCCACTTTACGTACGACTTTAGCAATTTTGTGCTTGGTCAGCGAAGATGCCACGAGCATCTGGCCATACGTTTAACTTTTTGTCAACTTAAAGTTAGTTCACTTTTGTATTCGATTGAATAAAAATCCAAAGCTCCTTAACTGAAACTCCGGCGATCGCCGTTATTGTCTTATTAATTCCATACCCCGACTGAGTCTCAAGGCCAGTGGGCAAAAGAGGGCAGTTACCCTCTCAACCTAATCGACCTATTTCCAAGTGGATGCCACCGGCCAACCAGCCACCTATCTACAACCACGGTATACCGACCCCCCGCTACGGACGTGTAGCCAGCAGCCATCACCTCCGCCACGGAGCACAGCCAGCCGGCTTGTCAAGTACATAATTGGTGCCCAACCAAAGGAATAATATTAAATGCATTATTATTCGAACCCCACCCCTGAAGAAATATAATATGTAACTAGCTGAACGCCAACGATAGCTAAAGGTCTACACATAAAAAAAAACATACAATTACCAGTGCCTCAAGTGCATAAAATTTCCTACGCCAAGCAATAGGAATTTTATTAAATTAAATTAAATTTATTTATTCTGAAGTGACTTGATTTTCGATTTCTGATTTTGATTTTTTCTAGTGCATGAAAAAAAAATCAGGCTACCCAAATAACGCACCCTGGCGCATGAGCTATAAATTGTTATATAACAAAAAATTAATAAAAATAAAATAAAAGTATTTTATTTACTTAGTGTGGGTTTCTATACAAATGCTAAGGTTGTCACTCGTTTTTTCCTTGTTCTTTTTCACAAGTTGATCCACTGTGCCTGTTTATATATTGAATTTTCTACCAAATTAATCCAGTGTATCTGTGTTAGTAGTCGAATTGACCAATATCTGTTGACTCGCTCCTCGATCGTTCCGTAACTTGAATTTGTTCGTAGGATAAATTATTTCGACGTTTTTGTGTTTAGGTGACGCTGCAATATTGGCGTGAAGAAATCACCTCGAATTTGCTCTAAAATGTTTACGTTTTTGGCCATGGTGCTTGTCTTAATATTGCTGAAAAGTGGCCCTACACAACAAATTATCTCGTGTCTCAATCGTTCCATACCTCGCATTTGTCCACTATCATGCCGTTAACTTATTCAGCTCCCTTTAGCTGCCAATGAGTTGGGAGTATAGGGAAGTGAAGCAAGAAATTGATAGCGACGGCAGTGAAGAAGTAGGATTCTGTCAAGTAGCATAGACCAACCAGAAATGAACGCGGAATGCGTCGGCACCGATCTTGCCGCGCAGGAAGAGCGCTTGAGGAGCAATACTGTACTAAATTTCGATGCAATTCTAGCCAGGCTAGATTGCACATACGCGGACAAAACGTCCCTAAGGGTGTTACGTCAGAATTTAGAAATGGTTCGGCAAGGAGATGCCGACCTTATGGAGTACTATGACGAAGTCGAGAGGAAACTCACGCTCATCACCAGCAAGATAGTCATGTCACATAACATGGACACGCAACAGTCCTGAATAAGGAGGTTAGGGACGACGCCCTTCATGCATTCATTGCAGGGCTAAAAAGACCACTTAAATCACTCGTGCTACCAGCGCAACCCAAGGACCTTCCATCCGCACTAGCTTTAGCGCGAAAGGCTGAGAATAGCATTGAAAGAAGTGCGTTCGCGGCATCCTACGCAAAAGCCAAAGAAGACAAGGCCCCTTTTTAGGAGGGCAATAGACGCAACAATAAGGGTCAGGGAAAGCAATTGAAAGGCGAGAATAAAAACCCGCACTTCATTCCTAAGCAGGGCCAAGGCAAGCCTAATGAAGACAACCTACGGCCGAAGCGCAAGGATCCTGAAACCATAGACCAGAATAAAGTTCAACCCATGGAGGTAGACCCCTCGATGGTCAAATTCAGGCAGGAAACAAGCTGGGGGAAGCCGCAGAGTAATAATATTTACAAAAGGCAGAATTCGTCCCAGCGTCAATCGGGCCAAAGACGCCAACACGTTAATAATATAGCCCAACCCCAACAGGAGGAGGAAGGTTACTCCGCCACAGCTGAAGTTGCCAGCATTGAGGAAGACAGTGACACTGCAGAACTTAATGACCTTCTTCATTTTTTAGGGGGCGCTCCCGACTGCCGTTCGTCAAGCGACAGTTGGCTGGCAGAACACTAAAAATACTCATCGACACGGGGCGGCAAAGAATTACGTTAAGCTCGTAAAGGAGCTAAGAAATGTAATGCCGGTCGAGACCCACTTCACTGTGAGCTCTATTCACGGCTCCAATGACGTCAAGAACAAGTGCATAATGCGCATTTTTGGGTTAGACACCCGCTTTTTTCTGTTGGACACACTGAGCACGTTCGATGCTATAATAGGCTTCGAGCAGGAGTGGCATTGGACTTGGGCGACAGCGTACTAAAATACGCAAACGTCACTGAAAAGCTCAAATTCTTTGACTGTGAAAATGTTAAAGTTTCCTAAATCAATGACCAAGTTCTGCGAAAGCCGAATTCAAAAACAATATTGTGAAAAGAATTAAGGTGCTTTACACCTCTAACGAGGCACTTACCTTTAACACCTCGATCATCGCTACTATTCGAACAATAAGTGACGAACCCGTCTACTCCAAATTATACCCCTATTCTATGAGGGCAGCAGACTTTGTTAACAAAGAAATCAAGGAACTGCTAAGTAATGGTATAATTAGGCCGTCTAGATCCCCATACAACAGCCCGATTTGGGTGGTTGACAAAAAAGGGACTGACGATAATGGCATCAGGAAGAAGCGATTAGTGATCGACTTCAGAAAGCTGAACGAGCGAACAATCGCCAATAGCTATCCCACGCCAAATTTTCTACTACCCTAGACTTGAAATCAAGGTATCACCAAATATACCTGGCTGAAAAAGACCGAGAAAAAACATCGTTCTCAGTAAATGGAGGAAAGTACGAATTTTGCAGACTACCTTTCGGCCTTAAAAACGCGGGTAGCATTTTCCAAAGAGCCATCGATGATGTGCTTCGGGAAGAAATTGGCAAAATATGTTACGTCTACGTTTACATTATAATTTTTTCCGAAAATGAAATCAAACATATTAAGCGCCTGCTCGATGCCAACATGAGGGTGGCACGGGAAAAGACAAAGTTCTTTAAAGAGAGCGTAAAATTTTTAGGATTCATCGTCACTAGAGGAGGAACCAAAGCAGATCCAGAAAAAGTTAGGGCAATAAAAGAGTTCCCCGAACCAAAAAAATTGTTTAGCCTCAGGTCCTTCCTTGGCCTGGCAAGCTATCACAGAAGTTTTGTAAAAAACTATGCCGCTGTTGCTAGACCTTTCACCGCCATCCTCAAAGGGGAATACGGAACGGTCAGCAAGAATATGTCAAAAAAGGTAGCTGTCAGGTTCGACTTTAATAACAAAGACTTGCTTATAGAATCCGTTAAAGAGATTATCAACGCCTACGTTGTAAACGGGATTCATTGTGATTTCCCTACCCTGGCTCGCATTCAACATGCTTTGAGGCAGGAGTTCCCTGCAACAAAGTTTTGGCATAGTAAAACTTTCGTCAGCGGCATTACCAATACCAATGAACAGCTGGAGATCACTAAGACCGAGCATAATCGCGCCCATCGGGCCGCGCAGGAGAACGCAAAACAAATACTCCGGGATTACTACTTCCCGAACTTGTCAAAACTAGGTAGCGAGGTTGTCGCAAATTGCAAAGTCTGCAATAAAGCCAAGTACGACCGTCATCCTAAAAAGCTGGAATTAGGAAATACACCTATTCTTTCAGGCGTAGGAGAAATGTTGCATATCGACATTTTTTCAAATGACAAAAAAAATTTCTTAACCTGTGTTGACAACTTGTCCAAATTCGCGATCGTACAACCCTTAGTTTCTAGGGCATTAATAGATGTACGAGCTTTTATTCTCCAATTGGTAAATTTCTACCCAAATATTAAAACCATATACTGCGACAACGAGGCCTCTTTCAACTCTGAAACGATCACATCATTGCTGAAAAACCAATACAGCATCGATGTTGTCAATGGGCCAAAGCTACACAGTGGCTCCGGTTCTTTTAAAATATTAGAATATTTAAATTTTATTATTAAGATTTATTCTTTATATAACGCTTTTTTATTTTTCAAGTTGTCTTAAAACAGCAAAGTCCGATCCAAGACCAGCAGGATACTGCGGGAAAATGTCCAACCTGCCCAAAATACCAGTGCACACGCACTGAATCCCCCAGGTGGGGAAATGTCGGTCAGGGGACCGGGGGCACAACATCCAAATAAAGGCCTGGCGCCGCCGCCTAATGCCGACGGCTTTCATACGCCGTTGTCCAGTCTACCGGACTGGGCCAACATGGGAGCAGACCCTTTTAAAAAAAGCAATACGATGTTGAGATCGCCAGAAAAAAGGGTGGAGTGCCGTGGCAAACAGCCTGGAAAAAACCAGCTGACGAAGAGCACGGGGATGTGCTAAAACAGCTGACTGGCCTGGGATAGAATGCCAGGAAGCTGAAGAAACTCATGGATGGAAAGCGCTTCATCATCTTCAGAGGGAAGTCTTGTCGGCTGTGCAGTGCATAATCGATGATCAAAAAAAGGCTAAGGAGACAGGCAGGAAAACCTGCGCAGAAGTGCTCGCGAGCGGAAACAGTAAGCGAACAAGCGACCAAAAAACTGGGAAAACGCTAGCTGTACCAGCAAAAAAGGCAATGCATAAGGCACCGGCAAGCGATGCCAGCCTAAGTGGTAAAAAGGGGAAACATGCTGGGACAGAGTGCACCAGCAAGCCCCAAAAACCTGGGAAGAAGCCAGAGGAATGGCAACAGGTAAAACAGAAGGTAAGGAAGCCCAGGATGCGACCGCCTTGAAATGATGCGATAGTAATCGCATCGTCCACTGGAGGGTCCTATGCGGATATCATCAAAAAGGTTAGGGCTGAACCGCATCTGAAGGAGCTTGGACAAGCCGGACAGGCTGTCAGGCGTACAGCTAAGGGGGAACTCCTAATCCTCCTGAACAAGGTATCTGATCCTAAAACCGTGGAGTTTCAGACCACAATGAAAGCGGTCCTGGGCAGCACTGTGGACGTCAAAGCACTGACTGAGACACTGCTGGTCAAGGTAAAGGACATAGACGAGATCTAAAAGATAAAAGGTGTTTTAAGTGTATGGAGTTTGACCATATAGCAGGGAATTGCAAGACCCAGGAGGACTGCTCAAAATGCTGCTACAACTGCGGCGCAAAGGAGCACCAAGCCAGAGGCTGCAAGGCAACGGCCTGCTGCATGCTCTGCAAACGGAAGAAGGAGAAAGATTGCGACCACCCAACAATAAGTGGGAAATGCCCGTACTTCAGGAGGGCTATGCAAGGGCTTAGGGGTAAATAAAGTTCCTTCAGATAAACCTAAGCCATTGTGAGGTTGCCCAATTGTTGCTATAGCAAAAAGTCATCGAGAAAAACGTAGACATTGCACTCATAAGTGAGCAATACAGAAATAACAAGAAAGGAAGCTAGATTCGGCCAGCCGAAGCTTATATACCCTTGCAGATCATTTCTATTCATTTACAAAAACATTAAATTTTTTGATTCTTCCTATGGCAGCTATATAATATAGACGTCCAAATTTGGATACATCGAAAAAGAAAAGAAGAGATGGTAATAAAAATCAACAAAGATTTATTTTTTTTCCTACTAATTTCCATTTAATATGATATAGTGATCCGATTTTTTTTAAATTGTATTCGAAATTAGAAATTATTTAAAAAATAATATTCCCAAGAGTAGAAAGTTTTACTTCAAAAAACCCCAAATCTAGAATTTTTCACAATTTTTTTTTATTCTTCCAATGGGAGCTATAACATATAGTTATCCGATCCGGTCGGTTCCGACATATATATTACCTGCAATAGAAAGAAGACTTTTGGGAAAGTTTGAGCCCAGTTTGCGTAGAAACGGACAGACGGACGGACAGACGGACATGGCTAGATCGAGTCGTCTAGTGTCAAGAATATATATACTTTATGGGGTCGGAAACGTCTCCTTCACTGCGTTGCAAACTTCTGACTGAAATCATAATACCCTCTGCAAGGGTATAAAAATTCCGGAGAATGGCTAGCAAATAATAGCAAAAAATCGGCAATATGGAGCTGCGGAAATCCGAAGCTTCAGATTAGCAGGAAAAAAAGCGGAAATTGCTTCGCTAGGGCCCACGTGAAGGGTATAGCTTTCTATAGCTGTTACCTGCCGCCAAGCCATATCCTTCCCCAGGCAATATCTGTGCTTGAAGAGATTGTAGAAAACGCTCGGGAAAATCGACCAGCCGCAATAGCCGGGGACTTTAACGCCTGGGCTACCGATATGGGCTCTCCCCGAACAAATGCGAGGGTTAAGGCGCAACTTGAGAGCTTCGCCGCTTCGTGCTGCTAAACTCAGGAACGAAACCGACTTTTTGGAGATCCGGCTCCAGTTCCATCATTGACCTCACATTCGTGAGCGCTGGATTGGCCTCGGGCTCCAGCTGGAAGGTTAGTGATACCTACATGGGTAGCGACCACTCAGCAATAATCTGCACGATAAATTCGAGAAACGGCCCATCACTGGTTCCTAAGACCGTGTCAGGGTACAAAATAGAAACGCTAGACGTGGAGATGGTACAGATGTTGTTCGAGGACCTCTCCACTAGCGGTTCAGCTAAAGAACGGGCAACCACATGCATCTATGCAGAGAAAGGGGAAAAACCCATCAGGAAGAAGGCCTGCATACTGGTGGAACCAATCCATTGCGGAAGCCAGGAAAGACTGCCACAGGGCAAGACGCGCATACCAACACTCAAAAGGAAGGCCCGAATTTGAATCACTTCAAATATTTTTCAAAAAGAGAGCAAACGCAGGTGCTTTAATAATATATGCGACGAAATAAACTCCAACCCAAACGGCTTCGGGTTTTCAGTAGGCCATCGCCGACATGCCCAGCCGGCCTAAAGAGGATAGTGGAAACATTATTCCCAGAGCAAGAGAGTATGGCGCGAACCTCACAGATCGTGAACACTGGCTCCTAGGCCCCTTGTTGTGGAATGCCATGTACGATGGGATCTTTAGGATCACGATGCCCGAAGGGGCATGACTCATTGGCTTTGCCGATGACGTAGCCATAGTAGTTACGGCAAAGAAACTACCAGATGGAAAGAGAATCTGCAACGAAGCTGGGGAACGAGCAAGTGCATGGATCGACGCCAAGGGGCTCACCTTGGCAGCGCACAAAACAGAAGCAGTCCTGATAAGTAGCAGGCAGATAGTAGAGACTGCTACTATTAAAATTGGAGAAGCCACAATTAAATCGCGCCCAAGCCTAAAATACTTGGGTGTCATGATTGACCACCGGCTAACCCGCAAAGAAAGACGGGAATGTTTTCGTATGGGAACAGTATGGCCTGGTTTGGCACTCGACAAATTTGTCCGAGTTTTTGAGCATAATTGACTCCACGGTCAGTATGCTAGAACTGTTCCCACAATCCCACATAAAGAAGTTGCTGGAGGTTGACATCGAACATGCCCGAAATATTTTGGTCTTGATTTTTTGGGCTCAGTCCTTTAGCTCGTGGCGGGTTCGCCCGACGCGGATGATCTTAGTAGAATTAATACCAATCAGGCATCGCTTATTTAAGCTAACAATAGTCAGGTCGTTATAAACACAGAAACACAAAAACACATTAACTTGCCCACAGACACAGTCAATAGGATCCTTAAGGAGAAAAAGGACGGGCTTGTTGACTCGGGTCATTTGTTCGAAACACTCCTCGCCAGAAATAGAATGCTAATCTACGAAATCTAAACTTGTATGCTCACTATTACCCTCGCTAAAAATAATATTATAAATCCTACTATATTCAACCATAACAACCTAAAGGCCATCTTTGACGAGCAGCTTACTGAGGTCCCCATAGTTAGTCTCATGGATGTTTCTAAAATTAAAATTTTTTAATCTAACGTTATTATTCATATTATAGTACAGTATTATAAGGTTAAGCCTTTTTGTAAGAAGATCCTGCTCTTCCCAGTCGCATACTACCACACAATACTGCAACTGGAGGACAACACAGTAGCGGAATGTGATGACGGGATCCTAGCTGTCTCCGATTGCTCCTCCACCAACTTGGCCACTTTCTGCAAAAGGGCCACCCACGACACCTGCGCCCTTCAGTTGCACGCAGGCTGGGCGGCTGCCTGCCGTACTCGCCCTAGCAACCTGGTACCCCTTACAATCGTAGATGACGGCGTACTAATCGTCAACGAAGAACGGACGAGGGTTACCATTGACAAAGGGCCCACCACTACCATAAAAGGGACCCATCTTATCACCTTCGAGAAGAGGGCGATCATAAACGACTCTGTCTACCTAAACATCAACAACTCGGTCAATAAGAGTCCGGGGATTGCGGCCTCACCCCTACTCAATATTACGGGGCATGACCATATCCTAAGCCTTCCGCTACTGCAACGAATGAACGATCACAACCTGCGCCTTATGCAGGAGCTTAGAGACGACGTGTCGGCCGGGGGATCTCCGAAGATTTGGTTCGCCGTAGGAGTCGCGGTTAGCCTTACATTGATTCTATTGCAGCAACGCGGAAGTCGGAAGCAAACATCTTTCAAGTTGCAAAAGGCCATCGACGAATTGGTAATCACCGAGGACGGCGACAAACTTAAGGGGGGAGTAGTTAGCAACCAGCTCCCAGCATAAGCTAGGCACGGCAATTTTACATTTTATTATCTCATTTTCATATTTTTATATATCATTTAATAATCTTTATACATTATACCTATGTTTCTCACGTATGACCACCCTAATATTGTACCACCCTTATGGTGTCCAAGTGCTGAGCCAGCAAAGTGCACCGCCATGGGCCGTGCCTTTATGCTATTGGTGGCCAGCAGTCGTTTGACTTTAGCAATTTTGTGCTTGGTCAGCGAAGATGCCACGAGCATCCGGCCATACGTTTCACTTTTTGTCAACTTAAAGTTAGTTCTCTTTTCTACTTTGAATAAAGAGCACACTGCTCATAAGTATTACTCCGGCCATCGCCGTCAAACTTATTTACATTCGTCCACCTGGTCCCCTCACCGTAACCTTCAGTTGACTCATCAGCGGCTATAGTTGCCCAGCAGCCAACCCCCAACTTAAGGAAGAGAGCTACGCAGCGGCAGCAGACTTAATTTATAAATAAACCAAGATCAGAAAATTCCGAAATAAAATGTAAAATTAAATTGACTTAAGAAAATTCCAAAACGTTTAGTTGTTCGCCAAGACGATTATCTTATATGGAAAAGGAAAAGTTACAAGTATTGTTGGATGAATACTTGAAAAACAATATTAGACCGAGTGAATCAGAGTACGGATCACCTATAGTGTTGGTAAGAAAAAAATCAGGGGATCTAAGGTTATGTATAGATTATAGAAAATTGAATAAAGTAACAACAAAAGACAACTATCAGTTGCCACTAATTGACGATTTTTTGGACAGGCTTGTTAATGAAACTATATTTTTAATGTTAGATCTAAAGCACGGGTATTTACATGTATTTGTTGATCAGGCATAACTTTTTAACGAATGGTCTGATTTTAAAAATTTCTTCTTTCTTTCTTCTTCTTGATAGGTATAAATAAACGCAACAAAATTGCATTTATACATCTCAGAGATCTTTAAAAATGTGGGCGCCAGACACATTTTAAAATCGTTTGTGGCCGATTATGGGCGATTGTGGGCGTTAGAGGGGGCGTGGCGCTAGGCTGAAATAAACTTGCGCTGCATATAAAGCCTAAGAATATGTGTGGGTAATCCCAACTTTCTAGCTTTTGTAGTTTCTGAGATCTCAGCGTTCATACACACAGACAGACGGACAGACAGACGGACAGACGGACAGTTAGACAGACAGACGGACAGACAGACATGGCTAGATAGACTCGGCTAGTGATCCTGATCAAGAATATATATACTTTATAGCCTTTCGCATGCTAATGTTGATGCTGGCTATGATCATTTTATTTCTGTGCTTTCTCTTATCATTAGTATGCTAAAAAAAGAGTTCAAAGTTCTTAAAAACTACCCTGGTATACGCGGGGACTCAAAAAATTCAAAAATCTCCGTAATAAGTTCTACAAGCGTTACCTTGAAAGCGGTGACCCTGCTGATCTTGAAAGATACAAGCTACACAAGCGTAAATTCAAATTCTTAAATAAATTTCTTCTGGAGTCCAAACTCCAAAACTCTTCTAAATTTCAAAAGAAGAACATCAAACATTCCTCAACACATGTCATTTAATAGTGAAATGGCTTCCTCGGACTTGGAGGTTGCTAACTTGTTTGCAACATTTTTTTCGTCCAATTTCGAGCCAACTTTGTCTTGGAATGATGATGAAACGTTTCTTTCCATCGACTCCTTAAAAAGATTCATTTCTGAAATACAGACCAATTGCCAAAGTGAGTAACTTTCTTGTAGGCCGCATCATTACACCTAACCAGCATGTTTTTATGCCAGGACGATCGACTACCACTAATATAGCAATCTTCAATCACTTCTGCATAAATTCGTTTGTGAATCATCAGCAAGTAGATTTAGTCTATACTGACATTGCCAAAGCCTTTGATAAAGTCTATCATACTGCTTTATTAGCTAAGCTTCAAATGGGATTCCACTCTCAAATCTTAGATTGGATTAGGTCCTACCTAACCAATAGAGAATACAGGGTGGAAAATAATGGGGTTTTTCAAACCCGTATGTGGCAACGTCTGGCCTCCCTCAAGGAAGTGCTTTGGGGCCATTTCTATTCATTTTAGTTATAAATGGTATAAGTAACTTCATACATGATTCTGAGCTTCCATTTGTTTGCAGATGACCTTAAATTATTCAAGTCCGTTAATTCAAGTTTAGACTGTTTACTCCTCCAGAATGACATAAATAGATTAGGTAATTAGTGCTCCCGAAATATGCTTCCCTTAAATTTTTCAAAATGCTTTTTAGTAAGATACAGCAAGCGTATAAATAATGTGATCTGCTCTTATTCAATTAATTCTCATCCTCTTGCCACAAAAAACGAGTGCCTGGATTTAGGAATTGTTTTTGATTCTAAATTACTCTTCGTTGAACACATTAACTACATCATTCCTAAAGCATATGCCATGTACGGATTCATTAAGCGCAACACAACTCACTTCTCTGACCCATACACCAAGCTTACCCTACCCGACTGGACTTGTGTATATCCGTCGGGTAGAGCGAGTGCAAAAGCTTTTCCTCCGTTTCGCCCTTCAAAGCCGATTCCGGGATCTCACCCCTTCCTATACTGCTAGGTGTCGTCTTGTACAGCTTGCAACATTACTAGATCGTAGGAGTGTAATTGCGCTGCTTTTTATATTAGACCTACTTTCTGGCAAAATGTATTGCCCTATTTTGCTAAATATTATTAGCCTATCTGTGCCTAGTAGTAGGCTCTAAATGAGCCTATTTACAGAGCTTTACAGCTCTTCAACAGTCTGCCACTTAGCATGCGATTGGACCCATGTTCGTCCAGGGATAGCAATAAGAAGGCCCTGTTATTATATTTTTATACCCTTGCAGAGGGTATTATGATTTCAGTCAGAAGTTTGCAACGCAGTGAAGGAGTCGCTTCCGACCCCATAAAGTATATATATTCTTGATCAGCATGACAAGACGAGTCGATCTAGCCATGTCCGTCTGACCGTCTGTCCGTCGGTCTGTCTGTTTCTACGCAAACTAGTCTCTCAGTTTTAAAGCTATCGGGCTCAAACTTTCCCAAAAGTCTTCTTCCTATTGCAGGTAGTATATATGTCGGAACCGACCGGATCGGACAACTATATCTTATAACTCCCATAGGAAGGATCGAAAAAAAGCCGATGTATGATTTACTTAAGAAGGATAGAGAATTTACGTTTGGAGAAAGGGAATTAGAATGTTTTAATAATCTGAAGAACAAATTAGTAGAGGCGCCAGTTTTAGCATTATACCATTACAAGGATGAAGTAGAATTACACACAGATGCCAGCAAATTAGGTTTTGGGGCGGTTTTGCTTCAAAGAAAAGATCATACTAAACCACCCCCTATATTTTTTTTTTCCAAAGTTACCACAAAAGATGAAGCTAAGTTTCACAGTTTTGAGTTAGAAACATTAGCGATTATTTATGCGCTAAGGAGGTTTCGCATTTATGTTCAAGGAAAGAAATTTAAGGTAGTCACAGATTGTAATTCGTTGGCGCTAACATTAAACAAAGTCGAGTTGAACCCAAGGATAGCTAGATGGGCGTTAGAATTATTGGAACATGATTTTGTTTTAGATCAACGGCTAGGAAAGAGAATGCAGCATGTAGACGCGTTGAGCAGATGTTCAAATATTTGTGTAATCGAAACTAATAGCTTTGAGGAAAACGTAATTATTTGCCAGCACAGAGATAGTAAAATAAAAGAAATAATACAGAAATTAGAGAAATCAGAATACAAGTTGTTTGAAATGCGAAATGGGGTGGTGTATAGAAAAGTAAATGATGGTAGATTACTATTTTATGTTCCGGAGGAAATACTAGAAATGGTACTGTTTAAATATCATAATGAATTTGGGAATGTAGGAAGGGACAAAGTTATGAACGCAATAGTGAAGACATATTGGTTCCCAAAAATGAAGGAAAAGATTGTAAGACATATAGAAAATTGTTTAAGATGTATTGCAATATGCAATTTGCATATTCACCTAAGTCCGGAAGAAGTGAGAAACTTTTAAATAGTATTCCGAAAGGAAATAAACCATTTGAGCTTGTACACATAGGTTATTAAGCCCCAATTGATGCAGGAAGATCTCAGAAGCATTTTGTTGTCATAGATGGGTTTACCAAATTTATAAGACTGTATCCGACGAAGACAACAAAGACCAAGAAAGTTATAGTAGCTTCATCAGATTATTTTCGTGCTTATAGTAGACTAGTATGCATTGTGACAGACAGGGGTAGCTGTTTCACATCAGAAGCATTTTCGGAATTTTTAAATAAACTCTGTACAAAACATGTGAAAATTGCAACGGGATCTCCGCAAACCAATGGCCAAGTAGAAAGGGTAAATCGGAGTTTGGGCCCAATGAACGCCAAGTTAACGGATTTTGAGAAAGGTTTGCACTGGGACACAGTGATTGAAAACGTAGAATATTCCATGCAAAAAAGTATCACTCAAATTCCAAGTAGGATGTTGTTTGGCATTGAACAGAAGGGAAGAGTTTTGGATGAGCTGAAACAAAAACTTGAGGAAATGGATAATATAAAGGAGAGTAGAGATTTAAGCAAATTTCGAAGAGAAGCAGCTCAAAAGCAAAAATAAGCACAGATAAACAACGAAAAACATTATAATGAATAAAGAAAAAAAGTTGCTGAGTACAAAGTAGGTGACTATACAATGGTAAACAATTTTGACAGCACGCCAGGACAATTAAGAAAGTTAATCCAAAATCATAAAGGGCCGTAAATGATAGACAAGATTTTAAGATATGATAGATTTTTAATTAAAGATGTTGAGGGTTTCCAATTGACACGTAACCCGTATAAGGGTATATGGTGTAGCCAAAACATAAATTTGTAAATAGTGTGTAAGAACATGATTGTAATTCGTAAAGATTAGGAGATCTTAGTTGTCAGGAAGGCAGAATTGTAGCAGGATCACCTGTTACGTTACTGTTTATAGTCGCAAAAGCACAAACATATGTATAATAATAAATATAACAACAAGAATAACTTTAAGTTTAAGTATAAGGCCAACGATCACTGTTATAATTATATATGTATACGCAAATGTTATAATTATGTATGTATAAGCAAATGTATTTAAAATGCATCCCTGCAAACCAGAGAACGGAGCTAGAGTGCGAAGGGAGAGTTAGTTGTCGATTTGCAAGCGTAAAGTGCGGATGCGAGAATAAAGACTTCTTAAAAGCCAACAACTTCTTGACTTCTTAACCAACAAATCCCAACAAATACGAGAATATTGTTCCGCTGTCTTTCTGGATGTCGCACAGGCTTTCGACCGCGTGTGGCTGGACGGCTTAATTAATAAAAATTAATACTTCCACAAAGCACCCATAAAAAATTTGAAGCTTTGCAGTGTGATGCAAAAATTTCCCCTCTGATTATCATCCAATTAAAGCTGGAGTAGTCCAAGGAAGTGTGCTTGGGCCGACATTGTATATTATTTATTCAGCAGATCTACCGACAACCACTCTTACAACAACCTCAACCTTTGCTGATGATACTCCCATCCTAAGTCAGTCTAAATGTCCTCTTAAAGCAACGAAACACCTAGTAGATCACCTCGTGATAATAGAGCGAGTACAAGATACTTTTGTATAATGCAGCCCTAATACCAATTTGGACATATGGCTGCTGGCATGTGCCAGCAAGCTAGAAATAATCCAGAGAGCTCAATCAAAGATATTGGGAACTACGACAGGAGCACCGTGGCTTATACAGAATGAAAATATTCATAAGGAACTAAACATAGGCTTAGTTAAAGACAAACTCGACAAAGCGAAAGCAAAGTATAATCTCAAGCTTCAGGGCCATCCTAATGACCTTGCGCGGTCTCTAATCTGAAGAGACCTCCCCACCCAGCAACAATAGTTAGGGCCGTTATTATTAACAATTAATTTGTAATTTATTAAAAAATAAACTAGATTAAGATTTGCCAAATTGTCATTAATCTCTAAAAGAGAAAATTCGACTAATAAACTACCTTTAAAAAAAAGGAGTATACTTATACATATTTTCAAATACATTTTAAGTACTTAAACGAAAATCGCAAAACGAAATCTGTGGATCCTCTTCATATGTCAAAAAGCAAACTAACAAAACTAGCAAAAAACAAAACTAACAAAAGCTTGCCACCTGCCTTGAAAAACATTTTTGTGGAAATGGGTTATTACACAAAAAAAGCAGAAACTAGTCTCTCAGTATTTAAGCTATCGCAATGAAACTTGCCCAAAAGTCTTCTTTCTATTGCAGGTAGTATATAAGTCGAAACCGGCCGGATCGGACAACTATATCTTATAGATCCCATGGGAAGGATCGGAAAAAATCGTGAATAAAATTCTAGCTTCTGTGTTTTTTAAATATTACCTTCTACTCTTGAAAATATTGTTTATTAAATATTTCTGAATTTCGAATAAAAATATTTATAAAACCGGATAACTATATCATATAGCTGCTATTGAAACGGTCGGAAAATTAAATGGAAAATAATAGGAAAAAATTTTATTTTTGTTGATTTTTATTACATTCTCTTTTTCTCTGGAATATAGCTTTTCGTTAACAATTCAAAATTTCGAATTAAATTTAACAAAATTCGGACGGCTATATAATAAAGCTGCCATAGGAAGGATCAAAAAATTAATGCCAAAATAATATGAAAGCTTAAGCAGCTAAAATTTTGATTGTTGTAACCAGTGGTGGATCTAGGATTTCGTTGTGGGGGGTGATATTGGAACAATATTTTTGTTGCATACTTTTTTAATACCAAAATTCCTTTCATTTTTCACCCAATTTGGGGGTGATATACCACCCATATCACCCCCCGTGGATCCGCGAATGGTTGTAACTTATACGCAAGTAAATCTAAATTTAATGTTTTTGTAAGTTAATATGAATGATCTGCAAGGGTATATAAGCTACGGCTGGCCAAAGCTAGCTTCCTTTCTTGTTTTTATTCATATTTTACAGACCCTAAATTCTTTGCTTCTTGAAACTAGCAAAAGGATACATTATGGAGCATCATCAAAATAATCGGTATTTAACCTATAGTTTAAGAGAGGAACTCATAAATATTATTATTGAGAATATATTTCCGAATGCTACATTATAATTTTAAACGCATTTGTATATAAGCAATTAAGTTGCAATGGGACGGATTAAAAAACTTGATGATACTTTACTGGAGAATTCTTGCTGTGAATTTTCAAAAATCTTGGACATAGTTGTGCCTAATGAAAATATATTTATAACTAGCAGGGTGTGTAGCCCGCAGCTTCGCCTGCGGAAACTAAAATTGAAAATGAAGCTACTTATTTTAAATTTAAAAAATGACTAATTTTTAACTTATAAGCCGAGAAAAGATTTGATCAGAACTTTTTTCCTTAATTTCCGTAAAAAGAACGGTATTTTGTCCTATGCAAACTACTTAAGGAAAATACAAAAACTTGAAAAACCATTATGTGTTTTTTTAAATCTTTCTAAAATTCTAATGGACTGTTTGCATAAGTTATATTAATAAATAAGGAAGGCAGGTGGAAGGGGGTGCCGTGAATCAAATTGTTTAAACATTTCCATTTGTTTAAACAATTTGAGGCACGTGTAAGGAAGAGCAAGAGAATCAATTGATTTGAATATTTGGTGTTCTTTTAATATTTTCAATGCGATTTGAATTTTAAAACACAAAAATCTGTAAGAAAATGTGATATATTCTTTTAGCAAAAGGATATCAGTATTATCATGAATTTGAATCTAAGCAAATCTCACTTCCTTAGTCAGCTGCAATGCGCACACACACGTACACACGCACATATCTAGTGGATGTGTGTTAAATACGCATTTTTTTGCTAATACATATTTAGTGCGTGTGTGTGTACGCAGCGGAGCGAATTAATGTTTTTTTTTTGTTTTTTACAAATCCACAGTTTGTCAATAACTCAACGTTTGAAAACTAATAGATAGTTTGGAAACATATCGTCCTAGCTGATCGGGTTCTTGGATTTTAAAAATAAAAATAACTTTAAGGAAAACTTCGACTGTATAACTGTTTCCAAATTCTAAAGCTGATCGGAGCAGCATAATTTTGCATACAGGAAAATCTTTTTTAAAAGTTAACGTTTGGCTAACAAAAAAATGGCGCAAAAAGAATCGATTTTCGATATAATCGATATTTTAACCGCGCATTTTAAATCTGTTGTGACTGTGGAATTTTCATCTTTTTTTCATTGCGCGGTCACACTCAAAGTGCGACAGCATGACATACACACATGTACGACTTTATGCAAAGTGGCTCCAAAAGACTCACAGGAAACCTTAAAAATCAAAAATGTTGACTTTTAGATCGAATATGGATATGGGTTACACTGGTGTTAAGGCGAGGAAATAGTGAAAACAGCATTAGTGTGATAATAAAGTGTGCTTGGGGTGAGAGATAGGTGGGGTTAAGGCGGTGCAAAGGAAAGGTAAGTTTGGGGTTAAGGGTTATGGTAAAATATTTAATGGGTTTACTGTGGTGCTCAGCTTAGGTTAGGCGGGTCTTAACTCGGATATTAATTAGAACTCTGAAATATGATAAAATCAAGTTACTATCTAGAGCAAGAAATGCTTTACTAATAGTAGCGGACAACGTCGCTTCGGGTTTTGCTAGTTTTTAATAACAAGCATTATATTAGATTTAAATACTTTTGTAATTATTAGCCTGTAAATGATACAAATATGAAAATACATATAAAAAAAAAATATATTATCCATTTTGATGAGGCGCGGGTGACTTGTTAGAAGAAATTGAAAAGTCCCAGGGAAATTATGCGATGATCCGCGTAGAAATGATCAAAATCACGGGAAGAAAACTACGGGGTATTACGCGACGTGAGTGTGTTTATTAGTACACTTGTAAATAGAACTACTTAAGCCTAGCTTAGCTCAGAAGCTCCAGAGCGGAGCGGAGAGTTGCGGGTGAGTTGCAGAGGGAGAGCGAGGGGGAGTACGAGCCAGCGAGATGTGGTCATTTGGAGAAAACTGCCGCTCGACACTGACTCCAAAAATTAAACGCCCTTTTGGCGTGAACACAATTAAATAAAAATTTGAAACTATTAAGAAGGGGTAATAAATCTAGTATTAAGCTTATTTCAAGAATAATTTTTATACCCTTGCAGGGGTAATATAATTTCAGTCAGATGTTTGCAACGCAGTAAAGACGTTTATGATCATATAAAGTATTAATATTCCTGATCAGCACCGATAGCCGAGTCCATCTAGCCATGTCCGTCTGTCCGTTTCTATGCGAACTAATCTCTTAATTTTAAAGCTATCGCGATGAAACTTTCCCAAAAGTCTTCATTCTATTGCAGTTAGTATCTCAAAAATATCTCTTTCAAAGAATCTCAAAAAATCTATAAAATTACATTGTAACTTTGTAGGAAGTAAGCGTTTAAATTTTGGACAATTTAATATCAACATTTATAATAGGCAATAATATGTTTGGAATCCCAGGAACAGCAACGATCGAGTGAGAACTAAACTTTGGGTACTTATTATAACTGCAAGAGTACATATATAAACTTCGTCTTGCTGAAGCTAACTTCCTTTCTGGTTGTATATTGTAATGGTTTGGTAAACTTTGAATAAATTGATTACTCTCAGTCTATTTCAACTGAATCAGACAGTAGGAAACTCAGCGGGTCGGGACCCATGTCAACACTAGCTCTTACGGGATTGGGGGGGTTAGTTGCTGACCCTACTGACTAACATTACGTTAAGAATAATTTTTAGAGTCCCTAACTGAAACTAAATAACCACACGATCATGGCCGAAATCATCCACAAATATTGTATCTGCCAGGTATCGAGGCAACACAACCATCAGTCAAATTTAATCCAAATAATTGAGAGGAAGAAGGCAAGTTAACCAGATCGATCGGTGAAGTCTTAGATGGCAATTGACTCACACGAAATCGTTACCCTCCCTGCCAATGTCTTTGCCAATGTTAATATTGTTCCGGCAAGACCCCATATGTTTTCAATCACAATATTCTCTATAAACATGATTACATACATATTTTATTACTTCAATAATTCCAGAAAGAGAAACAAAACTGACTAACAGTAGCTTTCGGATTACACTTCATCAGGGTTTATTTCATATATATGTATATCTATTTGTTTTTTTTTTTTAACTGGTCTAGGTTGTATAATCGTTCTTTCAGAAATTCGCTCATATTTATTTCGATGTACAATAATTCATTTGTTTAATTAAATTTGGTCGGGTTTCTTCATGACTTTAAACTGAACCGTAAACTAGCTATTCCTATGTTTATATTTATTCATTGAAATTGATTCCTACTCGCGCATAACAACACTCACACTAGCTGAAAAGGGTAGAAATTATACAAAATGCAAAGAAAGAATATGAAATATTAAAGCTCACAACAATTCACTTATCGCAAATCCATTTGTCTTTAACATAATGCTGGCTGGCGATAAGAGAGTTGGAAGTGATAATCAAAACAAACATGCAAAATTACTGCTTCTCCACGGCCATATATAGACCGGGCATAGGCAGACAGAACTAAAATTTTGGAATATTACATTTGGTTGAAATGCACTTACCCCTTTCCAATACTCGTCGAAGGCCTTCGCGATGAACTGGGCTAAGAGCGGTTTAAGCCCATGCGGTTGGGGGGGATGATATTTATGTTATGTAATAAAATATTAGTTCTGCGTAGTGGCTTCTTTCTTTTGGTGGTTGTAATTAATTTTCTTCCAGGGTTTTGGTATATGTAACCGCACTTTTGTATACACTCAACTAGTGGAGTGTGTTTTGGGCGACTAGTAATCACTTAAAGAAAAAAATTAACTGGCGTTTACAAAGCGCGACTGTAGATTTTAGCGATCGACACTTATGTATTGACAAAAAAAAAATTTCAGGGAGTTTTTAGCTGATCGAAGGGAACAAATTATGGGTGTTGTTTTAGAGCTGGAAAGCTGGTCTATGCCAGGGTTTAGTCGTTCGTCCGATGTCGGCGGTTCGTACCACTACCCCTCGTTATAGCTGGGGGTACTAGATTTGTCCACTAGCAAAACTGTACCGCTACGGTAGGCGGAACAGGAGTGAGGGGTAGAGTATAGGTGGGCCGCTGTGTTTTGCGTTTTGGGGGGTCGACACTGTCCGTAAAGTCCAGCCTTTGTGGCGACGATGTTTGCAGGCTTCTGTACTCCTTTTCTACTGGAGATCGGACAACTATAAAAGAGCGGCGTGTTAGGTAAAACCACGATGGCGATCTGGCTGAATTGATATAATTTACCTCGGGACCTTTTAATGACGTTATGTAACTTTTTGGGGCGGGTAATGTTATCTTTTGATTGATTTAATTCACAGCTCGGCGGCGTAGCCAAACCCTATGTAGCCGTGAAAAGCAGCAATCTGTGCGGAATGAAAGTAAATTTTAAATCTGTGCGTTTGAAACGCCAGCAACTAAATATTTACCTTCACGATTCCGTGAAAATGGAGAACAAGTTTTAATTGACCAATTAACAGGCTTGGGCAGAGGATGTCTTTGGATAAGGTGCTATCAAAGTAAGTGGCACGTGGACCAAAAGAACAATATGTTGCCAAATCTTGCCAAATTGTACGTCTGCTCAGATGAGGGTTTGAAACGGAAAAGAAACGATAAGGGCCTCGCCTGAACTCGGAAACCTAGCTTTGCGATATTTTGAGCTGACACCGATTTGTCAAACTGGACCAGCTGATGGGTATTATCTTAGTATCGGATAGGGCTGGGAGGTGTTTTTGAATATCGTATGGCGGGTTAGCTACCAGTTTGAATTTTTGGAGACTTATGAATTGGGACGACCATTACACCACAGATAATCTGGCGAGTAACCGCAGACACGATTAGCTGGAATTAGGATCGTATGTCTTTGGCATGATACGTTCCTATTTCTTTACCGGCTAAAGTCTCTAATAAATAAAATGCATTACCCAATTTTTTCTTTATTCTGCACTTGGAAAATTGATGACCTAGTTTTTTATTATAATTTTGACTAAAATTACTAAGATGGAAGTTGCGCTTAAATACTTCTTGACCTTCTCGATACACAACTGGCTTGGATCGGAGATTGTATTGCTTAACGTTGGTTTCATAGGCTTTACGACTATTCTTTTTGATTTCCTCGCGTAATAGAGCTAATTGGTCAACTCTTTCCAAACGAGTAGATTCTTCTAGAAGCGATAGTCTTTTTAACAAGGTATAGTCCGACCCGTGGTTAATCATGTCAAAACCAAACAGAGCTTTATACGGAGAACAACCGATTGACTGATGTAATGCGGAACGAAGCGCTGAAGAAATACTAGTCAAATTTAAATCCCAATCTGTCTGATCTTCGCGGAGATACGAACGTATTGCTGCTAATAACGAGCGATTCACTCTTTCGGCCGCGTTACTTTGCGGGGAATAAAGAGCTGTACAGATATGACGAATACCCCATTTGGTCAACATGGCCTCAAATTCCTTGGCTTTAAATTGTGAACCGTTGTCACTGATAATGGTCTCTGGTACGCCGAATTCACAAAAAATTCGTTCGCAAAGGAAGTTGTTAATTACTGCTGTGGTACTTTTCTTCAGAGGACAGAGCCAGTGATATCGGCTAAAATGGTCTAGAACAATCAGTAACCCGGTGTATCCTCGTTTACTGCGGGGATAAGGGCCAAGAATGTCAATGTATAATCGTTGGAAGGGTCTCATTGAAACACTTTGCTCACCCATAGGCGGTCTCAAGATTTGATTTGGAGCTTTTGTTTGTTTACACATTGCACACTCCCTAACATAGTTGCGGACTTCTTTTGACAACCCAGGCCAGTAGAGATTTCGTCTTAGTCGCTCTATTGTTTTGTGTATACCACCATGTGCAGAAACGACGCTATCGTGTGCCTGCCAAATCGCTGCTGCCCGAAGCTTTTCTGGAACCCAAAGTTTCCAGCTGTCGGCTTCTTGCTCAGTATTCCCTGATGGGTGCTCAGTCCGTATGTAAACATATTTCCCATGCACACGTAAGTCTGGAAATTTGTCTACATTTTCTTCAATTCGCATTCGAAGTTCTACATAATCCGACTCCGTGAAAGCATCTGACTCTAGATCGATCTTTGGCCCCACCAACTCAACGCTTTCGATTTGATCCTCACATATCCTAGATAACGCATCCGGTACGATATTGTCCTTCCCCTTGCGGTGTGAGATAGAGAACTTAAATCCCTGTAGCCTAAAAATCCATCGTGCTAGTCGACCTGAGACATTTTGTTGTCTCATTAGCCAAACAAGGCTTGAATGATCTGTTATCACTTCGAATTCTTGGAGCTCAAGGTAGCAACGGAATTTTTCAATAGACAATATAACTGCCAAACATTCTCGCTCCGTGACACTATAATTTCTTTGTGACTTCGAAAGCTTTTTTGACATGAATGCTATTGGCCTTTCTTCACCTGAGTTTGACAATTGTACTAAAACTGAACCAATACCGAAATCACTAGCATCACAGTGGAGAAAGAATTTTTGGGTAAAGTCTGGGTTATGAAGTACTGGGGCCGAGGTAAGCCTGATCTTGAGTAATTCCATCGCTGCCTGGGCTTCTGTCGACCATTTAAAAGTTTTACTTTTTGCCAAAAGTTCCGTTAAAGGAAAAGTCAACTCGGCAAAATTCGAAATAAAACGGCGATACCAGCCGCATACACCTAGAAATCCTCTAACTTGTTTGATATTCCGAGGGGCTGGCCAGTTTAGAATACAGGATATCTTAGCAGGATCTGTGGAAATACCTCCCTCTCCAATTATGTACCCTAAATAATTAACTTTAGTCACACAAAAATGACTCTTGCTGATGTTTAACGTTAGGTTGGCCTTTCTAAACTGCTCTGCGATTCGGATAAGAACCGACAAATGGGATTGAAAGTCTTCTGTCACAATGCACAAATCATCCAAATATCCAAACACACAGTGGCGTAGATCTGGAGGAATCAAATCATCCATGAGACGACACATAGTGGATGGGGCGTTACATAAGCCGAACGGCATAACAACGAATTGAAATAAAGCTCGACCCGGCACCGTGAAAGCCGTAAGTGGTTTTGCTTCTTCCGTTAACTGAATCTGCCAATAAGCATCCTTGAGGTCCAATTTACTTATAATATTGGCCTTAGGAAGACGAGAGAAAATGCCGTCTATGCTCTGTAACGGGTACGCATCTTTTTTGGTCGCGTCATTTAATTTTCGCGCATCCAAGCAAAGTCTGACTTTATTCGGTTTAATAACCATCCGAATTGGTGAGCTCCACCTGCTTTTTGATGGCTCTATTACCCCAAGCTCCAACATGCGATCAATTTCAGCATAAAGAACCTTTTCCACGGCCGGGCTAACGGGATAGTGTCTCTGTTTTACTGGAAAGGCGTTTCCTACGTCTATATGATGTTTTATTAGCGATGTTCGTCCTAAACCCTGTTTTGCAAAGTTTGGAAACAATTCTTTCACTGCTTCCAGTTGCTGCAATTGAGTCTCCGTTAGCGGATAAGAATCTTCGACCAGTTCTGTGATTAGTGAGTTCTCGATTGCTCCAACTATTTTTGGTGCTAGTTCGAAAGTTCGCCAAAAATCAATTCCTAAGATAAGTCTCTGCGCAATGGTTGGAATTACAAAAAGTTCCATTTCCTTAGCTTTTCCTTTATATGTCATAATTATTTTCAGAATTCCTGTTACCTTATGTGGCTTAGACCTACTACTAGAAAACCTACTAAAATCCTGCAATGCTAACTCGGACCCTATACAGCTAATATTTGCTCCTGTGTCCAGCAATCCCCACTCTGTAAGATTTAAAAAGGAAACATTTGCATAACTTCTTCTATCTAAGCTATTCTGGAATATTGTAGATACTATATTCTTTTGCCTATTTCTTAAATTCAAGTAATAATTTTTTAATCTTATGGTGTTCCTCTTTTGGGGCTGGGTCTTTTCAAAAAATATCCGATCTCTTACTAAATAATAGTTTCTAAGCCGTTCTTCATATGGCCGAAACGCAGTTTGGACATCACTAGAAACTTCATTTAATTTCGGACGTCTTAATATGATAGGTAATTAATTATTTCTTTCAATATCTGTTTCTATTTTTACACTAGTCTGCGTTTTCTGTTTTTCTGCTATTTTTTGGACCTGATTTTCTACGACTGGGACACCCGATGGCTTGTGGATGCCCCCGCTTTTCGGTTTTCCGAACGGTTCTTACAATTTAAACAGTTTGGCTTATATACTTGGGGCTTGCCGCACCCGTAACAAAATACGCGACGTTCTGCTAAACAATCTTTCCATACATGACCCGTAGCATCGCAATTATAGCAAACAATTTTGGAAGGAGTTCGTTCCACAGCCGCGATATCATTTGCCATGTTTTCTGTTTCGTTTTCTTCGAGCTGATGCTCGTCTACCGCATACACACGACCAGTTATATCTTTGGGCCTTCCAGGGATTCGAAAAGTTTTCCCGGCATCCTGCAAAAAGTTCTCTCTCTTTTGCACCAATCGACGCAGCTGACTGATGGAACCTATTTCTTCAAAGAGTAATCTGTCTTTCATATCCGGTAGTAAATTTCCTTGAACTAATTCAATCAATTCTTTTTCTTCAAAATAAACAGAGAGTTTGTCACTAAGTTTACAAATGGCTTCATAAAATGTATCAAATGATTCACCAAGTTTTTGTTTGCGCTCTCGTATTTGCTCGCGTAGCTCTGTTGTAGAGCGACTTTCTTTGTACTGGGCTCGAAGCGCTCGACAAAACTGTTCCCAATCAACAGATTCTTCTCGTTTATGAAATCGCCAGAACCAGGCGCTTGCTTTTCCCACTAACAACTGGTGAATGTTTCGTCCTAATGCTTCCCAATCATAGTTCAAATGCTCTCGAGTCAGGACTTGCACTCGATATAAAAATTCTTCAACCGACAATCCTTCTGGACTCCCGTCAAATCTTACTCCCCATTTCTGAATAATATCAGCCACTTTATTAGCAGCGATCAGGGACGCAGTTTGCGATCTAGAACGGTTTCCGTTTGGACTAACATAATCCGGTCTACCTTGCTGTTGATTATCTTGACCACTTATAGCGGGTCTAGCAGAGGAAGATATCATCATTTGCCTTACTGTCTCGCGAACTAGCGCTTCGATATCAGGTTGCGACCAATTGTCGTCATTTAAATTTTCTTCACTCCGATTAGGTGTTCGAGCCTGTCTACCGCGTCGTCCACCTCTTCGCGTATATGCCCCTCTACCCCGGGCTCCTCTATTACTTTCAGCCGGAATTACAAATTGCTGAGGTTGACCCGCCTGTATCTCTGCTGATGCCTCTCCTAGTTCAAGTGGCCTATCCATCGATCTCGTATTTGGGCGTCTGTTTTGACCTTCGTTTGTATTCGTTATCTTTTCCGGCGAAAAATTTCCAACCACTACTTTCACATCATATAACAAGACCTTTGTCATACAAACTGGACATTCATTCTCCTTATCGGGATGAAATCTAGTATCAATACAGCTTTTATGAAATATATGCTTGCATGTAGTTATGCCACACGGCTGAGTGTCAGTCATTGTATCCTCGCAAATTAAGCACACATTTTGTTTAGTTGCTGGTGCCATGTTTTTTTGTGGAGTATGTTCGAGTGTCATTTTGTTTTAGGTTTTAATGATATGTTTTATTTTTTTTTTTTTTTTTTTTAAATTTTTTCTTTTCGCTGACCTTTTTGGGATTGTGAATATTCTGATCTTTGCCATTCCTGGTTATAACTTTCCTCATTCCGTATAGATATTTTTAGTTTTGTTTATATGTATTACTATTGCTTTAATAAGTTGTCTGGCTATTGAATCTATTCATGATTATAAATGTTTTCGTCGGTTAGACGATTTGCTGGTTTGTAAGAACGGACAATGCACACATGCTCATGCTGATTGTATTCCAGTCCAGCCAAAATCTGCAAATAGTCTACCTCTTACTTGACATTTTTCTCATAAAACTGATGACGACCACTATATCTACTACAGTTAATTGTCCTATCATATAATACTATCGGTCGTTTTTTTATTTTGGTCCAGTTTCTTGAACTTACGATATCCAGATAGTTATTCAATGCAGAAACCTTGTTATCTATAAGTAAATATAAATGAATGTCATACGAACGCAAATGAGCTGTTAGATCTAGTGATATTATACAGATGTTATATAGTTCACACAAACTTTAACCTTTGTCTTCTAATTGGTCGATGTTTTCAACTCACGCTATAATTCGATATCCTAAATAAAAGAGATCCGTTCTAATTTGTGTTATTTTATTCTTTTTTTTTTTTTCACTAGAATATTGGGATTAAATAAACTTTTTCCTGACAAAAAGAAAACAATTTATCGTTGCCCCACGTTTTGGGCGCCAAAACTTATGTAATGGTTTGGTAAACTTTGAATAAATTGATTACTCTCAGTCTATTTCAACTGAATCAGACAGTAGGAAACTCAGCGGGTCGGGACCCATGTCAACACTAGCTCTTACGGGATTGGGGGGGTTAGTTGCTGACCCTACTGACTAACATTACGTTAAGAATAATTTTTAGAGTCCCTAACTGAAACTAAATAACCACACGATCATGGCCGAAATCATCCACAAATATTGTATCTGCCAGGTATCGAGGCAACACAACCATCAGTCAAATTTAATCCAAATAATTGAGAGGAAGAAGGCAAGTTAACCAGATCGATCGGTGAAGTCTTAGATGGCAATTGACTCACACGAAATCGTTACCCTCCCTGCCAATGTCTTTGCCAATGTTAATATTGTTCCGGCAAGACCCCATATGTTTTCAATCACAATATTCTCTATAAACATGATTACATACATATTTTATTACTTCAATAATTCCAGAAAGAGAAACAAAACTGACTAACAGTAGCTTTCGGATTACACTTCATCAGGGTTTATTTCATATATATGTATATCTATTTGTTTTTTTTTTTTAACTGGTCTAGGTTGTATAATCGTTCTTTCAGAAATTCGCTCATATTTATTTCGATGTACAATAATTCATTTGTTTAATTAAATTTGGTCGGGTTTCTTCATGACTTTAAACTGAACCGTAAACTAGCTATTCCTATGTTTATATTTATTCATTGAAATTGATTCCTACTCGCGCATAACAACACTCACACTAGCTGAAAAGGGTAGAAATTATACAAAATGCAAAGAAAGAATATGAAATATTAAAGCTCACAACAATTCACTTATCGCAAATCCATTTGTCTTTAACATAATGCTGGCTGGCGATAAGAGAGTTGGAAGTGATAATCAAAACAAACATGCAAAATTACTGCTTCTCCACGGCTATATATAGACCGGGCATAGGCAGACAGAACTAAAATTTTGGAATATTACATTTGGTTGAAATGCACTTACCCCTTTCCAATACTCGTCGAAGGCCTTCGCGATGAACTGGGCTAAGAGCGGTTTAAGCCCATGCGGTTGGGGGGGGATGATATTTATGTTATGTAATAAAATATTAGTTCTGCGTAGTGGCTTCTTTCTTTTGGTGGTTGTAATTAATTTTCTTCCAGGGTTTTGGTATATGTAACCGCACTTTTGTATACACTCAACTAGTGGAGTGTGTTTTGGGCGACTAGTAATCACTTAAAGAAAAAAATTAACTGGCGTTTACAAAGCGCGACTGTAGATTTTAGCGATCGACACTTATGTATTGACAAAAAAAAAATTTCAGGGAGTTTTTAGCTGATCGAAGGGAACAAATTATGGGTGTTGTTTTAGAGCTGGAAAGCTGGTCTATGCCAGGGTTTAGTCGTTCGTCCGATGTCGGCGGTTCGTACCACTACCCCTCGTTATAGCTGGGGGTACTAGATTTGTCCACTAGCAAAAATGTACCGCTACGGTAGGCGGAACAGGAGTGAGGGGTAGAGTATAGGTGGGCCGCTGTGTTTTGCGTTTTGGGGGGTCGACACTGTCCGTAAAGTCCAGCCTTTGTGGCGACGATGTTTGCAGGCTTCTGTACTCCTTTTCTACTGGAGATCGGACAACTATAAAAGAGCGGCGTGTTAGGTAAAACCACGATGGCGATCTGGCTGAATTGATATAATTTACCTCGGGACCTTTTAATGACGTTATGTAACTTTTTGGGGCGGGTAATGTTATCTTTTGATTGATTTAATTCACAGCTCGGCGGCGTAGCCAAACCCTATGTAGCCGTGAAAAGCAGCAATCTGTGCGGAATGAAAGTAAATTTTAAATCTGTGCGTTTGAAACGCCAGCAACTAAATATTTACCTTCACGATTCCGTGAAAATGGAGAACAAGTTTTAATTGACCAATTAACAGGCTTGGGCAGAGGATGTCTTTGGATAAGGTGCTATTAAAGTAAGTGGCACGTGGACCAAAAGAACAATATGTTGCCAAATCTTGCCAAATTGTACGTCTGCTCAGAAGAGGGTTTGAAACGGAAAAGAAACGATAAGGGCCTCGCCTGAACTCGGAAACCTAGCTTTGCGATATTTTGAGCTGACACCGATTTGTCAAACTGGACCAGCTGATGGGTATTATCTTAGTATCGGATAGGGCTGGGAGGTGTTTTTGAATATCGTATGGCGGGTTAGCTACCAGTTTGAATTTTTGGAGACTTATGAATTGGGACGACCATTACAATATATGTATGTTATTCTTTTTATCCTCAAGGACACTTATTTTAAGCAGAGCAAAATGTTCTGAAAAAACAGAACAAATTAACTTATTTTTTTAGCCAGTTGATTTAAAAATGTTCTTGAATTAAGGATAAAATCAACTTGGAAATAGAACGGCATAAACATAATGTCAGTTTTCTAGCTAACACCATTTTGTTCTGATATTGCGAACATTCAACTCTTCATTGAAGTATATTGTTCTTATTTTTTCCCGCTGTGCAATAACATATTTTAACGGAAACCGTAATTGGGACGAAATTTTGCTAGTTCCGTGTTAAGAATAACTAAGACAATTGTAAGATTTTTTGGGCAATCGGCTGAGCGCCGCAGTAATTATACCAAAACAAGCTTAAGGATGAACATACCGGTTGAATAACAAAGGCTGATGAGTACTTAGCCGGATCAGGATTTAAGCCGGTAATGTTTTGTTGTAGCCCCAAATCGCCGTTCAAAAAGTGTGGGAAGCTCAATGAGATTGGGAACCCGTAGTAGCAGTCCGTGACGTCAATCAATCCAACCGGCTGGCAATCGTCTGTAAAGTATTATGAACGGTGAGAAAATATAGACAATAGAATAGTTTATATACGGTGGGAATTAGTTTAAGGATTTCACTTATGAAAAACTTTTTTTTTGTTGACCGATTAGTATGATAAAAGACTAAAAGATATTTGCTTTGCAAGTCACGTTTTTCAGGTCCAGATATTCCACAAATCAATAGCAATCGCACGCGAATAACACACACATTTACAAAAAAGAAAGCCCGTGTGACCGGTCCGTTTAAGCATGTGACTGTAGGCATATTTTCGGCAGTTATAAAAACAAATTTCACCCGAGTGCATGGACTGTGATCAGAATATCAATTTTGTATTCGTCGAAAAGTATGTAAAAGGTAGAAGGACGCGTTTCGGACTATATAGGGAATATATATTCTAGGTCGAGATCACTAGGATTACTTTTCATTCAGCGCAAGCTTGTTATGCGAATGTGCACACCCACTCCATGGCGTGGGCGCTGAGTTTTGCCTAGCGCCCACATTTTTAAAGTTATTGTAAAAGTGTAAATTAAATTTTGTTTTAATTATTAATATCCATCTAGGCTGGTGAAAATCTCAAAGCTGAACCCTCCACGACAGTGCCGGCTGGGCAATGGTCACTGCATTTCTCCAAGCAGGGTGATGCAATGTCGCCTGTCCTGCCCGAGGTAATGATGTGTCTAGCTAAGGTGAAGTGGTTGAATCAGTGGCCATAAACAAACCAGTATGGATGGCGAGAATGTCCAAATCAAGCCTGGGATATTAGCCCAAGAGTCGATGGGAAGTACGACTGCTACCATCGGCGGTCACGGGGAGGAGCTATCCTTTCTGCGTGTCGCCAACGGATCTGATCGTAGGATCGGTAGGTTAAAAATAAAATTGAGTGCCCCATGTTGGTTGGGACTCAACAGCTGGATTAAAATATTTCCGCACCTAAAGCACTAACTCTTTTGGGTGTAAATTGTGGGAGTAATTCGATCTAAAAGTCACCATTTTGCAAATTTAAAGGTTTTCTGTGAGTTTTTTGGAGACACATTTGTCAATCAATTTCCTTCTTGCGCCCATCCTCTTTGTGCAGTCAGATATTATATTGTTTTTTAAGGCAATTTTTTTGTTTTCAAAAACAGCGAATTCTTAGGAAGAAGAGAACTTATTTGTGTGGATCATACATAACTTAACTAAAGAAACCTAAAGATATATTCTATGTCGTTTTTTAAAGAACCGCGAATTCTTAAGAATAAGAAACCTTAATTTAACTAAACTAAATACTTATAAACAATTGGCAAATGTACGGCTTTAATTATACCCGTTACTCGTAGAGTAAAAGGATATATTGTATTAGTGCAAAAGTATGTAACAGGGAGAAGGAAGCTTTTCCGACCCTATAAAGTATATATATTCTTGATCAGGACCACTAGCCGAGTCGAACTAGCCATGTCCGTCTGTCCGTCCGTATGAACGCTGAGATCTCGGAAACTATAAAAGCTAGTGGATTGGCATTTTGCATGCATATTCTTGGAGTTCCCAGCGCAAGTTTATTTCAAAAAGGTGCCACGCCCCCTCTAACCGCCCCCTCATTTTTTGAAAGGTGTCTGCCGCCCACACCTTTAAAGATTTTGGAAATGTAAAAATGCAGTTTTATTGTGATTATCAAAACCTATCGAAATGTAAAAGAAATTTTTTAAATCGGACCATTCGTTAAAAAGTTATGACCGATCAAAGTTTTAATATATCCATCTCCCTCGCACTCCCTTAGCTGAGTAACGGGTATCTGATAGTCGGGGCACCCGACTATAGCGTTCTCTCTTGTTTTTTGATTAGTTTATGCAAAATAGACAGAGGGACAGGTGCATTTCGACTGGTCTATTTATTCTTATCATTTAGGCTTTCATGTACTACATGGTTTTTTTGACCTCATAATACTTCCTCACAACATAGAAGTTACATATATAGAACATTAAAAGCCAGTTTAAGTCCTTAAAATGGCCTTGGACATGGTCGTGATATATGTGCATTCAATTTTTATTTTCAACTTTTATTATAAAAATTGTAAATAATACTTGTTTTTTATTTTTAATATAAAAATTGGAGAATAAGACTTATTTTCTATTTTTATTATAAAAATTGGAGCATAAGACTTTTTTTCTATTTATACCAGGGACAGTAAATAATCGTTATTTGAGATTTTTATTACGGAGATTTTTGAATTTTTTGAGTCCCCGCGTATACCAGGGTAGTTTGTAAGAACTTTGAACTCTTTTTTTAGCATACTAATGATAAGAGAAAGCACAGAAATAAAATGATTATTGCCAGCATCAACATTAGCATGCGAAATGCTATCGACCCAATATATCATTTCGAATAGAGTTTAAATTATTAGCACTTATATAAATTAAAGGTGTGAGTAATTTGTTAGCTGAATAAATGTGACATGTTATCAATAGTAGTACAGGCCAACTTAATTTTATCTATCATAATGTCATCCATATATATAATTACTTTGTTTTTATACCCGTTACTCGTAGAGTAAAAGGGTATATTGTATTCGTGCAAAAGTATGTAACAGCTAGAAGAAAGCATTTCCAACCCTATAAAGTATATATATTCTTGATCAGGATCACTAGCCGAGTCGATATAGCCATGTCTGTCTGTCCGTCTGTCTGTCTGCCTGTCTGTCTGTATGAACGCTGAAATCTCGGAAACTACAAAGCTAGAAAGTTGGGATTACCCACAAATATTCTTGGGGTTCCTACGCAGCGCAAGTTTCTTTCAGACGATGGCCACGCCCCCTCTAACCCCCACAATCGCCTTAAACGATTGTATATTTTTTTTTTTTATTAACAAGTTTAATACAGTAACAAGTTTAGTAACAGGGATTGGGATGTGGGTAGGGTATGGATTGGGTGAGATGTCCAGTCCCGCGGAACCGCCGCTAGGCATTACTTCACGGGACGGGAGGGGGGTCAATCATCCATTAACTGGAGTTCTGACCCTTTCTCGGTGTCGGAGCTCCTTCATGATGATGGCGGCCGTATTTGCCGCCGCTTTCCATGCAGCCTCGCTCGATAGCATGCGCTTCACCAGTGTGTCTGGCGAGAGATCCGGGATGTCATCTTCTAGGCCGCGCCTTTGTCTGCTGAAGAGTGGGCACCTGAAGAAGGAGTGCTCAGCGTCTTCTATTTCCCCGTCCTGGCAGTACTCGCAGAAGGGGTCGTCCGCATGCCCGAACCGATTGAGGTAAGCTTTGAAGCAACCATGACCAGTGAGCACTTGGCTTAGGTAAAAATCCACCTGGCCGTGTTTCCTGCGAGTCCATGCGTCTATGCTTGGGATGAGCCTCCGAGTCCAGCGGCCTGTGCTGGCACTATCCCACCTTCGTTGCCAGCTTTCGATGGTTCGGCATCGCTGTTCACGTGCGACGGCGTTTCCGGTTTGTCTCTCGTCAGCTTGTAGGTCTGGTGGTATCATAGCGGATAACACCAGTGCCGCTTCCTCTGACACTGTGCAGAAGCAACTGGATACCCTGAGGGCGCATAGCCTATAGCTTCGTCTGCACTCTTTGCCGTACGACTCCATTTCATAGCTGGTGCCCAAATGCTCGATCCGTTGAGTATCACCGAGGATACTACACTTGCTATGAGCTTCTTGCTTCGCTGTCTCGGCCCTGTCGTGTTTGCCATCATTCTGCTAATGGCACCTGTGGTTTTTGCAGCTTTTTCTCCGACGTATTGCAGATGGGTGGAGTAGTGAGTAGTGGAGGAGTGCCCCACAGTGGCAGGCTTAGAGCTGGCCCCACACAAAACCGAAGCGCAGATCCAGATCGGAGGGACAACGATCTCATCGCAGCAGACCATAAGGTACCTGGGAGTCATGATGGACACCCGCCATTCCTATTGCGAACACTTAAAGTTCGTGAATATAAAGGAATGGAGAAAACGATTTCGCGCTTATTTACCTCCCCCTCTCACGTTTCACCGAAATTTAGTGTTTTTAATTATTCCAGTGACAAAAACACAGTTTTTCCATAAATAACAGCCTGTGCGGTGTACTGGCTATGTGTAAATGCGGGATAGCGATAGCCTGGCCAAGTTGTACAGGTCTGAGACTTTGTTGTGTATGCAGGTATGTCAAAAAATCAAAACAACGCGGAACTCGAAAGAAACGCGTCCATACAACGCACCATTTCTTTCTCTAAAGAAAACTTCCACCAATTCTGGCATTCGTTATCGCCGCCTCGCATGCGTCGCTAATGGCTAGTGTTATCGAGTTCGCGCGTTCTTTCGCGCTCCTGTTAGGCGTCAGGCCTTGCACTGCGCGAAGAAGCAGGCGTTGGTTCAGTGTTCCCTCCCTGAATCGGGTGACTCCAGGCGTGAGCGAAGTTGTGGCGCTGTCGGCACCGGTATCCTTGGTCACCGTGAAGTTATCGCTGTGGGTATACAGGTCTTCTACCGTCCATCTGGTGGTTCGGAAGATAACTGAGTTCGCAAAGTCAGGTCGATGATCGATTCCCCTTCTGCCTTGCTGTACGTTGTCTGGCTTCCGACGTTTAAAAAGCACACATTTAGAGCTGCAAAGGCATCCAGCAGGGATGTTCCTCGCGGCGTTGTGCAGCTGGATCGCCCCTTTGTGGCTTAGTTATTGAAGTCTCCCGCGATGATCACTGGTGACATTCCACGCACGTCGCTAACCAGGTCGAAGATAATGTCCTCAAATTCCCGTAGCGGGAAGCGCGGTGCAATGTAGTAGCTGTAGAGAAACGTCCCATTGTATTTAGCCGTTGCGTATTTTGGCTTGGATAGTCGCTCGGTTAGCTGTTTGCTGTTTGGTGAGCAGCTCCAGATTGCTGCGCCGCCGTCATGGCTTTGTAGCCATACTCCGTCATGCTTTGCCGTATATGGCACACTGAGGATTGCCATACCTATATTCTTCTCCAGGACTCTTTTCGCGAGCAGGACCTGTGCTGCTCTGCAGTGGTTAAGGTTCAGCCGCAGTACCATAACCATCTTTGAACTGGGATAGTGCCTTCTGGTATGTCCTCATGCAGGGTGGAGTATAGTGCTTCTAGGACCTCATCACCTGTAGTCAACTCGTCGATATCTAATATCTCGATCGCAAAAGTGTCTTGCATCGCCCTGACCTCTGCTTGACCTGAGAGCGCTGTCTTCATGGCTTCTCCTTCGGTTTTTTCCTTCGACTCTTAGCCTCCGTCCAGTCCCTTTTGGGGTCCGAAGGCTGCAGCCTGTTGGGCTTCGGTGACTCTCGTTGTTTCCCAGCCTTTTTCCATTGGGTTGGATCAGTGCCCTTCTTGGTCGCGACAGATGGCCTTGGCAGTCTGGGGTCGTCTGAGTCTCTTTTTCATGGTTCGGGTGTCCTTCTGTTGTTAGATCTTGCTGACAGCGACAGATCATAGTGCTGCTAGATCATTCGCTGAGTTGCATGCAGACAAGTTGCTGTAGCTTCTTTATGCGGGCCAACATCTCCTTGATAGACGCGTTGATCGTCCGCTGGACTGGCTTCTTCTCGTTTACCTGATAAATCAGGTCATCCAGGATTGTCCCGATCTCATCTATGTTTCGAAGGTTCCCTTTGCTTCTTTTGGCACCTTCGGCACAAGGGCCGAAGGGCTGCTTTCTTCTCGGGCCCTCTTTGGAGTGTCAGCCTCGACGTCGAACTGGCTTTTGGCGCTAGGTACACTCGGAACACTTATTTGTGGTGTAGCAAGCTCAGTAGGTGGGGTCCTCTTCATCTTCGTCGCTTGAAAGCGAATAGCTCGTGGCTTGTTGCTTTGGATGCATCGTCAGCCAAGTGAGCCACTGGCGGTGCATTTTCGTTTTCCTTTTGGATTTACACTTTTGTGGTTGCCACCTGGAGTAATTTCGTTATTAGTCGACATTCCTCTTGATGTGGGCATTTTCAACCAAATGCAAGGGTTGCATTTTATACCTGCTGCCAGGTTGCATTTCTGCGGCCACTATGGCACAGGCGCAGACCACGCAGCCGCCCACTGTGGGTCAGACGCTACGTGGACTTCTCGCAACTTTATACCTATTGCCAGGTTTAGTTGCTGCCGGCCATTATGGCGCAGACACAGCCCACTTAGCCGCCCATTATGGAACAGACGCTTTGTGGATTATTGGACGAGCGTATGGTGTGCACGGTTTGGGTCCATCGGTGGCAGTGGGTTTTCCCACGGCTTTTCCCGGTGGGAGTTAAACCGCTCCTGCTCGGTCGCCATTGCTCTTACTTAGTGGTGTGCCGCCTTGGCGGTGGGGTTGGCTGATGGTTAGTTCCATGACCTTTAACACCTTTTAGGACCCCAGTGCTCACCATATCGGTGTTTTCACTTGCTTTCCGAGTCCTTCTGCCTAGTTTTTTGGGAAGCATCTACGCGGTGCATCCACTCTTCGACACTTCACACACTTCACCCTTTTTTTTTTATTAACAATTTTGATTACAAATAATAGGGGTTGGGATGTGCTTGGGGTATGGATTGGGTGAGGTGTCCAGTCCCGCGGAACCGCCGCTAGGCATTACTTCAAGGGACGGGAAGGGGGTCAATTATCCAGTAACTGGCGTTCTGGCCCTTTCTCGGCGTCGGAGCTCCTTCATGATGATGGCGGCCGTGTTTGTCGCAGCTTTCCATGCAATCTCGCTCGATAACATTCGCTTTACCTACCAGTGTGTCTGGCGACATATCCGGGATGTCCTCTTCTAGGCTGCGCCTTTCTCTGCTGAAGAGTGGGCACCTGAAAAAGCAGTGCTGCGAATCTTCTATTTCCCCGTCCTTGCAGTACTCGCCAAATAGGTCATCCGCATGCCCGAACCGATTAAGGTATGCTTTAAAGCAACCATGTCCAGTGAGCACTTGGCTTAGGTAGAAATCCACCTGGCCGTGTTTCCTGCGAGTCCATGCGTCTATACTTGGGATGAGCCTCTGAGTCCAGCGGCCCGTGCTGGCGCTATCCCACCTTCGTTGCTAGCTCTTGAGCGTTTGGCATCGCTGTTCCCGTGCAACTGAGTTCCCGGTTTGTCTCTCGTCAGCTTGCAGGTCCAGTGGTATCATACCGGATAACACCAGTGCCGCTTCCTCTGAAACTGTGCGGAAGCAACTAGACACCCTGAAAGCACATTGCCTATAGCTGCCTCCGTCTTGTGTTCGGCCAGCTTGAGCCCGTTGCGTTGTAGCCACTGGCAAATATTGCCTACAGCGGCGTTGCAAGAAGCCTTTACTTCTTCGAGCTCTTTCCTCACCGTAACCAAGGCAGTGTCGTCCGCAAATCCGATGAGGGTGCAGCCCTCCGGGAGTGGGAGCCGCAGGATGTCATCGTACATCGCGTTCCATAGCGTCAGTCCAAGAACTGAGCCTTGGGGGACCCCTCCAGTCACTCTGTGTCGGCGTTGGCCTTGGTCCGTCTCGTAGATCAGCACTCGATCCGTGAAGTAGCTGCGTAAGATATCGATCAGGTACTGTGATATCCCCCGCTGTGTGAGGGCCTCCAGGATGCGACTCCAATTTGCCGTGTTGAACGCGTTCTTGACGTCTAGCGTGCACACAAGACAGTAGTGTTTGTCCCCTCCTGCCCATCTGGTACCTGCAATAGCATCAGAGGCGAGTCTCACCACCGTGCTGATAGCGTCTACGGTGCTGCGCTTCTTCCTGAAGCCGTACTGTAACTCGGAGATCCCTCGTTTGGCCGCTAGTTCAGTTTCCCGCCGGTTGCAGACTATCCTCTCAAAGATCTTCCCTATTGAGTCTAGCATGCAAAGCGGGCGGTATGCCGACGGGTCGCTAGGGTCCTTGCCTGGTTTTGGAATAAGGACCCGCTTTTGGAGTTTCCAGGCCTTTGGTACTACTCGCTCTGTGATGCAACAGTTGTACATCTGCGCAAAGACCTTAGGGTGTGCGGCTATTATGTGCTTCAGCGGTGCCTTTCCATTTTTTAGTTTGGCTGCTGTTTCAAGGACTTCACGGTCCGTGGTTAGCTCTGCTTCTCCCAGAGTGTTGGGGTCTGGGCCAGCCTCAAGTGGTGCTTGGTTTGGGAAGAGCGACACGACTATGTCTTCCAGTTGAGCAGGGTCTCTGGGCATAGGAGGTCTGCATAGTTTCCCGGTTACTAATTTGTAAGCAGCACCAAATGGGTGGGCGTCTGCTGCATCACACAGTTCTTGAAAGCACCTCTGCTTGCTTCGCTTGATGGCATCTTTAAGGGCCTTTCGCCTTTCTCTGAAGAGGACTTGGGCGTGGTCAAAGCTCCTTGAGTTTCTAGCTCTCCGTGAGAGCCTTCTGGCTGCGTTCCCTCTCTGAATCGGGTGGCTCCGGATGTGAGCGAGGTTGTGGCCCTGCCGGCACCGGTGTCCGTGATCACCGCGAAGTGGTCGCTATGGGTGTACAGGTCTTCTACCGTCCATCTGGAAGTTCTGCAGATGCCCGGGCTCGCAAAGGTCAGATCGATGATCGACTCCCCTCCTGCCTTGCTGTACGTTGGCTGGCTTCCGACGTTCAGCAAGCACACATTTAGGGCTGCAAAGGCATCCAGCAGGGATATTCCCCGTGGCCTTGAGCGGCTGGAACCACACTCCGTGGCCCAGGCATTAAAGTCTCCCGCGATGATCACTGGTGACTTTCCACTCGCATCGTTGACCAGGTCGAAGATGATATCCTCAAATTCCGGTAGCGTGAAGCGTGGTGGAATGTAGCAGCTGTAGAGAAACGTCCCATTATATTTAGCCCTTGCGTATCCATGCTTGGCTAGTCGCTCGGTTAGCTGTCTGCTGTTTGGTGAGCAGCTCCAGATTGCTGCGCCGCCGTCATGGCTTTGAAGCCATACTCCGTCATGCTTTGCTGTATATGGCTCACTGAGGATTGCCACATCTATGTTCTTCTCCAGGACTGTTTGCGCGAGCAGGTCCTGCGCTGCTCTGCAGTGGTTAAGGTTTAGCTGCAGTACCCTAACCATCTTTGAGCTGAGCTAGTGCCTTCTGGTATTCCGGGCAGCGTCGGTTGAAGACCGAGTGACCGGTTTCTGGAAGTCCCTTCCGAGTGCATAGCAAGCATTTCGGAGGGTTGCTGCAGTTCCTGCTATTGTGACCAGGCAGTCCGCATTTGAAGCACGTGTCCTTAGAGATTGCGTGTTTCGTGCGTACCCCATACACTTAAAACATCTGGTTACCTCCAGTCTTCGTCTGATTCTGCAGACTACCCATCCGATGCGCATTTTACCGATTTTCAGCAGGTGCTCGGCGAGGCTGGGTTTTAGCCTAATCACCGTGGATTGCGTTCCTCTCATTGCGCTTTTCATTGTTGGTGAAGCCTCTATTGGTATGTCCTCATCCAGAGAGGAGTATAGGGCCTCTAGGACTTCATCGCCTGTAGTTGTCTCGTCGATATCCAGTATCTCAATCGGAGTGGTGTCTTGTATGTGTGTGTGTCTGTGTCTGGCGCCCACACCATTAAAGATTTTGGAAAAGTAAAAATTCAGTTTTATTGTGTTTATCAATACCTATCGAAATGTAGAATTTTTAAATCGGACCATTCGTTAAAAAGTTGTGCTCGATCAAAGTTTTATATATCCATCTCCCTCGCACTCCTTTGAGTAACGGGTATCTGATAGTCGGGGCACTCTACTATAGCGTTCTCGCTTGTTTTATTATAAAAATTGTAGAATTTATTTTAAATTTTTATATAAAAATTGAAAATAAGAATTATTTTGCAAGAGCTTTCGCCCTTTCAGTGAACGGTTTTGTTTTTGTCTTGCGCTCCGAATTTTTGTTTTTATTTGTCCATAAACCATCAGAGTTTTATTAAACATAAAACGTTGTTGTTGGAACAGCTAAAACTAAAACTCCCCCCGCTCACTCTCTCCCGCTCTCTTACTCTCGTAGCTTTATTCTCTTTGCACTGTGGTTCGGAATATCGCTATAAGGGCTGTCTGTTGCTCGAAGAAATGTAAGTCGTTGATTTTGGATGGACAACAGAGCATTCCGAGCCATTACTGCGATAGTATTTTTCGTGCTAAATGCCTTGGCTATTCGGGCCTTGTTCGCGATGCAATCGACATGAGAAGTGGCTTGCGCTACTATTGTGAAGAATGTATTGCTTATGAAACCCAGGCAATCTCTATAAGGCCAGCAACTGAAGAGTTCCCAGGCTGATCCCTCATAACCGGATGGGAATAGTGCAAGGCCAGCGTTACCTGCGGATATTGCCCAACGGCAATGCACTGCGACGGAAGCAGCCCACAGTCGGAGGGCAATGCACTGCAAAGCAAGCAGCGGCTGCCCAACTCCGTGCACAGGGCGCCGGATCATCAGCTTCAGAGCATAGGGCTAGCTTACATTTTAAGAATTTATGTACTTAGCAGATAGTCGAATTTTGCAAATAAATCGTGACGGACATCGCCTCGCGAGAAGTAAATCTTCTCATTTTAATTGGCACCCAACGCGTTCATAAGACCCTCGATCCGTCGTTCAGTTAAAAATATAAAACGCCTTCGTAAGACCCTCGATACGCCGTTCAGTTAACATTTTTTTTTAACGCGTTTTTAAGACCCTCGATCAGTTTTAAAAATAAAAAAATAAAGAAAACAGTACCACCAAACCCCAAACCAACAGCAGCAGCATCAAAAAAACAAGAGAGAACGCTAAGGTGTGGGCGGCAGGCACTTTTTAAACTCGTTTATTGTGGGCGTTAGGCGATTGTGGGCGTTAGAGGGGGCGTGGCCCCCGGCTAAAACAAACTTGCGCTGCGTAGGAAGCCAACAAATATGTGTGGGTAATCCCAACTTTCTAGCTTTTATAGTTTCCGAGATCTCAGCGTTCATACGAACGGACAGACGGACAGACGGACATGGCTAGATCGACTCGGCTAGTGACCCTGATCAAGAATATATATACTTTATAGGGTCGGAAACGCTTCCTTCTACCTGTGTTACATACATTTGCACGTATACAATATACCCTTTTACTCTAAGAGTAGCGAGTATAATAACATAATACGCCAACGTCGCCATACCAGGAAATGGCAGAAACAACAAGAAATATCAAGAAGAAGGAAACTACAACGAGCACCAGCAGAAGCCAGAACATTTTAATTAAAACCAAAATTAAAATTAAGATCATGTAAGTGGAGTGTACATTGATATTTTTGACCGACTATTCTTACCCGAAATATTAAAAAAAAAGTGATTCAGAAATTTAAAAATAAAACAATAATTTTTATAACATATTCCAAGAATCTCAGACAAAATAAAAAAGCGCAATCTCCGAAAAAATTTCGTAAAATTTTCGAGAAAGAAATTAAATACAAAAGTAACAAAAATCTTTGTTATTTGTGTTAATGAAAACATATGAGTGATAGTGAAATAGAAGACTTGTTAAACGAAGTCAGAAAGCTCAGAAGTGCGGAAGATTTGAAGGAAAATCCAAACAGTTCAAATATGGCAATGACCACCAAGCAGTTAAAAGCCATTGTAGAAGGCGCAGTTGCAAGCGCACTCGCCACACAAGAAAGAAGTTTCGAACAAAAATTACTATTACTATGTTCGCGGCGAGATTGTCCAATTCGTCGTAGTAATTCGATCTTGTCGCTCACGTGTTCCATTTTTACTATTATGGCCGAGTTAACTGTGGGGTTATTTTCGGTACGTCGTCGGATTCGGTGAATGCTACTTAATTTAAGGGCCGGTGTGATGTTAAGTGCAAAACAGAGAGTGTTAAAGACGGTCTTCAGGTTTTCTCCTTCTTGAAAGGGAACTCCATGAATGCGCAGCTCAGAAACAATTTCTGCACTTGCCTGGGCCGCCTCAACCTTGACCATAAGTGCGGGAACTCCCTCGACGTCACCCTCCAGCTGGTCTCCCCGACGACTAAGCTGCTCCTCCAGGTGTGCCACACGCTGGTTCAGCTGCTCCACTACTCCAGCCAGATTCCCTACCTGGTCGGTCAGCAGACCCATTATGCGCTCCATAATGTGGTTTTCAGCAGATTGGATGCTGGCAGATATATGCTCAGCCTGCTCCGCAAAGCGTTTGGATGGTGCTTATTGTTGTTTGTTTTGTGCACTGAGTGAGATTTTGAGTGGCTTGAGTTATTCTTTTCGTGTTTGACGTTTGTCGAGTGTTTGTACTTGCAGCGATAAAAAACCGATTAATATGTATGTTTGTTTGTTTGCTGCGCCGATTCTCACAAGTTATGAATTTGTTTAAAATACGCAAAACAAATTGTTTGTCTTTCTCACTATGATTGGAAATAAAAAAGGCAACATTTGTTTACTATTGCCTCGCCGGGCAATGCCTCCGTGGTCGCGGGGGGTTGTACCTTTTTTAAGTCTGTCTGTTAGAGTCCCAAACCAAAAGCCGTTCCTTTCGTTTTACTCCGTGTAACTTTATTTGCTTCATACATTGACACAAGTTTTAACTAGTGTGGAAATTGGAAATTGGTGTTGAAAGACTAAAAGAATGAGAGAGAGAGAGAGACTAAAAAACTTGTACGGCTCTCCGGTTAACTTGCAGCCTCCACGCCTTTTTCTTCCCTTCTTCCTATTAGCTATTCGCCCAGCGTAACCATTCGCCAGCGATGGCCAGCCATCAGCTGTTCGTACGTCGCGTTGCCAATTGATCTGTGCTGCCAATTAGGTTCATGCCGTAACATTCCCCCCTTCGCAAACAATCCTCGCCGATTTGTTTGCAAAACCTATGGTTACGTCTTGGCCGCCATCTTCACCAGCAGCTGCTGGTTTGTTGACATCAAGCTTGGCCAACTTGACGATCGGTCGGGTCAACAATCCAGTTGCGGTGCGTATAACCGCGCTGCGTGCTATCCCGTCTTTGGCCACTCGAAGATCCATGATGACACCCTTTTTCCACTGCACCTTGGGGTTCGCTTCATCAACCATGACGACGACATCTCCTATGCAGATCGGATTGTTAGGCTGGCCATGCCATTTAGCTCTTTGTGTGAGGCACGGTAGGTATTCCCTCAGCCATCGCTTCTTGAAACTGTCTGCAATCTGACCTGCAATACGAAAACTCTTACCTAGCAAAATGCCGTTCGTGTTGCTGCCGTCCTTTGCTACCATCGCGTTGCTTGCTCCTCGTAGAAAATGGTTTGGCGTAAGTGCATCAGCTTCTGGAGTCTCCAGCGGCACGTACGTCAATGGTCGGGAATTGAGCGTGTTTTCTATCCTGGCTAGAGCTGCTCTAAGCACCGGTTCTTGAACGTGCTTCTCTTCTAGTATTTCAAACAGAATAGATTTTACAGATCTTATCATCCGCTCCCATGCGCCACCCATGTGGGGCGCTCCTGGCGGTATGAAAGACCACTCGATCTCTGGGTACTTATTTTCCAGCTCCTTCGATGAGATCCTCTCGATTTCTTCTTGTAATAGTCGGCTCGCTCCTCGAAAATTGGTCCCGTTGTCCGACATTATTCTTTTCGGCACTCCCCTTCGTGCCACAAACATTTCAAGGATCAGCATAAATGTATCCGTCGACAGCGAGTTAGCTAATTCGATGTGTACCGCTCTTACAGTGAGGCACGTGAACAGTACGCCCCACCGTTTCTCTCTTCGCCTTCCAACGTTCACCTCGAATGGGCCGAAGTAGTCGATACCAGTGTTCGTAAAGGGTAGCTCATTAATAGCAAGTCTTTCTGGCGGGATATCTCCCATCTCCGGTGGCTCCGGAGCCGCTTTCTTATTGCGACACCTCTGACAAGCGTTTGCTAGTGATCGAACTTTGGCTCTCAGTCCCGGGATGTGATATAATTGGCGCATCTCGTTGACTACAATTTCGGTTAGTTGGTGGTGGAACTTACGGTGAAAATAATCGACCAGAAGGTTGGTGACTTTGTGTTCTTTGGGTAGAATTATTGGTCTTTTTACGTTCCAATCTACTCCGCTCATTCGATCGATCCGTTTTCTCAGCACGCCTGCTTCGTCCAAGTAAGGCGAAAGTTTATATATTGGACTCTTCCTTCCTAATACGGTTCCTCGGCGTAGAAGAATTATTTCTTCTGCATACGCTTCCTCTTGAACCATCCTGTAAATCACGTTGTTTACATCATCCAGGTTGCGAATACGTGTGGCAATCTTTGCCTCCTCCGACGTTAATTCTTTCTTGCATATTTTACTTAAAAAATGCATAACGCATTTTAGGGCTCCTCGCAGCTTCTCCCACTTGCTAAAATGATTAATTCCCGGGACGATGCTTGCCAGCCTTGATAATGACGTCTCCTTTAGTTCATGGACATTTATCCTCTCCAGTGTGTGTGGGCTTAGATCCGTAACCGGCCAGTGGTCTTCTGATTCTAATAAAAATGATGGACCTGTAAACCATCTCGAGTCTGCCTGAAAGCTCGATTCCTTCGTCCATTTTGTCCCGTCATCAGCTACGTTCAGCGCAGATGGGACCCATTTCCATTCGGCGGTTTCGGAATTCTCCAGGATTTCACCAATTCGTAGGGCTACAAACTGGTGATACTTTCGAGCATCTGAGCGTATCCAATATAAAACGTTTTTGGAATCGGTCCAAAACACACGTCTCTTCACGCCGATGGATAACTCCTGCTCCAAAAATGTTGCCAATCTTAGGCCTAAGATAGCAGCCATTAGTTCCATTCTAGGGATTGAAATGGGTTTTAGCGGCGCCACTCTCGTTTTAGAGGCCAGTAACGCACATCGGATACCGTCTCGTTCTTCGATCCTTATGTAGGCCACCGCGGCGAAAGCATTGATACTCGCATCTGTAAATATGTGTAATTGAATATTACATGTCTCAGTAGATAAGCCAAGATACCGTGGGATTTGTAAATCTTCGATGTGTTTGAGTTGCCTTATCCATAGAGCCCAACGATCATGCTCTTCTTCTCCGATTGGTTCGTCCCAACCTACGGCAGACCTCCACACATCCTGTAGTATCAGCTTCGCCTGAATTATATAAAATCCCAGCAGACCTAGTGGGTCAAAGATGGTCATAACTATTCGAAGAATTAACCTCTTTGTCACGACTGTAGTTTCGTTATAAATATTTTCTCCAAATTTGTTGACAAAGGTAAAGTGGTCGGCTCTAGGATTCCACCACATTCCTAGTACTCGTTCGTTTGTCGTAGACTCGGCCATCTCAATGCTTCGTTCAGGTGTTTTGGTGTCACCCAAGAGCGCCCGCATTACTGTAGACGAGTTTGATATCCAGCCTCTCATCTCGAAGCCTCCTTCTTTATGTATGTGTCGTACTTCTTGAGCTAAGCGGACCATTTCTTCTTCAGACTCACAGCTTTGGAGCCAGTCATCTACAAATGTATTCCTTAAAATGGCTCTCACTGCTTTCGGGTGTTCATCGAGGAATTGTTTAGCGTTCCTATCTCTCACGTAGTTAGCCGCTGCTGGGGAGCAGGAAGCACCAAAGGTCATTACTCTCATTACGTACCTATCTGGCTCTCGACTGTTGTCGCCATATCTCCAGAGAAATTGCTGTGCTCCTTGGTCCTCTTCACGCACCATTATTTGGTGGAACATTTCTTTTATGTCGCCACATATTCCGACCGCTTTCTGTCTGAATCTTAAAATCACTCCAACAAGAGAGGGTAGTTGATCCGGTCCCTTTAATAGCATCGTGTTGAGGGCGATCCCTTCCACTTTGGCTGCAGCGTCCCAAACTAGTCTCGATTTTCCTTTATTCGGATTTTTGACAACGAATATGGGCAAATACCAAGTCCTTTTTTCGTCGGCCATTTCGTCGGTTTCTAATTTGCGGATATATCCCAACTGCTCGTAGCGTCGAATCTGCTGATTCACGAACTCTCGCAGTTCTTTGTCTCTCGCCATACGGGTTTCTAAACACTGGAGTCGTCGCATGGCCATCTCACGGGAGGACGGGAGCTTTACGTTGTCGTACCGCCACAGAAGTCCAGTCTGCCACCTCTTCAGCTCTCTGTTGTATGTCGTCGATTCATTCAAGATACAATTGGCTCTCTCATCTTCTTTGGACCTAAGAGTGTTATTAGATATACTCACACCAACCGCATCTAATGAAAAACTATCTTTGATAAGAACATCCAATTGCTGATCGTTATTACATTCGCAGACATGCATTACCCTTGAGCTTGCCGGTTTACCTGTATCGCCTTTACGTCCGTAAACAGACCATCCGAGCCTGGACTTAGCTGCGATAAATTCTGAGTCTTCGCGTTCTTTCACAGCAAGCGGTACTCCTAGTCGCACGTTATCCAAGCCGATGATGAGCGAAGCTTGCGCATCCTTATAGGTACGAATGGGAAGTTTCTCGAGGTGCGAATGCGATCTCAGGATGGAATCGTCCAACGTCTGTTTGGGCAGATCCAGATGCTTGACGGTTCTCACATTTTGCAGCGTAAACTTACGGACTGCGTCGTAACTTGGGGAGATCGTTAAATTTATGCGCTTCGATTCAGCTTCCATTTGAGTTATTTCTCCTGTCCACCGTAGGCACAGTTCGTCTGAAGGTCCGTCGATACCCAACTTTTCCGCTACACGTGTCTCGATCAGAGTGCAGGCTGATCCCTCGTCGATAAGTGCAAATGTTTCTACTTTGCAACTAGGCCCGTACATCGTTATGGGCACGTATCTAAATAACGCTCTTTCGTTCTGCCCTGTATGCAAAACGGATTCGCTGTCATTTGTCCTGTTTTCAGCTCTGCTTGCATTTTGATTTCCGTTGTGAAGGAGAAAATTGTGCTTTCTCGTACATCCATCCACGGAACAGTTTCGTGATGCTCTGCAGTGTCGTATGAAGTGTTTTCCAAAGCATCTCCAGCACAATTTGCTCTCCTTTATGAAGTTCCATCTATCGGGCACGCTTAAGGCACGAAATTCTCTGCATTCCTCCAACTGATGAATGCCAGTGCACTTTCTACATGAAGGCGTAGAACTAGTGTCTCTATGAACCATTAGCCGGACCTTTGGATTCTTTTCTCGTTGTCTGTCATCGTTGCCTGAATTTATTGGCATCACTGTGCTCGCGCAGTTTGCTACTCTGAATAGCCAGTCATCAAAAATGGCGATATCTACTCTCTGAAGTCCTGCGCTCTGCCTCGCCCAATCCAGCTTCATATCGAACGGCAACTTCTCCAAAAGATCTCGTAAAAGCATCGGATCGTTCAGATAGGCGGAAAGTCCTATCGCGTCTACGGTCGCCCTGTAGTTTTGGACCGCCAGCGCTAGGCGTACCAAACTCTCCATGCTGCTCAATTTAACAGCAGGTTCCATACGTAGCTTTGATTGCAGGGTATGATATATAGCTTCTGGTCGGCCATATAACATACGTAATGTCTCGATCGCTTGCTTAACTGTGGCAGGCATCATTAATTTTCCTCGTACTGCATCCAAAGCCGCGCCTTTCAAGCATTTTTGCAACCTCATTAGATTTTCCTGGTCGCTGAATCCACACCTTTCAGTGGACTGCTCAAAGTTCACAATAAACATTGGCCATTCTTCTGGATTTCCAGAAAAGCAAGGCAAGTCCTTACTAATAACTTGTCTTGTTGCTATTTGCGATGCATTTAAGCATACTTCTGACGCTGCCGGCGCGACTGTCTGTGTATTCATATGTGGGCTTGTGCCCCAAGTGCCCTGACTTGTGCTCGCATAATCCGGTATGTTTTGAGGATTAATTCCATATACGCTCGTACTCGCAGTCGCTCGTGGCGTCGTGTAGGTCATGTTCGGCAGTGATCCTGTATAAACATGGTTGCGATTTGCCTCCAATTGCCCGGGATGATAACTTGCGGTCCCGTAGGCTAATCGCTCCATTCCTCCTTTATAGAATGTAGAATTCACCAAGGTTCCTCCGAAAGCTGCTCCGGGATGCGTTACGCTAAAACGCGCTCCCTCATCGGCGGTAACATACATCATATTTCCCGATGCACCTGGTTTCCAATGACCAGCCAATCCGGACACCTCCCCGTGACTTGTTATGGGCGAGTGTTGATCGACCCAATCCATTCTGCTTCTGTGTGCTGTTACCTGCTGACATGTGGATGCTACGATTGGCACGTTAGCTGCGGTCGATGTAACCGCCGTGATCACGCCACTGTACGTATCACTAACGCGATCCAAGTCCAAACGTCCTCCTTGTGCTGCAGAGCTCGTAACAGACGTTAAGCCTTCAATGTTTCCCATTAATTCGCTGAGGTCCCCACTCTCCACTCCGGTCTGTTGATCATTTGCGTCATCCATTATATGTAGTCGATGGCTGCCTTCTGACCACGCGGATCCAGGATGTGTGGTTATACACGAACCAAGCGCTTCTAAAACGGTGCAAATCGAACCTTCTCGTGTCGTAATCTCCGGTGCTCGCGTCGATCTGTCTCCAGATCGTGGTCGTAGATGGTTCAATTTGCTGCTGAAGTTTTCTACCAAAAGTTTTTTAGAATATTGCCTCGCCGGGCAATGCCTCCGTGGTCGCGGGGGGTTGTACCTTTTTTAAGTCTGTCTGTTAGAGTCCCAAACCAAAAGCCGTTCCTTTCGTTTTACTCCGTGTAACTTTATTTGCTTCATACATTGACACAAGTTTTAACTAGTGTGGAAATTGGAAATTGGTGTTGAAAGACTAAAAGAATGAGAGAGAGAGAGAGACTAAAAAACTTGTACGGCTCTCCGGTTAACTTGCAGCCTCCACGCCTTTTTCTTCCCTTCTTCCTATTAGCTATTCGCCCAGCGTAACCATTCGCCGTTGCCAACTGATCTGTGCTGCCAATTAGGTTCATGCCGTAACAGTTTACAGTTTTATCGCGATTTTAAAATTTTTAAGAGCTATTTAAACTTGTTTTGTTGCTTTGTTCACGGAGGGTGTGTCTTACTTATTCGCACAGCGAAGAGTGATGATGGAACAGCTACGCTCAACGGACAACTCGTAACTGGAACATTTCTTGTTACATTCGGCGAACAAAAAGTAAAACAACTCCATATACTGCAACCTAAACAGCTACGTAAAAAATACCCAGCGCCAGCTGCCTTATCGCTACTAACATTACGGGTCATCAAGAATTATTGAGTTTACCATACCTGCAAAAATTAAATATGGAAAACCTACGATACATTGGTGAAATGGAAAAGGGACTGGTAAAACGGACTGGCCACGATCGCTTTTTTGGCCATATGCTTTACTATCTCCAAGCTCTACCGGAGACGCCAGCGGGTCCGTCGCCAGCATGATCTCCAAGTTATTATCAACGGTTTCAAAAAGTCCGAGGACGTCCTTCATCTAAGCAAGGGAGGAGTTAGCACGATCACCCAGCAACAGAAGAGTTTCCAGGCTGATTCCGCATAACCTGATGGAAATAATACAAGGCCAGCGTCACCTGCGGATATTGCCCAACGACGGTGCTATGGTCAGCTTATTCAGCGGGCAATGCACTGCACCGGAAATTCTTAGTTCCGAAGTCTTTCCAAGTAAGTACACAACTTACAGGCTTGATCGTCCCTCCCGACGTGGTGGTGGAGTTTTAATTGCAGTTGACTCAGAATTAACGTCTGAAGAAATAACGTCCGACGGAATAACTGACATTGAATTTCTGTGTATAAAACTATCCCTTCCGGGTATTTCTATATACATAACATGTTCATAGTTCAAGTAAACTATCAGATAGGTATCAGTAAATAGTTTTTGGTGACTTTAATATACCTAGGGCGACATTGTCCACCGTTGAAACATCGAATATATTGTTACCTTCAACGCAGCATGATTTCCTTGATGGTTTGCTTGATATTTCATTGTCTCAAGTAAACCATGTTCAAAATTTGTTAGGACGATTACTAGATCTATGCGTTGTTTCAAGTCCAAAAGGTCTTTGCATAGCTAAAACCTCTGCAATAACTTTATCAGAAGACCCATATCACCCAACGCTGGAGCTGACTATCGACACGGGTACAAAATCAAATGAAATATCTGAAAAGTCAGCTAAACGCATCCCCTGCTTTCGTAGAGCAAACTTTGCACTCATTAATAGCCTAAATGCTTGCTGAGATTGGTCTAATCTGTACTTATGTACTAATATGACTGAAGCTGTTAATATATTTTATAATGTATTAAACGCAATTTTTGATACATGCGTTCCTACGTATTATCCTAAAATTTCAACCCAATCTCCGTGGTTTAGTAAAGAGTTATCACGACTTAAAAATGTGAGGTCTAGACTCTACAAAAAGTTTAGAGTTTCCAGATCACAAGCTGCCTTTTCCCGATACTTAAGTGTTTGGTCGGATTTTATTGTGCTTAACGCCCAGCGTTTTAAAAACTATTTAGCTCGTTGCAAGACACCGTTTACCCTGGATCCAAAACAGTTTTGTAATTTTGTTAACACAAAGCGTAAATCTTCATGTTACCCATCAACACCAAATTTTAAAAATTCTGCTGCAAACACTGATCAAGCCATAGCCGATCTTTTTGCACGGTTTTTTCAAACCACCCATTCAACATCAAGTCCGTCAGATCAGTGTTACCCATATGACATGCCTAAATCAAACTTTATTTTTTGTCCTATTATAAGTGAAAGCTCACTTCTTTTAGATTTGCATAGGGTCAAATCAGTCTACTCACCGGGTCCTGACGGAGTCCCTGGATGTGTGCTCAGGTATTGAGCTGAGACGTTGTGTAGACAATTGCACAAACTTTTTACTTTGTCTTTGGAAACGTCAGATTTCCCGCATAGATGGAAGGAATCGTTTGTTATCCCGCTTTATAAAAAAGGGAGCAAATTGAACGCATGTAATTACAGAGGTATTTCAAAGCTGTCAGCTATTCCAAAGCTATTTAAGAACATTATTACGCCCCATTTGCAACACAGTTGTAGATCTCTAATTTCCTCTTGTCAACACGGATTTTACTTCATTTGTGTTAAGTGGTTTTAGAAAAAATCGTCAGACGGATGTGGCTTACACTGATTTTAGCAAGGCGTTTGATTCTGTAAACCACCGGATTCTAGTTCGGAAATTGTGTTAGATAGAATAACGCATGCTGACGACCTTGGAGTCTACATGGATCCTAAACTAAAATTTTCTGATCACATTACTACCATGGTAAATAAAGGCAGAGGCGTGCTTGCATTTATCAAAAGGTGGTCGAAGGAATTCGATGATCAATATGTCACAAAGACCTTGTTTATTTCATTAGTCCGACCAATTCTTGAGTACTGCGCTCCTGTGTGGAGTCTCCATATGGGGTGCATATAGACCGGATTGAGTCTGTGGAAAAAAACCTTTATATTTGCCTTATGGGGACTTAGCTGGGATACAAGCCTAACACTGCCATCCTACTCTAGTAGACTACTTCTAATTAACTTACTATCATTAGTTAACCGTAGAACTATGCTTGGTATTACGTTTATTAGGAATCTTATTCATGGCGATGTGGAGAGTCCCGAGTTACTGGGTCGCCTGGATTTTAATGTGCCAAATAGATTTACTAAAAACTATATTCCTTTAGTTTTAAATCATTGTATATCTAACTAGCAATACCCGAAGCGACGTTGTCCGCTACTATTTGCCAATCACTTCTTGCTCTAGATAGTAACCTGATTTTATTATATTTCAGAATTTTAATTATTATCCAAGTAAAATCCCGCCCAACCTTAGCTGAGCACCACAGTAAACCCACCTAATATATTACCACAACCCCTAACCATAACTTACTTTTCCCTTACACCGCCTTAACCCCACCCAACCTGTCTCTCACCCCAGGCACTCTTTTTTTATCACCCTAATGCGGTTTTCACTATTTCCTCGCATTAACCCCATTGTAACCCATCCATATTCAGCCTTCACGCCGAAAAAACATAACTTTAACCACCTTTCTCCACCATAACACCATTTTTTCTTTCCTTAGCCAACAATTTCCCCACTTTTACCTGAAAAAAAATGTTTTCTTGCTTAAAACGTCTTAAACATTACTTTTCCTTGTTTGTCATCTTAACCCACCTTATCCTCGCAAAAGTCAAAAATAGCCTTACATTTGTCACCTTCACCCTTTCTTTACATTACCTGTTAGCGTCACCCTAATCTAGCAATTACCCCCTTAGCCACAACTTAACCCCGCATTAACCACACTTTATTCCCACCTTAACCCAATCGTTTTGGTATCCTAAATCTATCATTTTGGTCAGCTGAATTTATGGAAAAACAAACAGAGTGCTGCCAATAAACCCCCGAAAAACCTTAAAAACTTAAAAAAATATTGAAAATAACACACAAATACCTATGGTACGCTACGGCCAACATGGTTTAACCGAAAAACGGATCCAATCGCAGGATCGGTGGGTTAAAAGTAAATTAAGTGCCCCCATGTCGGTTGGGGCTCAACAGCTGGGTTAAAATAATTCCGATAATAAAAGAAAACTAAAACATTGCGCACTAACTCTTTTGGGTGTAAACTGTAAGTAATTCGGTCTAAAAGTCAAGATTTAGCGATGTTTAAGGTTTCTTGTTAGTCTTTTGGAGACTCATTTTTCAAACAATTTCCTTCTTGCCCCCATCCTCTATAACACAATTTATGAACAATTCTTTCAAAACTTGTGTAATCTGGCTTTTTCTTAAATTGCAATTTTTATTTGTGCACGCAGTTATTACATTGATTTTTAAGATAAATGCATATGAACGAATGTATGTATTCTTATGTATAGCTCATTAGTTTTTTGATTTTTTTGTACAGTTTTCGAGTAGATCCCAGAAACTCAAAAACCGAAATATTTTACGGGTCACCTACACCTTTTGATTTAGAATTGCATCCATTAGATGATCCGTTTATTTTATCCCAATTGTGAAATTTAGATAATTTTACATACATTAATGTACATGCCGACTTGTCGATGTGTGTGTGGTCGTTTCGTTTTTACATGTAATTTTGACTACTGAAAGTTTTTTACTGCTCTCCCCTTGAAATCCGTTCTAAAAATTATTTTAAGTCAAGACAAAAATTCCTTATGGATTTAAGGGATTAGCTGCACATTTTTTCTTAGAAGTGCATCCATGAAATAATCAGTTTTGGTATCCCAATTGTGAAACTTTGCTCAAATGTTCCTAAGCCAGAAAAAAAATTTGGCCGCCTCTCTTCCGCTTCAAATGACTCTCTCTGCTCTTTACTCTCTCGCTCTGGTTCTGCTGACGTTGTTTTTGTGAGAACTGTGTTCGGAAATCGTTCGGCGGTCCGAACTCCCGAAGCAAACAAAAAATAAATAGGCCCACGCAACCTTGAAATCTAACAAAAAAATTATATAAATACAACCGTGGGTCAAAAATAAAAAACAAAAATACCTTACTGATTATACGGCATAGCTCCACACTCTAAGCAAAAACGGATCCGATCGCATAATCGGTGCGGAAAAATTAATTAAGTGCCCCAACCGGAATTCGGTTTTAAAGATTTCCATAAATAAAGCTTAAAATGAAAATATCAACTTGTTAAGTTGAAAACTGTGGGAATGGTTAACATGTTAAGCAACCAAATTCGCATTTTTCCTAGGAGTCTTTAGGAGCCGAATTTCAAAAAATCCTTTCTTAGTGCACATCCTATCTAAGACACGATTCTACCCCAATTGTTTCCATAATTTTAGGTCTTATGGTTTGGGCTGGGGGAACATGATGCAAATCGATATCTATCTTTAACAGTAATAGTCGATTGATTGCCTTTCTAGAACTAATTACATATGTGCCCAAAACATTTTAAATAAGTGTTAAAAATGTATACTTTTATGACAATACACACTATTAATTTTACAGCTTTGAACCTTTTGATTTAACGAGTTAAAGTTATTGGAATTATAAAGTTTAAATTTAACGTTGAAATTGTAAGTGACCATGTCTTCTTATCCAAACCAATCCAAGTAAATGTTTATATATTTGTAATTTTCTAACAGGGACCGAAAATAACAGTTATTTCCTAACTAAAAAAATCATCCACTTTGAAAAGTGCTACAAAAAAATCCAGAACACCAATGAGTTCCAACTTGGTCATGTTATGCAAATCTGCAATGATTTTTATTTTTACAGATCAATGGTAAAAATTATTTTTAAAATTTTTTAATTAACTTAAGTATTTAGAAAAATGTCAGTTATGTGTCTATTGTTTAACCTGAAGATTTCGTGGATTATTTCACTTAAACAATATCAGAATCATTTGACGTAAAGAATTCGTGAATTCTCTTGACCTGATGAATTCGCGGATTATTTGACCTGAACAATTCGTGAATCATTTGACCAGAAGAATTCGTGGATTCTCTTGACACAAAGAATTCGCGGATTATTCGACTTAAACAATATCAGACACATTTGACGTGGCTTTTTTTGAAAAAACTTACATAACTAAAATATTGCTTCATTCTTAAGTATATCTCAATTATGCCCATGATATTTTGGCGTCATAATTTTATGCAAGAACGGCTAAAATTGAATCCGCGAATTCTTCCGGCTTTCCCTTGTATTGCAAACGTCTTCAAAGATCTTGCAACTTAATCGAAAGATTTCAGATCCATAAAAACCAATATTTGTCCTGCTTACACAAAAAAGTTGTACAAAAAAAGCAATTTTCCACCTTAAATCAATTTTTAAAATAGCTTAATGTTAAAATACAAATTTATCTCTAAAGATAATAAAATGAAAGACCGTTTTTTAAGGGGATACGACCACAGCCCAAAACGTAAGAGCTAGAGCATCCAAATTTTTATACAGTATTCCATTGGGGGCCTAACCGCCCACTAAGATCCGACATGTTCCCCCAGTGGCCCCAATAAGCTCCAACATCAATATTTTGTACAATAAAATTAGATCTATTTAAATGCTTAACTTTTAAAGTGGAAGGAATTTCCAAATTTGGATTTGGAATTTGGAAAGGCCTAATTAGAAATCAAAAAGAATTTCCATATCCCCCATAATTTGGGGGCTACATTTAAAACAATAGAGAATGCTATAGGCGGGTGCCCCGACTATCAGAAACCCGTTACTCAGCTAATCGGGCATAACTTTTTAACGAATGGTCCAATTTGAAAAATTTTTTCTACATTTCGATAGGTATTGATAAACACAGTAAAACTGCATTTTACTTTTACAAAATCTTTAAATGTCTGTGCGCCAGACACAGACATACACACACATAAAATCCTTTAAGGCGATTGTGGGCGTTAGAGGGGGCGTGGCGCTCGGCTGAAATAAACTTGCACTGCCCAAGAATTTGTGTTGTTAAACCCAAATTTCTAGCTTTTGTAGTTTCCGAGATCTCAGCGTTCATCCAGACAGACAGACGGAAAGACGGACAGACGGACGGACGGACATGGCTAGATCGACTCGGCTAGTGATCCTGATCAAGAATATATATATACAATATACTCTTTTACTCTACCGTTTTCATTTTAAAAATCTAAACCGCTGCTCCGATCAAGATGATTTTGGGATCAATACTTATTTATATGGCCCAAAAACAACCTTTATCATTTAATTATTATTAAAAAAAAAATTCAAAGTTTGTCAACGACATCAGACGTGTTTTTGTATCGCTCCGCCGAATGATTACAAAATATAGTGAAAATAACCGAATTTAATTCGCGAAAAGGTCGCTCTGGGTAGGCATGGGTACAAGTGCTCGTGTTGCCCAAGAAAATTTTAGATTAGTGTGATAAATTACTAATATAATCTATAAATTATAAATTAAAAGCCAACGTGTCAGAGTGTAAGCTCTGAAACTTAAGTAAAATGAGCACAGCTCGGCAACAACAACAAGACGAACGTCGACTTTCGTCAATAAGAAACAACGCTTACTTTTGTATACGAGCTGATGAGTCAATAGTACCAAAGAAAACTGCAACATTGCAAGTGAACACAGCGAGAGCGCGCTCGCTCTCCCCTGCATTATTATGTGCAAGCGGCACAGCACCCAATGAGCCGTGGAGTGCCCAATGCCCGTCCCCCGACCCCTACGACCTTACAAGCAATATTACCACAACTACCAGCACAATGCCCGTATTTACCACTGTGACTTCGACACTAACAACAACAACCAACACAACAACAACTACATCCACTGCAGTCACTCAGCGCCCGGCATCGTCAGTTCTGACCGGCAAGCTCCCCTTCCCCCAACAAAAACCTACGAAAAATGCTAACGGAACGTTAATACAAACTGGAATCGATCGCTATGTGCAAATAAAAAGAAAATTAAGCCCGCAATCTTCTAAAAAAACCAATGCATCAAAAGTATTAAAATCAAATACTATCACTGTCCCGAAAAATACGCTGACCAATAATAGATTTTCGATTCTTAGTGACACAGACGAAGATTATGCTGCCACTCAAACAACCACTGTTAAGAAACCAAGGCCACCACCCATATATGTTCGTCAAGGAAATTGTGCTGAGCTAGTCAAAAAAATAACTGACCTAATTGGAGCTAACAAGTTCTATGTCACTTCTATAAAAAGAGGTAACATAAATGAAACCAAAATTCAGGCAAACGATGAACAAGATTATCGATCAGTGGCCAAATACCTAGATGAGGGAAAAACCAATTACTATACCTATCAACTCAAAAGTAGCAAAGGCCTACAAGTAGTTATCAAAGGAATTGAATCAACAGTTCCAACCATTGAAATAATAGATGGGCTTAAAGAAAAGGGTTTTAATGCCAAAACGGCTATAAACATAATAAACAGAAACAAAATTCCCCAGCCAATGTTCAAGATAGAACTGACACCGGAAAATATGCCTTTAAATAAAAATGAAGTTCACCCAATCTACAAGCTTCAATATCTATTGCACCGCAGAATCACGGTTGAGGAACCCCATAAACGGAATGGACCCATCCAATGTACGAACTGTCAAGAATATGATCATACGAGAACATACTGCAAACTTCGCGCAGTCTGCGTTGTCTGCGGGGATGCACATTTAACTATGGACTGCCCTCTAAATAAGGAGAACCAATCTGCCAAAAAATGTAGCAACTGTGGGGAAAACCACACGGCCAACTACAGAGGTTGCCGTATTTATAAGGAGATGAAAAACCGGCTAACCCAAAAAATAACTGCAGCTAGAAACCCAGCCATCCGCCAAAATCTTCCATACATACCATCAACAACTACACCGGGAGTCTCTTTTGCTCAGGCGCTGAGTTACAACAACGGGTCTTACGCTTCAGTTCCAACACCTACATATAAACAAACCACTCCAGGATTGTTGGAGCAACAGGCATCGAACCATACTTCGGAAAGTATCTGCGTAAACACATCCCAATTACCTAGTGGTATAGAATTAATGCTGGCAACTATAACAAAAACAATGGGAGCAATGCAGCAAACTCTGCAGGAGCTTGTGCGCACTCAAAATCTCCTCCTGGAGCTTTTAGTCAAACAAAAATCTTAGATGATTACTTTTAAAATATCTTTCTGGAACGCGAATGGCATTTCGCAGCACAAATACGAGCTTATGCAGTTCCTTGATCAATATGACATTGACGCCATGCTCATATCAGAGACTCACTTAACAAATAAAAACTATTTTCATCTTACTGGCTATACATTTTATTCGACAAATCATCCTGATGGGAAGGCTCATGGAGGTACTGGAATTCTGATAAAGAATCGCATTAGGCATTACGAGATGCCATCATTCGCTACGACTTATATTCAAGCAACAGCAGTACACCTCGAAACCCACAGCGGCTACCTAAACCTAGCCTCTATATACTGCCCACCGCGCTTCGCTATTACCGAAGCAGAATTCCTAAACTTCTTCGATGTATTGGGTGACCGCTTTATAGCAGCTGGTGACTACAATGCAAAGCACACCCACTGGGGATCTCGACTCATCAACCCCAAGGGAAAACAACTCTACAACGCGATTATAACTCCGCGAAACAAGCTTGACTTTATTTCTCCGGGTAAGCCTACATATTGGCCAACAGATCCAAAAAAGAAACCTGACCTGATTGATTTTGCTATCACAAGAAGAGTGCCGCAGGCTCATGTGCGTGTGGAGCACTTATCAGATCTATCATCAGATCATTCGCCCATCTTGCTTCACCTCTACGACCACCCTCAGGTTACAGAACGGTTACATTCTCTAACTACTGGTAAAACAGACTGGCTCAAATACAGAAAGTATGTAAGTACTCATATTAATGACCGCCCAAACATTTCCTGTGAAGAAGACCTTGACAATTCAGTTGAAGAGTTAGTGAATGTTATTACACTGGCTGCACAACATTCCACGCAACCTATAACACCTAATAAACCATTTAACAGCAGACGTGCTTCTAGGCACATCGAAGAACTGCTATACAATAAGAGAAGGCTTCGTCGAGAGTGGCAAGCCCATAGATCCCCAGCCTCTAAGGAGCGCCTAAAAATAGCCAACTGCATGCTCCGCAAAGCACTAGAAGCTGAGAAAAATAGAGATGAACTATCCTTCATGAAGCAACTCTCACCAAATAGCAAAAGATATCCACTGTGGAAAGCTAAGTCAGGCATATGTCCACCAATAGAAAGTGAATCACCCCTACATACGCAAACAGGAACTTGGGCCCGCAGCAACGAAGAGAGGGCGAATACATTTGCCCACCACTTAGAAAATGTCTTCAAACCACTTCCAGCAACGAATAGCTTTGTGCTGCCATTAATCTCCAATCCTGAAGCTAGCCCGCAAATTATATACCATCCAGAAGAAGTTACAAGAATCATACAGTCCCAAGACAAAAAGAAAGCGCCGGGTCACGATCTTATCACCCCAAAAATGATTGTAGCACTGCCAAACTGTGCAATACATCTTCTAACCAAAATATTTAACAGCATGATGAATTTGGGATATTATCCTCAACAATGGAGGAAGTCTGTCATCATAATGATCCATAAAGCCGGAAAGGACAAGTCCCAGCCATCGTCATATAGGCCAATCAGCCTTCTGCCGTGCCTATCAAAGATATTTGAAAAGCTGCTCCTCAGTCGTATCAAGCAATACTTACAAGCCCACAATGCAATACCAATGCACCAATTCGGATTTCGTGAAAAACACGGAACTATTGAACAAGTGAACCGGATAACCTCCGAGATACGAAATGCATTTGAAAGGCGAGAATATTGCTCCGCTGTCTTTCTGGATGTCGCACAGGCCTTCGACCGCGTGTGGCTGGACGGCTTAATTCATAAAATCAGATTAATACTTCCACAAAGTACGCATACAATTTTGGAGTCCTACCTACAAAAAAGAAGCTTCGCAGTGCGATGCAAAGATTTCATCTCATCCAATTATCATCCAATAAAAGCTGGAGTACCCCAAGGAAGTGTGCTTGGGCCGACATTGTATATTATTTATACTGCAGACCTCCCGACATCCACTCTTACAACAACCTCAACCTTCGCCGATGATACTGCCATCCTAAGTCGGTCTAAATGTCCTCTTAGAGCAACGCAACACCTAGCAGATCACCTCGTGCTTCTAGAACAATGGCTAGCAGACTGGCGCATAAAAGTTAACGAACAAAAATGTAAACATGTTACTTTTACCCTAAACAGGCAAACCTGCCCTTCACTATCCCTGAACAACATTATTATGCCACAAACAACTGAAGTAACATATCTAGGAGTCCACCTGGATAGACGACTCACTTGGCGCAAACATATCGAAGCTAAGAGAAATCATTTAAAATTTAAAGCCAGCAATCTACATTGGCTTATTAACGCCCGCTCGCCATTAAAATTAGAATACAAAATACTCTTGTATAATGCAGTCCTAAAACCAATTTGGACATATGGGTCCGAGCTATGGGGAAACGCATGTGTCAGCAACTTAGAAATAATCCAGAGAGCTCAATCAAAGATACTGAGAACTATAACAGGAGCGCCGTGGTATATACGGAATGAAAATATCCATAAAGATCTAAACATAGGCTTAGTTAAAGACGAACTCGACAAAGCGAAAACAAAGTATAATCTCAAGCTCCAGGCCCATCCTAATGACCTTGCGCGGTCTCTAATCTGGACCACAAGCTATACACGACTCCGGCGAAGAGACCTCCCCACCCAGCAGCAATAGTTAGGGCCATTATTCCAAAAAAAAAAAAAAAAAAAAAAAAAAAAATTATTAATTTGTAATTAATTAAAATATATAAACTAGATTAAGATTTGCAAACTTGTCGTTAGTCTCTAAGAGAGAAGATTCGATAAATAAAATACGGTTAAAAAAAAAAAAAAAAATCATTTAATTTGCATTTCAACTTCTATCCCGGTATTAAAAACTAATATTTTAACTCATTTGCTTCACTCCTAATTGCTTCTTTATTTTCATTATGTGTCCCGTTTTTCTTTGTTTTATGTATTCTTCCTCGCGAACTCGCATTCTTGCCCAAATTGATAAAAGGGCCCGCGCGTAACAAGCACGTGCTTGGTGTCGTTGGGCCTCTTGTTTGTACCGCTCGTAGTGCATCAACGTCCATATATACATATATGCCTACGTTTTATTTTTTAAAGTATTTTTTAAGAATTTGGATTTTCTTAGTTTTTACGTCGCATTTTGAGGGAACATGCGAAAACCAGAGAGCGGATGCCAAGAGAGCGACGGCCGAGAGAGCAATGGCCATTAAAACTGATGAGGGAAGGGGAAGTGCTGTGTGGAAAGGGCATTTTAAGTTCAAGTTTGTTTTGGATTTTAAAAGTATTTTTATGTTTTTTTAGCAGAAGTAAGAGCACTATTAAATTTCCGCCATGGAAAGTACCAAGTACGGAAGTTTCAACTGTAAGCAATCAAATACGTTACTTCTGCAGATATGTATGTTTGTATGTATGTATTTTGTGTGTGTTTCTATTACAAATAAAATGATTAAATTCCTTTCAGCCAATGCAAAATCTTTCTACGTTATTTATCGAGTCTAAAACTAATAATTATCGATCAAATGCGGAACCGGGAAAAACAAGTTACTTCGTTACGTTTGTATGGTATGCCAATCTTTTTGTGTTTGTACAAAAGTTTTTATTTCATTCAAAACAAGAAATTTAAAAAACAAATTCCAATTTACAAAAAAATATATTTGTGCGCTCAAAAAAAACTGATAGCAACTACAAAAATTCGGGACCTTCACATGGATCACATTCATTTATTTGTTTTTAAAGAATTTAAAAAAATTATATGAATCTTTATTGATTTGACGAAGATGAGATCGCAAGAATTAGAAGAGGGCTATAGTAAAAAATTCACTTGTTTTTTTTGCCACAGTATGTTTTTTGGAGTGAAAAGGATGTAATGAGCCATAGGACAGTAGCAAGTGAAAAAAATATGGACGCACAATGAACCCTGTGAGAGAGCTTGCCTAAAGAAAGAGGAACCAGACTGATCATTAGATTGACAGTGGTGTTGAAGAGGGGAACGGTTTAAATTCACAAATCTGATTTGAATTTGGGTTTAAAAAACTCTCTTTAGTGCACATTTCGAATTTATTTTTGAATTAATTTTAAAACCACTAAATTTAAAATTTAACTTTAATCAAGAGGGAAAACAAAAGGGAACGCTATAGTCGGATGCCCCGGCTATCAGATACCCGTTACTCAGCTAAAGGAAGTGCGAGGGAGATGGATATATAAAACTTTAATGTTCCGACTTGAACATTTTTTTCTACATTTCGATAGGTATTAATGAATACAATAAAACTCCATTTTTACTTTTTCGAAATCTTTTATGGGGTGGGCGCCAGACACTTTTTTTTAAATCGTTTAAGGCGATTGTGGGCGCTGCGTAGGAACTCCAAGAATCTGCATGCAAAATGCCAATCCTCTAGCTTTTATAGTTTCCTAGATCTCAGCGCTCATACGGACAGACAGTCAGACGGACAGACGGCTATGGCTAGTTTGACTTGGCTAGTGATCCTGATCAAAAATATATATACTTTATAGGGTCGGAAAAGCTTCCTTCTCCCTGCTACATACTTTTGCACGAATACAATATACCCTTTTACTCTACAAGTAACGGGTATAATAAAATTGTATGACTCCCTACAGAAATTTTTAGTTCGCCTATGCGATAGGCACAGGCGAAAAAAGGGTTCTTTGTTTTTTTAACATATCATGTAAAAGCTTACATTGGCTATCTGAGCACGCCATTTTGACAACTAACAAGCGATTGAGGGGGCGTGGCTCTCGGCTGAAACAAACTTGCGCTGCGTAGGAAGCCCAAGAATATGTGTGGGTAATCCCAACTCTCTAGCTTTTTTAGTTTCCGAGATCTTAGCGTTCATCCGGACGGACAGACGAAAAAACGTACATGGCTAGATCGACTCGGCTAGTGAGGCAGATATATATACTTTATAGGATCGGAAACGCTTCCTTCTACCTGTTACATACTTTTGCACGAATACAATATAGAAGATTGCTTCTCTCGCAGACAATTTTATGTCTACTCTGCCATTAGCCTAATGATTCTCGCTCCCAAAGTATCTTCTAAAAATGTTGTTTACAAAGAGGTTATAAAGTAATCATTAAAAAAATGCGCCAATTTCTCTGGAAATATGAAAGTCCTGACAACCATACTTCAAACTTATTTTAAGCGAATGAAGTGGCTCCGGGTATAGCTAGTTTATAAACAAAATGAATATAAAAGACCCTAAAGCACTTCCTTAAGGGAGGCCAGACGTTGCCACATACGGGTGCGAAAAAACCCCATTATTTTCTACTCTGTTGGTTAATTAGGACCTAATCCAATATAAGATTAAGTTTAGCAAAGCAGTATGACAAAGTCAGTATAGACTCTATACTATAGAGTACATCTACTGGTGATTCACAAACGAATTTATAAAGAAGTTATTAAAGGTTCCTAAATTAGTTAGCTGGTGCGGCCCACAAGAAAGTTAAGCTGCCCAGCCACAATGCGCTCAAACATTGTTGAAATATTGCTCAGCTTGACAATTGGTCTGTAATTAGAAATGGAACTTTTTCTACCTGATTTAAGAATGGGAGTAACTGTAGCCAAATTATCTTCTATGAAAGAACATTCCACTGGAGAGGGGGTCTTGTTAAATATTATTTTGAGGGGGTCACATAGAACATCAATACAATTTTTTAGAATAAAAGGAGAAAGGCCATCGCAATTCATACGTTCTGAGTCATTAAAACTCGCGGCAGCAATATGGCAGTCAAAGTCGGACACATTTGATGTCCTATATATTTAATAAAGAAGCAATGGAAAGAAGCGCTTCATCTAGTGTTTAAAAAACTGTCTGAATTTGCCTTTAGCCTGCTTTTGCTGTTGCTTCTGAAAAAGTAGCAGTTGAAGCAAAAGCAAAATACGAGCATTGACGACTGTCGAAGCAATAGCAAGGAGGGGATTCGCGTATGGTGTGGTTTTCACTCTTTTCAAATATGTTTAATCGAAAATTATAAAACAAAGCACTGTTTCTGAACGAGACACAGATTTAGTGTTCTAAGGTTTTTACAATAGGGAATGAGGAAACTATACAAATTGCAGTATTGATTGCAATATGTGACCAAAATTTGCTTTTGGTTTTCAACTGTCAATTCTGACAGGACTTGCAGGATTAAACCATTCTTCTAGCTGGTTACCTTTCTTTTTGATTTTCGTATTTTCTTAGCATTTGTATTCAAAACAAACACTCTTGTTAATGACTTTAAATGTTTAAGCGATCTGGAAAAGGCCTGCTTTGATAATATGTTGGATATGTTCTTGATATGCAGGATGTTTCGAATATGCAAAAACAACATGTGCTTAATCGTAATATTTTTATATGAATCGTATTTATGCCCAATCACAATTTTATTTCGACCAGCCGTTTAAAATATGATTTTGCATATAATCCGATGTCTAGTGATCAGTAGTAATAAAGGCTGATAATGGGGACCATTGAATATTACTATAACTTAATTTTGAGCCTAAATACAGGCTAATAAAAATTAAACCTAAAAAGGCAGATGCCCATTATTGGGAATCATTATCGAAGAATCTTCATCCTAAACCCACACCAGCGATGACATATTATAATCACCTAGAACGCAGATGATCTGGTGATCTTCCAGATACTTATGCATATTAGTAATGTTGCCCACATGAGCCTTGTATAGCTCGAAGCTGCTGCATGGAGGTATATTTAATACTACCAAAAAGATCTTGTCCAAGGTTCCAGAGAGCGATACGCAGATTTGATCCAGAAGAGAATCTTCATTAGCTAGACGTACAGATGTACACTGAAAGTTACGCCGCACAGCAACTTGGACTTCTCCCCCTCTAGCGCATTGCGTTTTTAATGCGTTTTTTTTTTGCGGAAAGCATGATATAGTTTTGGATCGAAAAATTTATTGCCATAAAAATCCATCTTGAGCCAAGTTTCAGCAAGGACAATTACATCAAAGTCACAACGTGAAGTCGCCAAGAACAGGGACTGGGATTTGGTGCGTAACCCAGCTAAATTTTGGAAGTAAATACTGAAATATGTATTGTTTAGGCTCGCCTTTTCAATCTGGAGTTCACTTTCAATGATGTTCTCCGGTACAAAACCCACGTCCGCCGAAGAGCTGTCCAGCGAAGTCCCACAACTTCCTTGGGGTTTACACAGAATTTTAAGTTTCGTTGAAGTGCGGATACAAATTGGACGCTGATCGTCAATGCATGGGTCTTAAAGCAGCTGGCGAAAACTCAGACCGCTGCTGCGTACGGTGCATCGGGAGCATGGCGAAAAATTATGAACGTGTATTAATGAAGAGCAATTGTCTTGGGCGAAGGTCTCACAAAGCAAATGACGAAAGCTCGAGTTGCAGTTCTTGTAGAAAGGTTGAGAGCGTAGCAGAAGAATAGAGCGGCACTCCGAGAGCAGCGTGAGTTGTCGAAACAGTCGCAGGTATTGGGCGAAGTTCGCCCAAAGCGGACAACAAATGCTCCAACAAACGTTGTTTTTGGCTTGTTTTTGAAGAGCTCACATCAACAAATAGTGCACTGAGCGCGGAAATGAGTCCAGATGACCGGCGAAAGCTATCAGCAGCTGGTAAAACCACGGGCCGCTGATATTGTGAGAAAAAAGCAACATCAACGCCAGTGGCGCCGATTATTGGGGGTTTTTCGAGTCTGATGATTGTTGACTTTCGAAGTCCAGACTTTATCATCAACAATTGGCCTATCCCTGTGTATGAATCGGCTAACTTTGATCGAGTTGGGCCAGAATTCATCACTATACACGGCCTGTAAGTGTTGCTCTGGTAACCCTAGCTTAAAATTCACGAATTGCAGTGAAGAGACATCTACACCTGCTGGCTGTATCCACGCCTAGCTTGGTCGCAATAAAGTCACACACCGTTTTTGGTTCGACGTGTGCTCTGAATCTTCGAGTTGCTCAAATTTTTTTTCCTAGGATTCTTTTTATGGTTTTTAGTAGCAGCAGGTGCCGGTGCATGGGGAGGGGTACAGGCAGCCAACGGAGCTGAAGCCAAGTGTATCACCACTTTTTTACGCTGACTGACATCAGTAGCCAGAGTGGGAAAGGCCTTTAGAAATTTTGAAATTAAATCATTGTAGAGACTCTTCAGGTCCTTAAGTTCTTCCATAACTTCTCCGATTTTAGAGTGTGAATCATTGCCCACAACACATCTGTCACACTGCCAGAGTAGATTGGGCATATTAAAAAAGAAATTTAGCTGCAACATCAGGAAAATCAACACACGCTGTGTGAAATGAACGGTGGCAAATATAAGCGCAGCTAACCGCCTCAAAGCCACGAATCTGTGCAGCTTTAACTTAAGCTTTGCACGCGGAACACGAATTGAAGTCCATAACGTAGAAGAAACGAGTCTGAATGCAACGAGAGCTGATCAGGGACTGTGATCATTACATATGTTCGCTTTTGTAATTTTAAAATAATACCCCAAAAACAATATACGCCCCTATTTGTTTGTCAATGTGACACTATTGAGTGGCAAAAACTCTCTGATCCAAAAGTCATGATATCGACCTTACTCTGGCGTCACTTTAATATTTTCGAAAATATTAATTTGACACTTTTTATTCTCGTTGAGTAAAAGGGTATATTGTATTCTTGCAAAAGTATGTTATAGGAAGAAGGACGAGTTTCAGACCCTATAAAGTATATATACTCTTGATCAGGATCACTAGCCGAGTCGATCTAGCCATGTCCGTATGTCCGTCTGTCTGTCTGACTGTCTTGCCGTATGTACGCTGAGATCTCGGAAACTACAAAAGCAAGAATGTTGGGATTAACCACACATATTATTGGGCTTCCTACGCAGCGCACGTTAGATTCAGCGGAGCACAACGCCTACAATCCCCTTAAAGGACTTTAAAATGTGTCTGGCGCTCACATCTTTAACAAGAAAGGAAGTTAACCCTTTCAGTTACAATAAGTACCCAAAATTTAGTCCCCACTCGATCGTAGCTGTTCTTGGGATTCCAAATATATTATTGCCTATTAAAAATGTTGATATTAAATTGGTATTAAACGGACAGACGGTCCGACGGACTTGGCTAGATGGACTCGGATTTTGGTGCTGAGCAAGAATATAAATACTTTTTGTGGTCGGAAACGTCTCCTTCACTGCGTTGCAAATATCTGAATTATAACTGACTGAAATTATAATACCCCTCCAAGGGTAAAACAATTTAGGAATATTTTAAATGCAATTTTGTTGTGTTTAAAAATACCTTTCAAAATGTAGATGAAATTTTTTAAATCGGAACATTCATTAAAAAGTTCTGAGTAACGGATTTTTAATAGTCGAAGCTCTCGACTATAGCGTTCTCTCTTGTTTTCTATTGCAAATGCGAAACGTTGTGTTAAACATATAGTTCCTTTGACATAAATACCACACAACCCACCCACAAACCTGCAATCTGATGGAGAAAACCCTATCCACACTCTCAAGGTTGTCAGCGCGCAGTGGACTGGGTGTTAACCCAGAAAATACCGAACTAGTTATAATTATGTGGAAGTATCAAAAAGAAGAAGAGACAGTATACAGAAAGGAACTGTTTTTTCCCCGCTCGTCTAAAGTCAAGTTTTTTTTTTGCGTTTGAACACACTTCTACTGGACAAAAATCAATTCAAATTTTATCCAGTCATATTAGTTGGTCGATTTGCTCAAAAACCATCGGACAACATAATATTAAAGCCGCAATAATAAAAAACACTTTTGCTTAAACACAACCGCACACACACCAACCTAATTCAGAGTCTGCTTGCTCCAAACCACTCAACAGAGCAAAACAAAACGCTCAAACAACATGGAAGCGGACCACAAAACAAAATAAAATAAACGACACCGAAATTAATAGCAAACACTTTTCGCATTTGGGAGATGGTGCTGCCGGAAGGAAAACGCCTCTGGTGCTATCTAGAAGCGAGGCCGACCTTCAGATGCCACCATCGACACTATCTTCCCAATTCTAATCGCGGCAATGAATAGTCGATTCGATGAACAGGCCACTTTGATCAAGGCCACCATGCGGGAAGCTGAGGATCGAATATTCAAGGTGCTGCAGGCAAAGCTCTTGGATGTTACCACCGATATGAACAGATATCGCTACTGGAGCAGGAGGTCACGGAACTACGGTCACTGAAAACCCAAGTTGGAGTTGTGGAAGGAAAACTCCAGGCGCAACGTGCTGAAACCGAGGCGTGTGCAGAACGTATGCATGGGGTTCAATTTGTTGAAGGGGAAAGGCTTGGAACGCTCTTTAACAAGCTGTGCTTCGCGGTGAGCCTTCTGCCAACACCAAGAGTTCGCGATATTTTCAGGGTTGGAAACCACGAGGGAAAAGGTAGCCTGTCTTCGCGCACTGGGCACCTAACGACGATAAAATCAACAACAACTGTGCATTCACCTGCTTGGATTTGACTCAACGGCAGCTCTCTATGTAAATGAAAAGCTTTCGAGAGAGAGCTTTGTCATCTTTAAAGATGCCAATCGCATGAAAAAGCTTAAAAAGCTTACTCGAGCACGTGAAGTGCACTGGGAGAGACGATGTTTACATCATTCAGCAGGTCTAAGACCTTGCTGCGATTACTCAGGCTGAATCCCTCTCTGTCTCTCACTGTCTGCCTAACGAAGGCAAGCCCATTGATAGTCAAAACTTTCGGTTTTATATACCAAGTCTAACTCTTCAAAACTACACCAAAATCGGCCAACCCTTAGCAGCCAGGCAAAGTACTTATAAGTCCTTGATAAAAAACTCTAAGAACATCGCGGACCGCACACGGTAGGGAGAAAGTGGTGTTTCTCTCCCGCAATAGTCCACTGGCTATTCACTGCAATAAGCAGTCCCATCTTTCTCTTCGGAAACATCGTCTGCTGGCATTCCCAAGAAAAGAATAGCCGCCTTAAGAATCTACACAAGATCCAAAGAAGCGCATAACTCTGCATCAGTGGGGGGCTCCGCACCACCGCCACTGAAGCACGGAATGAAATTTTTATACCTTGAGCCTCTAGACCTGCTTACCAAAAGCTGTACATCAGCAACAGCGCTGACGCTCCGTAAAGCGTCGACCTGGACAACAGGCTCGACGGGTCACTCTACTCTAATAACAAACCAGAGTTCCATTCCAAACATAACAGACTATGTCCCACCCATAGTCAGCTTCGAAAAAAGATACAAGGTTTTCATACCTATCCGCACAGATTGAGACCACCTCCCTTACCAGATCGAGAACGCTGTCAGTATATACACAGATGACACGGGACAACCGCCGACATCTTTCGCGATATGGACTCGGTGGGCATGCCCATGGCCACCTGTAGGCTTCTCCTAGTAAAGATTGCACTCCCTTTCCAACAACCAACGACGATCTCAACGTGCCACACTTCCAGGCTCACTTGGCCAAAATATAACTCGAGAAAAACCAAAACCCTTCTACAATGCAACAGACATCTTCACTCTAATTTATACCCTCACGGGCCACTGTCATTTAGGGACACAAGCACGTAGGCTGGGTCTCAGCAGCCACGACTACTGTCGCAGCTGTAAACAGATAGGAGAAGAGGAAAACATGGAACACATTCGGTGTTCTTTTATTAAAAATATAATGAGTTTTTTTTATTGTAAAAAATTGTGAAGGTACCTTTCATTACCCCTTATACGGGTGCGAAATCAGATTGGCGAAAAGTTTTACAGGAGGCCGCCGAGGCTCTGATAAGATTTATTTTGATCCTAACTAATACTCATAGGATAAGCCACTTTTTAAAAAATAAAAAAGAAATACAAATCAGCTATAACACTGTGCTACGAAATTGATGCGTTTTTCATTTACCTCGATGGATGCGAAACATTTTGGATTCGCTTCGAATTCTCAATTGGAATTGCGTTTGCAAAAAAATTTTCCGACGCAAGGATTCTGACAAAAAGGACTTAAAAATTGGAAAAATGCTAGCAATCGCAAACTTACCGGGTGTTTTACATGCACAGGGCTTCTTGGATTTATTTTCCTGTCAAACATTTTAGAAGTGTCATTCGTTAGAATTTTTCAAGGGAGTAAAATAAAAAGAAACCATAGCCATAAAACTTAAAAATTACAGCAGCGGTCAAAATAATGGTAGTTTTATCCTACTTAATTTTTAATAAATGCTGCAAAAAAGAAAGAAATTGTACAAAGCCTACTCATCTGTTATGCAAAAAATAACATTCAACAACGAACATGATCCAAACAATTGTTTTTGGGTTGTTTGATTGTTTTGTAGCAAACGCAAATGTAAGTAAACACCTGAGCACGCCTGATACTCACCTTTTCTACAGAAACATTTGTTTGCCTTATTGGTTACACCATTATCAAACGCGTTATCCTCGAAAACATAGCTGTATCCCTTTAGGCTGCCATAGATTTTTTCTTCCCCCACCCGGTACTAAAAGCAAATAAGTTAGTTTGAATTAAACATGGTCGAAATTGTCATTGGCGCTTACCAAATTGATCGGTCTGCACATGCTTTTCCTGAAGAACTTAACTGTCTCATTCGACTGAAGAAAGCTTTTGAATTTTGTGCCATCTGATGCGTACTCTATGTTGCTGCAGTGGTCTCCCTCCCATTGAGGTAGCATTGTCTCTCCGCGGTAGGTTGCATATAGTCCCGAATGCGCTGGATTTGGCACGCCTGTGTAGAACGTCTCGAAATCCGAAGAAAAGTCGTACATTCGATCAATGAGCCCCACCTTCTCAAAAGATATCCAATTTGGTAGAAAAGTATTGCCCAGAGTGGCCAAGGCAGAGGGATAGCCGAACATAAATTCCTTAGCAGTGGTTCGAACTATTGGTTCCGACTTTGTGCTAACAAGCAGTGTCTTTAAAGCCATTCTAACTAAGAACGGCTGGCTTGAGGTAAGGTGTGATATGGCCTGAAAAGACAATTAAAAATAAAACTATTACGTACACGGGCGTGATAAATAGTAATGGCAAATTGATTCATAGATGTTGTTTGAAATTGACTAAGCTTGTTGGATTCCATAATTTAAGCTCTTAAACAAGATTTAATGGTCGCGTTTAGTGATTAGTAGTCAGTAATCAGTTTTCTTCACTGAACGCTTATGATACATAAAAATCGAAAATGGCTGAACAATTATAAAGAATTACACCGAATTGATGGACATTTTTAAAATTATTATGTTGATAAGTTGTTGGGGACTAGCCCTGTTCGCGCACTTGGCGCGTTTTAATGAAATTTGTTGAATAGTGTAAGGCGGGAGCGGGAGCGCAATAAAGTTTTAATCGCTCTCGCGAATTCGCCCCGTCTCTCGCCCCCTTCGTTAAGTTAGGCTTAAGCGTTTTTATATTGAAATTAAAGAGTTAGTTGTTATATGAACTTCATTGCGCAAACTCCCTTTCGTCGTCCAAATAAATCGTAAAATTTCCCTGCAATCACACGTTTTCGAGTTAATAATACAAAACAGTATTAAATTTTCATGGTGACCCCGACGTGATTAGCAGTGGAACTCGAATTATTGTTTTTTTTTGGTGAAACAAACAAATTAAAAATCAAACAAATCGCGCCGGCCCCCTTTTTTAAACATTAAAGTGATCTGTTGCCGCTGATTTAATTCGTCGTTGCTGCCGTTGTTGTTGTTGCCGCCTCTTGTCGCCTGTTGCTGCCGATTTAATTCGTCGTTGCTGCTGCTGGAAAATTTTGACCGCTGCAGTTCTCAACCGCCGTTATCGCCAAATTCACCGCTTTAATCCCCTACGCACAGGAAGGAAGTCATATGGATTCGAAGAGGGAAGTTACCGACGGATGTGAATCGTCCCACCAGGTATAGAGTGCTAAAAGTTGAAAGTTAATCTGTGGCGTGTCGTAAATTGTTTTTTGGCCCATCTTTCAACTTTTTGCATTCGTGTGAAAAATTCGGTAGATAGCGAGCATTCTAACCAAGAAATAAATAAAACTTGCATGCACTAACGATTATAATTCTGATACATACATCCATACATACATATATACATATTTCGAATTATAAATACATATATGCATAAGTGAATCGCTTTGGACCAAAATCAAATAAATATTAGTCGGCATCCTGGTTGTTTAAAAAACAAAATTCCCCCATTTCTCGTAGTAGTGAACACCAATTATAGCTTTGCAAAAAATCAAAGGGGTAAAAGTTGAGAATTGTGAAAAGTTCTAATTCCAGAATTAAATCCTCGGCAAATTTTCTGCCGCGCATTTTTCTCAAATTTCCCTCGCTTTTCGCCATTTCCCGCGCCTTTAGGCGTCAGGTTTATATATTCGTTGCCCTTAGTTATCGGTCAGTGCATCATTCTCCGTTAGCATTGCGTTGAGCGCCGCCAGCCGTACACACATACACACACACACAGACAGCGCAGCCCGTTCTTTCGAGTTCTCTTTCGTCGTTTTCGTTTTCGATCGCTAGAACGGTGCAGGCGTTGCCGTTGCCTTAACGCTTGTTCGTTTTTTGGTGTTTGAGCTTGGCGTGTGCTCCCCTACACTACGTGCGCTCGGCATATTATAATTATTAAATTGTTAAAATAAATTAATTCATTTAAATAACTCCCCCACACTGCTTGCATTCAGCTTATTCCTCTCGTTGGTTATTATTAAATTTATTTAATTTTATAATAATTTATATACAAAAAAAAAAAATTAAAATAAATTAAATTTAAAACTCTTTGATACCAAAACAAACAAAAATAAAATGCCGAAAACAGAAAGTAGCAACAAGGAAATCAAAGAATTAAAAAACCAACGAGATGGGTATATGAGGAGTATAGCGCGAACGCAAAGATTTTTAAATGAGGGTCGATTCTCTTTAAATGCGGTTGAGTTAGAATGTCGATTAGAAATCCTAAATACGCACATTGAAAATGCTTCGCTTATACAAAACAAAATCGAAGCGAAAGATGGAGATGATGTGTACCGCGAAGAGTTCGAAGAGACAGCAATTATAGCAAAATCGTTGCTAATTTCCCTAATTGCCGAAGCAAAGCGCAAGAGCGTTGACAATTCTGCTCCGCCGGCAACGCGCACACCCCAATGCCGTTTGCCAAGCGTCGCTCTTCCAACTTTCAGCGGAAAACATTCCGAATTTAAAAATTTTATAAGCCTTTTCGAAACGTTCGTTGACAAAGATGACACGCTGCACGATATCGAAAAAATTAACCATCTAATATCGTGTTTGGCTGGAGACGCGCTAGGAACAGTCAGGGCATTCCAAGTTACCGCGGATAATTATCCAAAAGCCCTGGCTAGCCTAAGGCGGGTGTACGATAATGATTGTTTGATTTTCTTTGACAATATATCGACACTATTTAATCTGCCAAAGATTTCCCAGCCATCAGCTACAGCCTTGAGAAACCTGATCGACACAGTCACAGCGCTGTACGATTCTCTTTTGTCCATTGGGGATGACAAACGTATTACGAATGCCATCCTCATCCATCTAGTAATGGGCAAAGTCGATGCAGGAACTAAAAGAAAATGGGAAGAACAGTTAGATTATACCTCGCATCCTCTTTGGAGCGAGTGTGAGTCAGCCCTGAACAAGCGCTATCAGCATATGGTTGCCGAAGAAGCGTGTAAGCCAAAAGTTGTTCAGCAGAGCCAGGCTTATCCTAAGAAGAATGGAAACAGGAGTTTTTCGTTTGTTGCTGCCATGGACGACCCCGAAGTGTGTGTGTTTTGCAACTCAGCAGAACATCAAGTAGGAAATTGCACTGCTTTTGCTGCCCTAACAGTTCAGCAAAGATTCGATTTCGCAAAGAAGGCTCCCTTATGCATTAACTGCCTCCGTAAGGGACACACGGTAAAAAGATGCAAATCGAAAAGATGCAGGGTGTGTAAGTCATCACACCACACATTGCTGCACATTTATTCGCCATCAAATCTCGCGTTGCCACCTCCTCCTCAGCCCACGCTCTTGCAGAATAATCCATCCACTTCGCATGTTTTGCATGCGACTGCATCGGATAGAGTTATTCTTGCCACAGCCATCGTAAGCGTCCAAACAAAAAGTGGCGAATTAGTTTTGGCTCGAGCGTTGCTCGATTCTGGTTCGCAAGTAAATTTTGTGACCGATGAGCTCGCTCAGAGACTCCAGATTAAGAGAGAGGACGTGTGTTTGAGCTTGCGGGGCATTGGTGGAACTAATGCTCAAGCAACCAAGAAAATACACACGTTGGTCAAGTCGCGAGTGGGTAGCAGTCAATTGTCGTCCGAATTTTACATATTAAAAAATATTTCTGGTTATCATCCGGATCAAACGGTGAACACCAGCGGCTGGAGGGTGCCTGAAAATATTCAATTGGCAGATCCATTCTTCTTCAAGCCCCAAAAAATAGATATGCTCATTGGCGCAGACTCGTTCTTTGAACTATTGTCAGTCGGCCAGATAAAGCAAGGGCCTGAGTTTCCCATTTTGCAGAAAACAGTTCTCGGCTGGATAGTGTCAGGGAGATGTGCCTCAGAAAAAATAAGAAATGCTGAAAAGTTGGTACATCTCAGCTGCCAGGAGGAAGTGTTGGATTCAATAGACACAACCCTGCAGAAATTTTGGTCTGTGGAGGACTTGCCGCCCAAGGCCAAGGTCCACACTCCTGAGCAGCAACTTTGTGAGCAACACTTTGAGAAAAATACTCAAAGATTGTCGTCCGGGAGATTTTCGGTTCGTCTGCCGTTCAAATCTGACCCGAACACTCTTGGTTTATCATATGAAGTTGCGAAACGTAGATTTTTGTCGCTTGAAAGAAGATTATCCAAAGATCCTTCTTTAAAAAATATGTATCTGGAATTCATGGAAGAATATGAAGCCATGGGCCACATGTCCTCCACAAACGATAAAATTCCAGACAGTCCAGACAGTCTTTCCTGGATTTTATTCCGCACCAATGCGTGCTGCGACCTCAAAGCACCTCAACAAAGTTGAGAGTGGTATTCGACGCCTCGAGTCGTACATCGACGCAGGTCGCGTTGAATGACATCTTGATGGTTGGCCCCACCATTCAAGAGGAGCTGTATTCGACCCTGCTTCGGTTCAGACTGCACAAGTTTGCGCTTGCAGCAGACGTAAAGAAGATGTATCGTCAAGTAATGGTTGACGAAGCTGACCGAAACTTTCAGCTCATAGTGTGGAGACGAGATCCATCTGAGTCTCTAAAAATCTTCAAGCTGAACACCGTAACGTATGGAACTTCGCCAGCACCCTATCTGGCGATTCGGTGTTTAATGCGACTTGGAGAGATCGCGCAGGATTCGTGTCCAAAAGCCGCCAAGGTCATTCAGAATGACTTTTATGTTGACGATTTGTTGACTGGCGCCAGATGCGTTGAGGACCTGTTAAGCCTTCGGGACGAAGTTTCTCAGGTATTGCAAGAGGCAGGATTTGAATTGGCAAAGTGGTTTTCTAACTGCCCAGAGTTGTCCGCATCTGAAAGCGCTGTCATGCCGCTAACGGCAGACTCAGACGTAACTAAAACCCTTGGCGTGGTTTGGTTACCAAGTAAAGATTACTTTCAATTTCGGTTGGATGACTCTTTCCTGGATCTTCGTGCGACAAAACGAAACATACTGTCGGTGACTGCCCGACTTTTCGATCCGCTGGGCCTATTGTGTCCTCTAGTGACTAGGGCAAAAATGTTGTTGCAGGAACTGTGGCTTCGAAAGTTAGACTGGGACGAGTCGCTGCCGATGCAACTGCAGACATCTTGGGAAGCGTTTAAGGGAACGCTGTTGCAGCTGCCCAAGATCAAGGTATCGCGATTCGTTCATACAGACGCCAAAGTCCCGGCAGAAATACATGGTTTCGCTGACGCTTCCATGCGAGCATATGGAGCGTGCATCTACGTTCGCACTAGTACCGCTGAAGGTTTAAAAGTATCTTTATTGACAGCAAAATCCAAAGTAGCTCCCCTCAAGACGAAAACTTTGCCCCGCCTTGAGTTGTGCGCAGCTCACCTTCTTGCGGATCTTTATAATCGTGTAAGACCATTGCTTAGTTTTCCGATCACAAAGGTATTCCTATGGACGGACTCGGAGATCACTCTGCATTGAATCAAAACGCATCCGTCGTCGTTGTCGGTTTTCGTCTCAAACCGAGTTGCAGAGATCCAAGAGTGGTCGGAAAAAGCAATTTGGCGACATGTTCCCACGAAAGTAAACCCAGCGGACATCGTGTCACGGGGATGTGACGTTGAGGAACTCACAGCTTCCATTTGGTTCGCTGGCCCGTCGTTTTTGCTTGATGCTGAAAAGGATTGGCCTGTAAATCGACACTTTGAAGTACCTGCTGATGTCGTGTCGACGGAATTACGCAAGTCAGCGTTGGCGCTTATGGTAATTCCAGAGCCCAACTATGTGCTTCAGAAAATAGAGTCTTTTTCGTCGCACATAAGGCTTCTAAGAGTTTTCGTGTGGGTCGCAGCCCTTTGAAAAAAGTATTACTCCAAGAGAACTGAATTTTACGTTCGAGAAAATAGTGGAAGTGATCCAATCTCACGAGTTCAGTGACGACATAGGCAAAATTCGAAAAAACAAACCGGTAGCAACGAATATTCAGAAACTAAGCCCTTTTCTCCAGGAGAAACAATTAGATTGGTGTTCCTCGACATTGCTGCGAGTTGGGGGTCGGTTATTGAATGCTCCTATCCCGTACGAAGCCAAATTCCCGTTGTTGTTATCGAAAGGCTCACAGTTTGTTAAAACCTACGTGTCCTATCTGCACGTTACAAATTTATTTATTTATTTATTTGTTTATTGTATCCTAGCGTTACAAGTTTTTGAAACTTATGAATTAGTACGCTAGTCACTCCGTGTTGATAATTATAGTAAATTTATAGCTGACAATATTTCTTAAAAATACTACATAGTTGTTTACAAAGGACTTAACTAAACTTATCTTTAATTGTTAGAGTTATTTATTTTTAGAAATTGTCATGCTGGCCCTCGAGCTCTTGTAAGTCTGTTGCGAGAAAAGATATGGTTGGTTAATGCGCAGGAAGTTTGCCGCAGAACAGTTCGTTCTTGCATTCGTTGCTTTCGGTGCAAGCCGCAACTCTTGACGCAAATCATGGGGAACTTGCCATCGGACAGACTTCGAGCTCTCCGCCCTTTTAATATCTGTGGTGTTGATTTTTGTGGCCCATTCAACACAACGTATCGTATCCGTGGTAAGCCACCGTACAAATCATACGTGGCATTGTTTGTATGTTTTGCGTCCAAAGCGGTCCACTTAGAGTTAGTGTCCGACCTCACCACTGATGCGTTTTTGTTGGCATTCCAAAGGTTCGTGATTCGACGCGGGATTCCGGAGAAGGTGTGGTGCGACAACGCGACGAACTTCGTCGGAGCCGATCGCCACATGAGAGAGTTCCGGACCCGTCTGGAGGAGCAGGGGGGCGGTATCGCAACATTCGCGTCAAGAAAAGGATGCGTGTTTGCGTTCATACCGCCCAGAGCGTGAAGTCTGCAAAGCACCTGTTCCTTCGGACGGTCGGCGAAGACATACTGACCGCGGAGGAGCTCGGAACTCTCCTCACCAGCGTGGAGGCCGTTCTCAACTCCAGGCCCCTCGGAGCGATCAGCACGGATCCCAACGACGGCGAAGCTTTAAGCCCAGGCCATCTCCTGATCGGCGGGCCCCTACTAGCTCCACCCTCAGCAGCGCTCCCGGACCAAGTCAGCCCAACCTGCTTGAGACGATGGCGCAGTGTCTCGTCTCTCAGGCACAGGTTTTGGCAGCGATGGTCCCGGAGTACGTCTCGAGCCTCCAGGCGAAAAACAAGTGGCACCAGGAGGTTCCAAACGTCGA